>JAUYWG010000053.1:13654180-13693551 GCA_034779775.1 Enteromius afrohamiltoni
TTATTCCTGTACGCCATTGTTGACCATCGCCTGTTGTACTCTCCTTCGCCTACTAATAAACACTTTGCGAGTGGATCTGACTGCCTCCCTTGCTCATTCGTAACACTAACATTGTTTGCTCTTTTGTTAAACAGTGTTTTTTTTTTAATTATCCATATATTATGACTATTTATTTATGAAAGCAATGTATACATATGTGAACAGACCAAATATCCCGCAAGCCATATTTTACAGTAACTTCTCCCCTTATTCATATTCTTTTATACCAAATCACTGAAAAAAAAAAAAAAGATATTTTAGTTATTTATCTATTTCAAATATAGTTTTGTATGTTTTAAAAGGATGCTTTATTTATTTCTGCATCATAGATAAGTTACAGAATAATGAAAACCTAATGAAAATAAAAAAGTTCAAAACCATTTTACAAATTTCTTTTCAAAATAAAATACATGACATCAAATGCAGTTGAAATTCAATAAAAAAAGGTTGAACAACAACTTGAAATGGACAAACTGTGCATCATTAGAAAGATTGAAGGTTCTAGTTTCTGTTTAAGCACTGACGTCAATATATTATTTTTCTGTCAAGAAGGCAAAATAATAAATCTGTATGTGTAATACTGAGAACAGAATATCAGCATTTGTTCATATTCAGTCTCATCTGCTGCAGTTTATTTGTGTTAGCTTCACTGAACAGCATCAATAAGCACTTATTAAGTTCTAATAAAAGCTTATATTGTTTGCAACCTTATGTTAAATAGATTTTGTTTTCTGTTTTCAAATGTTTCTAAAATTCCAAAATGTTTTTTTTCTTCTTTTTTTTTTTAATGCAACATTTTAAACACTTCACAACCTTTCCTCAAATAAATGATCAGCTAAAGATCTCTACCTGAAGAACTGGGCTCAATATTATGATCATTCTCAACTGACATGAACATAACAAGTAAGTTGGAGGGCATTGAATCTCAGGTTACAACAGCTAAATAGCGAACGAATGTTGGACCAATAAACAATTCAGCTGAGTAAATAAAACATCAGCTTCTCCAAGCTCTTCCTGACCCTTTTCTATAAGTGTGTGTATTATTCAGTCAGTTAGGGATCAGTGTGTGCATCGCGAGCATATCTGATTTTGCTGTGTGACAGGTATAACCTGTCCCAAATGCATAGTATGTGTCTGACTGCTTCCTCACTTTGAAATGAATGGACATTTGTATGTGATGTGTAAGCGCTCAATATTGAGCTCCAGATGAAAATTTCATTTCCTCAAAATGTTATTCCTGTAGCAAACAATGTTTTGTTGGCAATATTTAGGACATTATTAAAATAATGCCGGCCACTCAGCTGAAGGTACACTTTTGCAACTTGAATTTGTTCTCAGTGGCGTAGACAGTATTGTTGGAGTCGTTTAAAATCCCTTTCATTGTGAACATGAACAGATCAAGCTTTAGATATGACATACCCAGAATTGTTTCACACAAGATGGCTTACAATAGCTAAACGTGTATTTTAAAAACCTGTCCTTTGTGTGTCCTTTTCACACACATATAATGACATGAAAAGACGTGTACCAGGTGAAGGTTAAATAAAGAATTAGATGGAAAAAAACACTGTGTATAATTACTGGCCCCAGTTAATTTCTGGAGCACTAATGGAAGCACATGGAGGGGTGAAATGTCTTGGTTGCATCATTTTATCTGCTATATTTTCACTGAATCTCTCCGTCTCTTTGTCAAAAACAACCCACTCTGTCCTGCCGATTGTATCGCGTAATTATCTCTTATTGTTGATGACATTCTACATAACATAAGTTCAGATCTGGAACAAGACAAAGCACCGCCATTGAACCCATCAGGCTGAAAGTGGTTAAATTGTGACATCATCCAAGTTGGATTTTGAAAAACAGGAAATCAAATTACAGTATGTTGAACAAACACATTTTATTTGAAAGGTTTGCTTTTTAATAATTGCTTGAAAGGAAAAGCTTAGCCAAAATATGACTCGGTTTGTAACAGAAACATATGTGTTCGGCAGAATGTCTGAGCTGAGCAGATTTTTAACATAGACATAAAACAATATTTTTCCCATCTGCCATAGCTAGTGTGTTTAACATGGATGCATGGTATGTAAGCATATAGAAATAATTTACTTATATTTTAGTCATTTTTATTAGTTTTTAGGTTTTGTTTTTAAGCTTTAATTTATTTTTATTTCAGGTTTAGTAATTTTAGCCATTTTTTAGCACTTTTTTCTATTTTAGCTTTATTTAAAACAATGGACATTATTCTATAATAATTTTAGTTAATAACACTGCATGCAAGACTCAATGCCATGTTTGCATTAAATGCAGACTGAAAGTATATTTGGTGAATTTAACAAATTTGAATGAGATTTGTGAGCTCTCACTTTTTCTCACTAATCTTTCTCAATCTGTTTTTACATTAAACCAAATTTTTTAAAGCTTTATAATATAGTTTTGTTTCTGAAATGAGTCCACCATAAAGCTGTTTGAGACTATGGAGCAATACATACATACTTTACTCTCTTTACACTACATAGTTGCGCACACACAGGCACTCCTTCACACACAACCAGCTTATGGCTAAAACAGTTCGCTTCTGTGTCCACACTGGACTGTCCCTAGACAGGAATCCAATTAAGCAGCTCTGGTTTATCCTCATCCGATCCTTTTTTCTCCAGCACAAGTGAGGGGAGCGAGGGGCCACTGAAGCAGGTTTTCTTACAGCAGGAGTGGGACACAGGCCCACCAGCTCAAGGTCTGTGATCTCAATGCACAGGGCTTCCATGGGCACATTGAAAAGAAATAAACTGAGCAGAGGAGACTGATACAGACATCATATTGCAGCCCCGCACTAGTTGTGTGCTTGTGCATGAATGCACACATTTGCAGGTCGAGGCCGTATTATTACAAAGGGGTTTAAGTGCTCACTGACCTCCTGTGTCTCATGTCTCTCAAACCTCACCTCCTTTTGGCACGTCTGCCCTACACTGCCCCTAAGGTCTGCTTTCAGCAGGGATCCGTCATTCCTGAGCTCAGCAGAACCTGCACCAGGACCTTCTCAGTTCAGTGGGCCAAGGTAGGAGAGACAACAGGGTGCCACAATTTGCTGCATCTCTATCTTAGATGAAATTGAAAGGGAGTGCAGCAGGTAAAATATCTGACAGTATCCAAGGTCTCAGTCTAAGCTTTGAAACTGTCAGTCAGAGTTTAGAAACCCATGAATGAAAATGAATATTCTGTGTTCATTTCAAGTTGTGCTCAGACATATTGTATTGTGTAGCATAATTCTTATTACCATAGGTAATAGATAATGAAACATTTAAATAAAGATTACATTGAGGTATAGATGGCATTGCATAAATTATATTCTATTATGTTATTGAATAAATAAACAATATATTTATCTGTATTTAGGAATCTGTTAGGAATCTGAATTTATCTGTTGTTTTTATAGTACTGCATTAATATGCAGTATTTTCCATATTTTAGGTGTTTTATCCATATTTTAGTAAAGTGTAAATTGTAATTGTAATATGGTTAATGTATTTGCAAACATTTAACTTTTCAATTTTCCTATGGATTTTTACTTATAATTTTTTTTTTCTTTTACAGTGTACTATACCTGTTTTTTTTGGGGGGGGGGGTTATTCGGTCATCCACCTCGCCCGCTGCCACCAGTTTCTTTTTCATCAAAAAGGACAGTGGCTTGCAGCTGTGCATTAACTTTTGGGGCCTGAACGAGGTGACAATTAGGTTTTGCTATCCACTGCCCTTAGTTTCTGCTGCACTTGAGCAGCTTAGGCAGGTACAATATTTCACCAAGCTCAATCTGTGTAGTGCCTACAACCTCATCCGCATCAGAGAGGGGGACATTATGAATACCTGGTTATGCCATTTGAACTTGCCAACAGCCCGGCCATGTTTCAGTCGTTCATGAACGACATGTTCCGTGGCATGCTCGACCGCTGGATTATCTTTTATATTAAATATATCTTAATATTCATATCATATCACTAGGGTATATGAGCAGCCGCTTGCCTCATTCCCCTAACAACTCTTCCGGCTTCCCTCCACCTCCCCATCATCACCGTGATTCTAATATCCATTAAGTACTTATTCATTAATTAAATGGTCCAGGAGAAGCTTAGAGCCTGAATCTTGTGCTCAAGCCTCTCTGTTACGAACAGTAAGCCAAATCTGTTTACTCACATCACATAAGGATTATATGGACTCATGAAGCATTTCATGAAATAAAATTCCAGACTCCTTTGTCTTGATTATGTATGCTACACTGAATACACACCATTAATTTTTCACACTTTTTTTTGCAAAATTAAAAATTACATACTCTAAAATATTCAGTAACACTGTATATTAAGGTGTTTTGTTATATGTGTTACATAAACGTACTTTATTATAAAGACAATAAATGATAAACCAAGCCTAAACCAAACGATAATCCTAACGCTAACCATATAGTACATGTAGTTGATTAATATTACTTAGTATTTAAATGTACAATTACACTATAACAAGGACACCTTAAAATAAAATAAACACCTTTTAATTTTTTTTTTAAATCCATATTATAATTATTAAATGAAATGAAATTAATTGATTTTATTCTATTTTATTTTATCTGTTTATAATTCATACAAAATAAAAATTTCTTCCTTTGTGGAAATGCTCTCAAATGTGAAGAAACCGTATAAAAAAAGAAAATAGGAGGAAATTAATGGAAAATAGCCCAAAATTGTTCATGACATTTATTTTCAAACAAAAATATCACTGAATAACGTCCCTATATATTCCAGAGCCTTGTCAACTTGGTTGCCTGTGTGTGGTGATAAAGGATCAAAAATCTTGAAAGCATGAGTGAATTAGCTCTAATTTACTATAATATGTGGCCTACGTATGAGATGCTGTGAAGCATCAGAAAAATGCAAGGAGTGAGTAAATAAATTATCCTGAAAGAACGAGCACACAACAGCAACTGCGTTCAGACTCCATGGAATCTTTATAAATATTTGTAAAGAGTGAGCTGTTTTCCAAGCAGAATAAATGGTGTTTTTTGTGCAACCCGTGAAGCCAGCAAAGGTTTAAACACGCCGCCGATTCTTTGTAGGAAGGTTAATATCTTCATGTTTTTGTTTCTTTATGCTCGGGCCAAGAAAAAAACAAGTGACTTTGAAAAGGAAAAACAAACAGCAAGATGCTAAAAACCCACCCATTTCCAACTATTCTGGTCTCACCTTGAGCTATGTCCACACAGACCATTTCCCCACATCTTTCCCTCCCTGACAAACGAACGTGAGCCTCTGCGGTCCCTCTCTCTACCGCGGCAGCACAAACAAGAGCTGTCCACACATCACTCATTAACGTGGCCCCCACATCAGCCTCCATTAAAAATAACCCGCCCTGACAGCCTCAGAAAGGACGGCGTACCTCCAGAACACCTTTTAGTCTCTCTCTCGGCCCGAACCCCCGCCCCTCCTTTCATTAGGCCTGTTTTGGAGTGCGCTGTGGTATCTACACCATAACTAAGGCTGTTAGCATCTGTTTTACTCCAAGCAAAGTCAAAAGGTGCAGGGCTTTGAGGAGCAACCCCCTCTCCCGCAAGGATTCCCTCTCTGGCGCCCCCACCTCCCCTCCCTCCCTTCCTATTACTTTGCATACCCAGAAATGTCACCTTACTCCAGCAAGCTGTTACCATGCTGCCTCCATGCCAAAACAGCCAGCCTCAAAGGACACTGATGGATCCTGCATTTTTCAGTGATGGCTCTTAAAAGGCATTAGACGCCCGAGGCACCTCAGGCTTGGGCAACAGAAGAAGATGTGATATAATGGCGCTGGAACGAAGGACTGTGCCTCAAAGTCAAACCCAGCATGTGACACTGAGGGAGGTTTGGAGGGGTTGGAGAAAAAATGATTCCTGACTGCTGATATCTTGGCTGCGTCTGTGAGCCGGTCTGGACAATCGTGGAACAAGCATGAGCTTTTATAAGGGAAGCATTTATTGCAGCACATGGAAGAAGAAAGATCATGCTGCTTCGTGAGTCACAAGCATTAATAGCAACTTTGATATTAAAAGCATAACGTTTTGATGCCGACTTGGAACGCAGAATCAAGATTCACCTTGATGACTGCCATGGTTCAAATTATTAACCTTCGTTACCGTTTTCCAACAGAAATGTCAAATATCAATGTGCATGACATATACATAACTTAAAACTGTGTGTGTGTGTGTGGGTGTAGAATATATATAATAATGATAATAATCATTGAACAGCTCAAGGTCATTGATTAACATGGAGACAAGCTAGTAAAAGTTACTAAATGATAATAAAAAATGATAATAATTAAAAGATAAATAAATAAAAAGGTCAAAATAAAATAAATAAAAATAAATTAAATACATCAATCATAATACTGTTAAACATGCAATAATGCCTGGGGTTTAATTGCAATGTTGTTAAATGCGAGAGTAAATGCGTTGGGGTATACCAGCTTGTCATGCATTGAAGTGTAAGAATATATGTTAAAAGTAGTACAGTAACAGACTCTAACCTAATTGTTTTTATATCATAAAAAGATGTGTAGAGTATTGAAATTCACAGACAGAAAACCCAGTGAAAGACTTTTGAGTAGCCCATCAAAGAGTTTGAATCTAATGAACAGCGTTTAAAAGGTCACATCCTTTAGGGACAGGAAGAAATCCAGGGAAGTGCTTGCACAGCATTTAGTACAGTCTTCCGTCACCAGGATGTAGACATGTAGGATGAAGTCCAACAAGAAATATAGTAAAAGCTAAAAAAAGCATCCACTGTAGAAAGTCTTGAAGCAACAACAAGTGGTGGCTTCCTGTCAAGCTTTAAAAAGTAGAAGAATATCTGAGACTGATTTTTCTCTTTAGTCTTTTGCAAAGTACAGTAGTGGTGCTTCAAGTCAGCTAAATGGTGAGCGTCAAAAATGAATTTAGAAAGGAATAAAGTCCCAACTGAGTGTAACAATCAAGATCAGGAGTTCTCATTCTGGTTAATGCTGAAACCACCAAAACTCATCACCTGTGATCTAAAAAAGGCTGTTTCTACTTTTTATAAACACAGTTTGTATTGTGTATGCATTCTGAGTGTACATTTAAATCGGCTTTTTAAAAAAGTGAGACAGATATTGAGCTGCGTAGCATAACGTCTTAAAAAGCAGTACTCGTTGTGCGAGATGCAAAAAAATACAAAAGCAGTGAGATGCGACACAACTGACCTGTATATACATAGATTAACAGTTTTTCAAAAAATGAACAGCCCCTCAGAAAACCGCATTGTACGTTTAAAGCAACCCTTTAAACGTTAAGAGTATACCTTAATATTTTCACGGCACACCACAAAAGCTTAACATTTTAAGACAAATACAAAATGACGCATTTGTTCCATCACTTCATCAATTACAGCCACAGAACAATGGCTAGCAAAATAACGGCATGTTATATTGTTTGGCTAAAGCCTCTTGTCGCTGCATAATGGTGGAGAGTATCGTGTGTGGGAGTTTCCTGAAGGACTGGAGGACTCTCATGCACAAACGGCGCTTCAGGCCGGCTAGAGGACTCTTTCAAAGTGAACAATCTGTCTCCTCACTAAAGGTCTCCCTCGCAGTAAACAGTATGTGATACTGTAGTGAAGGACGGTCACGGAGTGGCTAATCGGATGGACACAGCGAGTCTCCACCAGCAGAGCGAGAACAATGCAGCTGCGGCTGCTTAAGAGCAGCAGGTCCTGAGGCGCGACGCTGAACTGCGACCTTGCTCGTATAGACCGGTCCCTGCCACTACCTCTTTGACAAAACTTATGATTCATATAGCCCTAGTGCACTCTTTCGCTCCATCCATTTCTCTCGTTCTCACTCTCTTTCTCTCATTGCATGACCTTTACATCAGATTGCTGATAGTTATACTTTCCCCCCACCCCTCGGATGTCCTACATATCACAATAGCCTTGCCTTAAGTGAGAGCAAAACTCTTTATGACTCTCTCGCAATCGCATGTGAAAAAAGCACGGCTCGCATTGTCTCCAACCTCTGGCAGTGCCTTAATTAGAACACACTAAGGCTCCTCTTCAGTGTCTCTCTTTCTTTTTAGCAGTATAATTAGATTAGTGTCGGAGACCTGGTGTAATCGCTCCGAGGGAAGATGAAGGAGTGGGAGCGATGAAGGGAGACAGGTGGCCCCTCTTCGCTCTTTTTTCCCCTCTCATGCTCCGCTGCAGGACAATACGTGGAGACAAGACGAGGTACGGCCCTGGCCCCCTCCCTCCCGTCCTTCAATGCAGGTGTTTTGTGAGAGCGGTCCAGCTTCAATATGTGTGGGTGGGTGCGCAAGTGTAACCTCCACCCAGTGTGAACTGCTCGTGTTTAGATGAGACACAAGAATGTACCAAGTAACTTAAAACCTCTAGCATAAAAGCGGACACACCTTAGAGGCACCTGAAGTAAAGAAAGGGGTAGGCCATCAATGATTTTGTGACTCACAAACATGGGTTAATATGGAATTGTATTGTGTTTATGTTGCTGACACACTTATGTTGTATCAACCTCCAACCCCTCAAGAGATAAATGACCCTTCCCGCTTTTTTTGCTTTTCTGAAGGTATCTTGAAATCTGGCATTACTGTCCAAATCTAATTTTGCCTCCAGAACTCAAAGCTATTCAAGAGACCATTAAGATATCTAAAATAGGATGAAATAGGAGATATGTGACCTCTGGGATGAATCCAGTTTTCTAAAGAGTGCCTAAAGTGGAAAGAGGAATTTTACTTTGGCTGGGTGATGTCTTAAATCATGAGTATAAATCAAGGTATAAAATTCGATCTATCCAAATGGGCACTGCATTTATTGATTACCAAAGCTATGCATCCAGAAAATGTGAAGATGTGTGGTTTCCATTAGGCCATAAAATGTCAGCTAATAGGTTTCCAATAAGACAAAACTTTGTTTCTCAAGGAGTGGCACTTGACAGCTCAGAAAGCAGAATCCTCTGTCAGGATGATTTTGTTCTTTTATTGAAGATATTGGTATGCTAGAAAAGTGCATGTACAGGTACAATAATAAGTAAATCATATTAAATAGGATAATTAGTTGTTTTTTTGTGGATTTGGTTGTCTGTTCTCTTGGTTATGGTAGTCACAAAGGAACCAGTATGAAAGTCTAATTTACATAAAGGTGCACACAAAGAAATAACCTGTGTAAATCAAAGCAGGACTCAATTAATAAAATGAATTAGACATCCAGAACACACTCAGGTCACCATAAATAAACCATTACTGAGGCTCATGTCACAGGGCTGATGTAGGTACCCATTAAGGGCACTGGAGAGAATATGTGTGAAGATTGCTTGCTTGTGGCAACAACAACTGCCCAAGCCAAGTGCTCTGCTCAACCACAGGGAAACAAGAGGAGATGATACTAAGTGCACTGGTTGAAAGAACAGGGCATCCGAGTGGCATGAATTTATCAAAGACCATATGACTAAACTAACCCAATGCATTAATATTGTCCCGTTTCTGCCATAAACCTTTACCCTGCAAGATCGACTTGAAACTTGAAACAAAATCTTAATTCACCGTGTAACCTGACCAGTTAACACTCATCACATTCATTATGATATGAGCAGATGTCAACACTACTCATAAAGAACAGGAGAGTTTGTTTTCTCATGTGTTGGGTGACATGACAGTAAGACAGTCATTGAGTATTTACTCAAGGCTCTAAGGCCATTGTTATGCCTCAGCCTCTCCCTAAGGTCACAGGCATCAACTTAATTAAAGCTGACACACTGAAACATCATCCCTACAGCTGGTTCAACAAACCTGTCAAAACACAACAGCACCCATATAGGTTTAAGAAATATAGATCTGATTAACAATTTCCTTGATCTGTGAGGAGAAGACAGCTAAGAGGAACCTAAGAGGGGCACCCTACAGGACATATACTTAATACATAATTGATTGAAAAAAAACTGAAGTTGTGTTAAAGCACATTAAAATAGTCCTTAAATTTATACGATTTCGGTGACTCTTTTTGCAGGTAACACTGTTATGCCAGTAGGTGGAGTCTTTATAAAGGAATAAAGGAACACTTTATAAAAAAAAAAAAAAAAACGATTCCTTCAAATTAATGATTCACTCAAGAATGAAACAACTGATTGTCATGACAAATGAGTCACTAAATAATTAATTCAATTGATATGTTATACAAAAAACTTTCACATTAATTTTTAGCCCCAGACTGCCAACAGTCGTTCCTTTAACCTAATTCCTTTAACTGATGTAATGTTAAAAAAAAAAAACTAAGAAACATCGAATTTGAAATGCATATCAGGGAATTCTGGTAACATCAGATTACATTTTTTCTCTGTAAATTTAACTTTTTTTAAAAATGGTGTTTTACCGTAAAATTGGTCTGAAGTGTTCATTTCTGTTTTTCATCATATTTATTAGGGGAATTTACTGTAGCTTTCTTACAACTTTTTACTATTTAAATATTTTTTTTAACGTGTAGGCCAGAAGAAGTTGTTGCCGATTATTCCTATTGAAAAGTTATATAATCTGTGACCCTCTATTGCTAATCCATTGCGTAGTTTGCAAACAACGTCAGCTACATCAGTTCTCAACTCTGACTCTCGAGATCTTGCAGAGTTTAGCTCAAACCTTCATCAAACTTACCTGCCTGGACTTTTGACAACTGTTCATACAGTAGTTTCGCAAAAAAAAAAAAAATAAAAAAAATTAAAAAAATCATAACAAATAGGGCACTAAAAATCACATATACTAAAAAAGAGGCTATACGTCATCAAAAACAAATATAAACACAAAAGCAAAGCCACCAACGAATAAAATAATGCGCTGTTCACTTTCGCTGCCTCAGACTCCACCCACCTGGTACAAATGAAACAATTGGATTGGCAGAAAAATCTGATGACTGAAAATTTGATTATAATCATTTGTATTCATTTCAGATTTTTGCGTGTAACAGTCAAAATAATAATAATAATAATTAATTGGGTAAACATCAACATTAATAAATATATGTTTATTAATATATAAAATTATATTTTAAATTCAAAACATCAATGTTTTCAGGATTGTAGATATATTCTGTACGCTGTGCATTTGAAATACAGCCTTTCATACATAATTTAAATAACAAGGGTATATAAAACAATTTCAAGTATAATTTTGCTGTTAAAAGCAATACAACACAATACTACATTGCAATAATTGCAATGGAATTTTAAACGATTATAAGCTGCATAACTGATGAAATTAAGAGGTTTGACATGGTTTGCATGTAATGAAATAGACTGTAATATAAATAGGATTTAATAAATTCATAAAGAATTGAATGTAAATGATGACATCAAATACCTAATCCCCAAAAACTGGTTGGCTTGTTTTCATCTCATTCACCTTGTAGTCACATTCACAAATCAGTTGGGCAACTGGGCAGACATGGTTACCCCATGGATTTGCCTGCTTAAGTGCGTATTAAAATAAGTGTCATTCTGGGTACATTCAAAGGCATTTTCCACACGTCCACAGAATGTCAGTCTTTCAAATGGATATCAGCATGAAACCCTGCAGTGAAGTTTAAATATTTGGAAGGAGGGAGAAGGGAAAAAAAAACTTTTGTTTCACCCCTCCTATAATAGACACACAGATTGTGCGCACACACAGAAAAGCCTTTTAATTAAGATTTTATGTATTAAGATGACTCCCCCTCCGAGCAATCATTATAATTGTGTTTTACTGGCCTTGAAACTTGTTTAGGCAAGGATCTTGGCTTTATTACAATATTTTTCCAGAGTCTTTCAAGCAAAGACTGTTTTGATGACGTGTTTTCACCCTACACATGACTCTTTTGAGAGCATTCTAATGCTTGTTAATGAGAGAGTCCCACTTTCATTTGAACACAGCTTTCATTAGTTAAATGCCTGCTCCTTGGGGGCCGCAAGATTTTAATTACCAAGAGGCTGTTCATAATTCTGACCGCTTTGAGAAGCATGCTTGGAATATTCTCTGGCAGGCTTTGTTTGTTTTGTCTTCATTCTTGCAGTTTTTGAGGAATTCAACTTTTCAAAAATTAATTTCAGAGAGAAGCTTTTCAAGGCTGTGCTTAGCGGTTAAATATATATAAATGAAGACTGCACTTTTATAACTACACCACATGTTGTCTTTGAAAAACTGTTTGCACAATTTGTGCTGATGTTTCTACAGAATATATTCAAATTTGTTAGAAAAGCCTGCACACACTAAGTCACATTGATACGTTTTGTTTTCCTCTTAATTTTAAATGCTGTTATGTGGTAACAATTACTTTGCTAGCAACACAACAGACATATCATGCTCAGCCAGGAGTAGCACTAGCTTGTGGTGAGATCCTTTGACAAGTAGTGCAGTGACTCCAGGCACCGGCTGGAAAATTACTCCTAGCCGTTAGCTCCCGATGCTAATTGTTTGTATTAAACAGTGTCTGACAGGAAAGGAAGTGCACAGAGGCGCTGAGAGCAGCGACAGGTCGTGTTAGCGTGGTGACAGTTGACTGGGCAGCCTGCAGCAGAGCTGGAGAAAGACTCTAATCTGCCCTGCTCGTTACTCTTGTAGCCTGTGGCACCTCTGAGACCTCTTGTTCTGTGTAAGAAACCCACAGCAGCTACATGCTACACCACAGCCAAGCTCGGTAAGAGAACATGTTAAATAACAGTATGACTTATGCCCCAGGAAAGGACAGTCACTTCTGTCCATTTATCATATCCTTTTGTGATTTGGTATTGTTGCTACTGCAAAACCATAAGAAGGCGGAGTTCACCTAGAAAGTGATATTATAGAAATTTCTTGCCCCCCAGAAATGAATAACTATGGATTTACTTCATATTTGAGAGTTTATTTTTTTATTTTTTTATTTTTGTTTTTGGTTTATTTTGTTGTTTTTGTTTTTGACAAATATCCTGGCCACTCTTTTCATTACAGTCACAGTGGATTGAAGTCAAGCTAAAAGAATATAAATTAATTTATCAGTCAATACACTATATATGTCATAAAAATGTAATTTATCTTTTTTTATATTGATTGATTTATTCATTTATTTTTTGACATCCTTTCAAATAATCGGTTGATCCAGTTCACAAAACCAGTTGGAGTAATCAGTTTACAAATCAAACTAGTCAGTTCCCCTTAAGTTGAGTTCACTCCGACGTTACATATGGGATGTCGCATTAGAAACCAAACGTCTTTAAATCTTTGAGAAAAGGCCAATGAATATTGGTGTGCAATAATTACAGCCAGGTGCACCTTATCACAGCATGAGTATGAGAGGTTACGGCTGGAATGCACATGCAGCTTTTCGATCTCGGAGCCTCGTCTTATGCAGTGCATGCTGTTCAAGTCAACGGGAGAAAGATCGGAGAGAATCCGGAAAAAGTTACTGCGAGTTCGCATCCTCTCTTTGCCGGCAGCCGGAGTGACTGGGCAGCTGTTGGGCGATCCTCGCGGGCTGGAGTCTTTTTAAAGGCTGCTTAAAGAGATAACCAGCCTTTGCATACCAGCGAGACCTCTATCACTGAGTGCACAGCTTGCCGCGAGAAGTTCTTCCTGGGCAAACTGGGCAGAAAAGGACAAAATTCTCACGGTTGGAAAAGCGTTCCTTGGGATGCGACCATACGCTTCTGGGCGCGGGAGTTTCCTCACCTATTTAGATGGGCACGATCACTGTCTTATGTGTTTGGGCTGGGAGCACGCTGAGGCAGTGCTTGTGGATGACTCATACATTCACTGCGAGTGCATGACCATCGCTACACTGGGATCGCTTCCCCTCGCATCTTTCCCGCAGTGAAACAAAGAGCAGTGCGTTCCCCTGAAAGCCACCGGGCTGAGTGTCTCCTTTGGTGCATCCCAAGAGGCTGAGATGTCATCCGCAGCATCAGAGGGAGTGTCGGGTAGAGAGACTGACACCGGTGCGGGTCAGTGGCCCTTCACGGTCACTGCTCTGTCCTAGGCAGATGTTGAACTCTCGGCTATGCTCCTCCGAGACGAGGCAATTAGGTTGATGGTGCCACGTGTAACCCCGTCTGATCCGTCTCGGCTGGATGATTGGTTTCTGAGTTCTCTGACCCTGTCACGGTCCCCCTCAGTGCCCTTCTTCTTGGAGGTGCATGAGGAGCTGACCAGATCATGGTGAGCCCTGTACTAGTCACGCCTGACCCCCAGCTCCTCTTCCCTCTCCGCCCTCGACGGTCAGAGCCAGGAGGTACGAGTCGGTTCCCACAGGTTGAGCACTGTGGCGGTGCATCTCTGCCCACGCAGTGCCGTCGCCTGGTCTGGACTACCACGGCTCCCGTCTGAGGCGTGTTGCGGGCCGGGCTTACTATGCCACTGCCACACTTCAAGTGTACCAGGCCAAAGCATTAAAACATCTGCACAAGGGTGGATCTGATCACGGGGTGATGCAGGAACTCCATGCGGCAACCAACCTCGCTCTGCATCGCTCTCAACCTACGCTTCCGCCGCATGACACAACTTGCCTGCCATCTGCTCCTGTGGAGTCAGACATGGTTTAAAACGCAGCGCACTATTCACATTCCAGGGACACTCAAAACAAATCCACTCCACCCACCCTGGAAAATGGCGGCTCCACCCCCAGGTAGTCCAGCTGATCTGGAGCCATTTCAGCAAGGCAGAGATAGACCTCTTTGCCTCCCCCGTGTCCTCCCACTGACCCCTGTTTTACTCCCTTGGCGACGCGCCCCTCGGCAGGGATGCACTGGCGCACAGCTGGCCTTCGGGGCCCAAGTACACCTTTTCCTAGAAAGCCTTCTTGCACAGACCCTGTGCAAGATCAGGGAGGACGAGGAGCAATTTCTGCTGGTAGCGCCATACTGGCTCTCCCGGACCTGGTTCGCCGACCTAATGCTCCTCGCGGCAGCCCCTCCTTGAAAAATCCCCTTTGTGTTGCCTCCACCTCCACCTAGCAGATATCTGTAAAGCTGCGAGCTGAGCGACACCAAACACCTTTGGCAGGTTTTACAAACTCTGCGAAGAGGCTGTGTCTTCCCGTGTCTTAAATCACACAAGCAGGTAGCGGGAAGACGGCGGTGTTGGCTTGCTGTTGTGCTTTCTCAGTGGTTTCCCAATGCCAAGGCGAACCCCTATCCTCCTGCCCTGCAGTCGGACTCAGAGCGGAGTCAGTCCCGACTGTGCTCCACTGGATTTCCTTCAACTATGGATGTGGCTGATACTTTTTTCCAAAGTCAGCCAGCAGGCTGTATTTCCCTTCACTTATATCCATAAAATTTATTGATATAGTGCATTCCTTGAAATTCCATGTAAAAAGATTTTTTCATGTAACCCACGTTCCCTGAAGGAGGGAACGGAAACGTTACATCCCCTTGCCTCGAACCTGGGTCGCGCCGACGCCATCTTGGCTACTCAGCAAAAACCTGCATGTGCATTCCAGCTGTGCCCTCTTATACTCACGCTGTGATAAGGTGCACCTGGCTGTAATTATTGCACGCCAATATTCATTGGCCTTTTCTCAAAGATTTGAAGATGATTGGTCTCTCCTTCAGGGAACGTGGGTTACATACGTAACCTTAGACGTTACTTATTAATTATTAGTGAATATTGATGAAAATTTGTAATTCAGAAATTCAGTATTGTTAATTTCTGTAAATTATTGTTAATGTTCATTTGCGATTTTGTTTTTTTTAACAAAAAAAAAAACCATCCTTAAAAAAAGAATTTGGAGAAATTTAGCATTACATCACTTGCTCAGCAATGGATCCTCTGCAGTTAATGGGTGCCGTCAGAGTGAGAGTTCAAACAGCTGATGAAATATATTACAATAATGCAAGAAATATATGAGCTGATGTTGTAATATACAAATCCATCAAGCCAGATTTAGCGTCAAAATATTTATTTTTTTCTCCAGTGGAAAAAGTCACCTTGACTGAATCAGGAGAAAAATATTTACGAACCATTACAATAAAATATGTTTTGATGTGAGAGAAGGAAAAACTTTTGTTACTGGAGGAAGTATTATTATGAATTATGGAGTCATATTTTGGTCAAAAGCAATGGTTTAAAGTTAATTTGTTTTTATCCTGCTCTTTGGACTCCATCCCAGAGCCAGTGATGCAATGTTAAATTTATTCCAATGAAGAAACAAACCAATCAATATAGTGAATGGCCTGAGAGTGAGTAAACTCTCAGCAAAATTCTTCAGAAGCTTCCTTTAAAAGCTTCAGTCCCCAATTACAGTTTTAATTGTATAGAAAAGAGCATCCATTACATTATTCAAAATATAATTATTTTGTAATCCACAGAATTCATAGATTAGAAACCACATGCGGATGATAGTTTTTTCCTTTTGGTTGAACTGTTCCTTTAAAATATATCTCTCAAATGAAAAGAAGCTTTTTGAATTCATAATTTTATTTCATTTGAAAATATGAGTTCATATTTTTATTATGGCAGTAGTGGCTATTACCAACATACAGTACGAGTAGAATCAAGGACTAGAACTGAAAGCAAAGACTCTCAAAGCTGAATGAAGGTAAAAAAAGAAATGACAAAATCGGTGCTGAGGAGTGGGGAACTCTCCTAAGTGATTTTCTAGGCTGTTACACACGCTGTGCGGCGAGTATTGAGTGATTCCCAAAGGTAGTTAAAATCGCTTTAGGCTAGTTTAGACTCATCTTAAGGAGATGGAAACACGACTCTGTAAATGTTTGTTCGACTGGCGGTGTCTGGGGGGAGATGGAAGCTCCTTGAAGCTATTACAGCAAATCAAACACATAGAAACAGTTTATTGCTATGAACGCCATTTAAGATATGTAACTACTTTGGGATTGGTGGGGAAATAAATGAAGAGCATATGGAACATGAGCGTTAGCCTTTTGCAGGCTGCATTAAGTGTGTCCACAGTAGCTCCAGGCTGAGACAAGAGGAGAACAGAGTAGCGGGCACTGACCCTCTCAGGCCTCTTGCCCCAGCAGATGGAGGAGAAGGCAGAGCGGGCACAAAGTGCTGGCACTGCCCATTTTGGCACCACTGGAAAGTGCCAAAGCAAAGCAGAAAGCCAAGATGTGTATCCTTTGTCTGTCTTCATAAACACAGTCTCCCCACACCCAACGGGCAACTGTATTTTCTCTCCCATTAGTCACTTTCAGCTAAAGATAAAAATTGAAATCCCTAATAGAATATCTGTTGTTTCTCTTCTTTAATTGTTTGCTTATTTAAACCAAAACCATGAATGGTTATAGCAGGAAGCTAAAACGATCAGGTAATGCAGATTTGCCTGAATAAATATTCTGGATTCAGTACAAGTTTTGTTTAATCAACAGTACTTGTGGCATCATGTTTATTGCACAAAAATGAATTTTGACTCATCCTTGCTTTTCTATTCGAAAGCTAAAATCTGGGTTGCAGCGAGGCACTTACAATGAAAATGCATGGAGAAAAAAAATAAATATTAAAACATCCTCCAAAATCTGGCTCCGTTCACTTCCATTATAAGTACCTCATAACCATAACCACAAAAACAAATCTGAATTATTTTCGTGTGGAAAACGAAATGCTGTTGATTGAGCTAAGCTTGTACACAATCCAGAACCGTAGATGTAGATGTTTATGAACTGTTTCTTCACATTTTTACATTGTAGACGTCAAATAATCATTAAGATGTTTAGTTTAATGTGTGAACTGCATGTCATGCAAAAAGCACTCTCAGTGCCCAATTAACTAATTAGCGTGTCTCAGTTGACTCATTATTGTTTTTTCAATCCTTCAACTGTTTTTGAACATATGTAAAGCATATGCTCAGTAATCACAATGCAACTCCCTCTGAAACGCAGCTCCACTTTATAACAAAACTAGCGCCACAAGAAAGAAAGAAAGCAAGGGAACGGCAGACAGAAGAGAGTTTTTTTTCTCCTTTGGAAGGAGCTTCTTGCCAGGCCACCTGTCTGTGAGCATGCCAGCTGTACGTTTGCGCTGAGGAGTGTCACAAACGCTCCACGCTTCCAGCAGCACATTAGCTGCACTTGGCACTACTTCCTCATGTGAAGGAAGAAGCGGCGAGAATCAGATGGATACATTTTGCCTGGGGTGGGGGGTGGGGGGGGTGGGGTTCTGGAGGAGGGGGTTGTGAAGGTTGAGTGGCTGTCGGGTTTTTCCTTCATTCCCCCCCACCCCCCTCTTTTGGTTCAGTTCAAGAGAAGGAGTGCCAATGGAAAGCAGAGACACCTGGTGCTGCCTTCAAGCAGCAGCTAAGTGGAAAGGAGCAACTTGGAAAGAGGCATTGTTTTATACACCTTAACCTCAGCTACAGTACGTCCATCTTCTCTGAGAAGCGTTCAGACGGCAAAATGATGCCCAAACTTCAATCTAAATGGTTAGATCGCATCCAAGCGTTAAATGAAGAAGGCCAAGTAAAGCAGCGCTGAGGGGGGCCAGTCGGTGGCGAGCTTTCAATGAAGTTTCTCTGAAGGTTTCTGAAGAAACTCAAGTGTTTTTATTTGTTTATATTCTTTTCAATTGGACAGAAATGAACTTTTTGGGAGCTTTGTTGTGGGGTAAACAGAATCTGTAGGGTTTAAATGAAATAATTGTTACTAAATAAAACAGTGGCATTCTTTTAGAGTCGAGATTAAAAGATTATCCTTCGCTCTTTGCCGTCCCATCTTCTCCTTACTAGAAGATGGTAAGGCCTACCGCACTCACACAGGCAAATTAGCAGCAATCAGCTCCCCTCCCTAAGGAATCGGAGTAGTCAAGATAATTGCAGCAACATTTGCCAACAACTCTGACACAACCTGACATTTCCAGGAAAGGTAAATGGCTAAGGCACATAGCTGGGAAGGAGAGATGAGCTGATGAAAAGCCATTATGGACACAATAATTGGATAAATGGCCATCAAAGTTAAGAGTAAGATGGATGACAGTGGATATTGACAAAACAAATATTGGTGAAGCTTTTTAACACTTGCACAAGTGCGTAATGCATAATTGCAATAATGAGGTGGTTAATTTTTGGATGACATTCATGTAATAAAGTATATCAGTTTCCAATATGCTATATAATTCTAGATCTTATCAAGGAAGCTGTTGGTGCACAACAATAATAATGTTAATTTTAAGAAAGAAGGTTTTGTTTCAGTTAACTACGCAAAGATCCATTTAATACCCACTGCCTTGTAGTGTAAAAATGAGAAAGTATTAAGAATTGAAATAAATGTAAAAACTATTCATTAATTACTGAGTTTTGCACTCATGATTACTTGATTGAATCATTGATTGCAACCTGATTGAATTTCATATTTCCTCGTGATACAGATTTAGTTGTTAAACCACCTACACATTTTAAATCCATCTACTTTCCCCGGTTCAAATTCTCAGGTGTAAAACATCATAACAATAATAAAAAGGAAAACATAGGAAAGGATCGTTAGAAAAATATGTTATAATAATATTGATTGGAACTACACTATGGGAAACATGAGGAACAAATACGACCGAAATAAATTGTCCTCAGATATGCTGAAGAACAATATGAACGGTATTACAACTGGTTCTCATGAAATACAGTTTTCCCACCCTCCGATGTTCTTCCAGCACCTGAAAACAAGATCTGTAGCACTGTTATCTGCTCAGTGAGAGAACAGATGTGTTTGCTAGAGCGCTTCATATCGTTCCATGAGGCAACAGGAAACACTGTAATGACACAGTGTGTTGTTGTAGCCTGGTTTTTCCTTTCAAATAAACACAGACAATGCAGATTGATAGGAATTCAGCTCACACATTCTCTTTATCTCTTTATCTTTCTCTGCCCCTATACCTGGGCTCATTATGTTGAGCCAAGATATTTTCCCGAACTTTTCTTTGTTTGTAAACAAGAGTGAACAATAACAATGTTTGTTTTGCTTGTTTTGTTGTTGTTTGTTGTTTTTTTATTGTTATTGTTTAGCATTGCTTTTTTTGTTGTTTATTAGAGTTTTGTTTGTGCGTAGCATTTTGTTTGTTTTTTTAGAGTTTTGTTTTTCTTATGCATTGCTTTTTTTGTTTGTTTGTTAGAGTTTTGTTTTTCTTATGCATTGCTTTTTTTGTTTGTTTCTTTGAGTTTTGTTTTATTGAGGTTTTTGTTTTGGAGTTTTGTGTTTTTTATTATTTTCTGTTGTGAAAGCACTCAAAATAATTAAATTACTCAAGACTTGATGATACAAACATTTAGGGTTCCATAGACCTCAGGTATGAACTACCGTGAATTAAAGGGCTTTGAACTGGACAAGATTTGAAAAGAAATTAAAGGGATAACAAAGATTCTTTTTTACTTTTTAACATGTAGCTCAAAAAGGTGCAACAGAAGATTAGGGTTAATTATCTACAGTATATTCAAGATATTCAATTTGTTCAAACTTAGCTTCTTTTTTTTTAAATTGTCAATCATAAGGGTGATAGATTTGTTGCCACCATCTGCGTGACCTATTGTACTGCAAATTAATTCCCACACGACTGACTGGTGAAAAGAAACAGCTCCTCTAAAGAATTCCTAATAAGTTCCTCTTCTTCTTTGTTATAAAATAACTGCTCTAATGTGGCAAAACAGAAGTAGCCTTCCTACAAAGCAAAACAACACAAGGCTTTTTTCCCGCTACCCTGCCCCCTTCACTCCACTCCTCCACACCGCCACCCTCTTTTGTGTCTCACTCTGTTTTTCTCAGTCTCTCTTTTCCTCACCTCTTTTTATTTCACAGAGGTGAAATTGAGTCCTGGAGTCTGTCAGGTCTCGTCCGACTCTCTCAAGGTGAGAGGACATGCCTCCCCTGGCCCGGTGCCGGTGGGTTCTCCCATCTCGCAGAACCGTTTAGGGAGATGGGACGGACAGTGAGAGTGACAAGGAGGTCAGTTCCACGGCTTCCGGGGAGAGCAGATGGCCCTCGGTGTGGGCTTTTTTGTCCATCATTGTTTTTCCTTTGCTTCGTTTTTTTTTTTTTCCAGGGGAATGTGCTGAGAACACAATGGCCTGGAGTGAGTGAGTTAGAGCTCCTGGCAGGGAGAAGGCCAACGCAGAGCTCTGGATGTTGGGTCTAAATCCCCTTTACCTCAGGGAGGGACTAACAGCTCTCTTCCAGCCAAGGTTACTAAAGACCCATCCAGCCATTGCGCTGTTTAACCCAAAGAGAAAGTAACGACCTGGCGTACCCTGCAACATTCAAGGGTAACTTGTCCTTAACTTGCTATTTTAATTATATATTTAAAGGGACTGTCCTCCAAAAAAAATATATAATAATTCTGTCATCATTCACTTACCCTCATGTATTTCCAAACCTGTGTGGTGTTTTTATTTTTTTCTGTGAAACAACAAAGAAGATTTTTTTTTTTTAATTTTGGATTGGTTTGGTCGATGCAGAGAAAGTCAGTGTGGTCCAAAACAACAAGATTGGACCCCATTGTTTTTCACTGCTTTACCTATTTAAACAAATATATCGTTTTTGTTCCAAAGAAGAAAGAAAGTTTTGAAATTACATTGGAGCGATTACTTTAAATGGCTATTTATGACAGAGTCCATGCGATTTTTTTTTATTTACTCATTTTATACTTTATATGCATTGCACATAATGATTATTTATAATAGTCGTGAGTAGTTTTAACACCATCTGATAGCAGAAGACAGGTGCAGTCACTTCCCAGGAAACTGCTGGGTGTGTCTTTCTCCCAAAGTGACATCTGCTGACGCTGTTAAACCATAAAATAACAAACATCGAATATAACAGTGTCTACAAATAATACCGCCTGGAGCACATTCAAACCTGTTGTTTATATGCTGACACAAAAGTGTGTCTGTCAGGTCTGAAGTGTGTGTTTTTATTTTAAAGATGATAAGAGGCCATAAAAACTGAAGTAAGACATCACTGGAACTTTGAATATACCTCAGACCCCCTCAGGCAAGTATGCTCAGGACATGGGGAACGTCGTTTCCCTTTGTCGGGAGCAACACACTGTGGCGTTGCACTTTAAAGGAAGTTCTAGGTAATTGAAAAAGGGAAATTTGAGAAGTGTCCGTGAAGTGCTTTTGTCACGATTGTTCAGTTCTTCTCCTTTCATGCATGAAGGAGTTCCCCTTTGCTCTTTTAAGACTGTGGAGAGGAATAAGAACGGGTGCACTTCTCTGAGAAGTATTATCGGTTTGATACATGCACTTCTCCAAAAGTGACCTTCAAGCTATTACTTAACGTAACCTCAGACTGCTTGCATTAGTGAATCAGGTAGAATATACTACTTTCTGATGAGAACAAACAGTGCAGAGCATGAAATATCGTGTATGCCTTTGTTATTTATAAATATATAAAACATATATACAACAGTCCACACACACAAATATGTAAATAAATAAATTTGGTCCTGTGTTGTTTTAGATCTCATTGGCTTTCATTAAATGGTCGGTTGTTGGAAAAGACATTCTTCTTCCAAAAAAAGAAAGTAAGTCAAATGGGTTTGTAATTACATAAACTATCCCTTTAAGTGTGATGAGAAGAAAAAAAAAACATCTTGTCATGGATCATAAAGTAATGAAACATGAAACCGGTGTTGCTATTGAACATATTAATGTTAATGAGGCAAATGATTCCTGTAAATTTTCCATTGATGGCATTTTGAACGTTTCTCCAGGGATTAACGTCACTCAACAATTAGATGCACAGCAGTGCATGACAATCGCAAGGGAGCCCCCGTCATAAAAGACATGGTCACTTTACACTCAGAGAGACAGGTCATGTCTCTCATGAGATTGATCACATATGTACACACCTATACAAATTCACGTCTGCCTGTGTGCCACATCTGGAACCGCACATTTGCATTGTTTAAAAGTAAAATATGTTGCTCCATTTTGAGTGTCTTAAACCCATGACACACTAACAACATACTTGAAACTTGTAAATTATGTATTTAAAACCATGCAAAGGGGGGGTTGGGGGTTCATTTCCACCAAAAACTTTTTAGCTTATCACTTGACTTTATACCTTGCAATTACAACATGGTTTCTTGAAATTGCAGTTTTAGCCATTATAAATGAATCTATATATGCTATTGTGACTCATAATTGCAGTTTGTCTCACAGTAAGATTTGAAATCCTTGTATATCACAGTTTTACTTTATATCTTGCAACTTTACTTTATATATTGACTTAATTTTTTTAATAATTATGACTTAATTTAATTTTGCAATTGGGATGTAATTTGTGACTTAATATTTTACAGTGTCTTGCACATATGACTTTGCTTCTTGTAATTGTTCTTGTATTTTTATTATGAAAATTATCATAATGATAATTATATTGTGTAATTGTGCATTTCTCATAATTGGAACTTTCTTATTGTATATACAACATTTTCCCATAATTGTGACTTTATAATTATATGTAATTGTGATTTTACGTTTTCATATTTCGGACTTCATAGCTGAAATTAAAAGGAATTAATTAAGGAATGAAAATTCTGTTCATTCATTTACATATGCTTGGGTTATTCAAAACCTGTATAAATTAGTTTCTTTTGCTGAAAACAAAAGAAAATATTTAGAAGTTTCAGTTCCCAGTGGTATTTTTTTTTTCATCCATACAGTTGGACGTCAGTGGGACCTGAAAATGTTTTTAGCAAAACTCTTTAGAGTATTCAGATTATTTTCTTTTGTGTTTCACTGAAGAAAGAAAACCTTACAGGTTTGGAACAACATGAGGGTAAGGGAACTACCCACCCTCATGTGGCATGAGTGTGTGTGTGTGTGTTTTATTTAAACTAGATGCAAAGATATTTTTTGAAAGATGCATTTAATCTGCAGAGACATGTTAGAATTAGCATGACACTTGTGATGTGAATGATCAGGGACTGCATGTGAGTAACCTATATGTCTTGTTTGAGAGAGAGAGAGAGAGAGACGATTGGGGGATGTCACTGCATCCTTCAACAGGGGCTCAGGTGTGGCCAAATATGCCCAGCGCTACTGCTTCCTCATGCACACAGCCTTCATTACACACTCTCTTTGAAACTTGAGGCCAATTCATCTCTGCTCGCATGTCGTTTTTCCACTTCCCATCATTATACTCAGATATGTGAGCATGTCTTAGTCATGTGAGCATCACCCACACACTTGTTTAAGGCACAAACTGCAATAAATGAAGTCCCCATGATGTATTCTCTCACAATAGCACCTTTTTTCAGAATGCTCTGCTTTACAACCGCTCTCTCAGGTCGCCACGTGCAGATAAGTGGACAGTCAGTCAAACAAAAAGCGACATGAATTCTGAATACATATTCACACAAAAGACAAGTCACGGATGTGAGACGCACACTGTCGTCTCTCATGGAAGCACAAAAGAGCGCACGGACAGACGAGAGAAAGACGGTGAGCCGGCTGTCCTGGGGGTCTCTCAAAAGTTGTTTGTTTTTTTGATTGAACCATGTTGTTGTCACTGGATGTTATTTAAGGACTCAAGACAAAAAGGGGTGCTTGTTTTTGGCATGAACTCACAAAGCTGTCAGCACAAATAAAGCTATTGGTGGAACCTTTTTTTTTCCTTTCTTTCTCGTGCTCTGAAAAACATCAGAGAATGTCCAAAATGAGAAATAGTTGATGGGGTGATAAGAGCTCCAGTTGGGGGGCAGGCAGGTGGGGGTAAATCTGCTAACTGCACCCCTGAGGGTTGGACTGGGCCGGGGAAGGGTCAGCCTGATGAAATAGAGGCTGATGACCCCGTGACCCTCAGCTAAAGGGCAGGAGATCTGAATGCAACCTACAACTTATAATGGAAATCAAAAACCTGGAAATTAAATGAAGATTTCATTAATGAAAAATCTGCTTCTTAATGAGACACTTAAAGTAGCTCCCTCTTATTAACGCTTGCGTCCTCTAGGGAGTGATACACACATATTGTATTTACATTATTCTCCTCCCACACACGCATATGTGTGTGCCCACACACACTGCTCATGTCATCAGCAGACATACTTTCCCTTGTGTGTGCTTTTATTAAAATGATAATAGTATGCCATTTTAATGGTAAACATAATAAAAACATGTTTATATATAATACATATTATATATTATAATGTCATCTGTTATAATATATCATAATTATTATATATTCACTATCATCCAGAAGTATAGGGTCAGTATGCATACATGCATTTATTTATTTGAAAGAGAAAGAAAGATCTGGAAAAAAAATCTTAACAATTTATTTAAAACACTGACCAGCACATCTATTTTCAACACTTATATTAATAAGCAATGTTACTTTTAGCAGCACATCAGCATATTAGAATGATGATGAAGAGTCATGTGACACTGAAAACTGGAATATTAGCTGCTGAAAATCCTGCAAAAAATAAAATGATATGTTAAAATATATTAACATGGAAAACAATTTATTTAAATTGTAATAATATGTAATAATTGACAGATTTTACTGTATTTTTGATCAAATAATGCAGTATCGATGATCATAAAAGGTTAAAAATATTAAGAATGTTACTAAAACCTTTTAAAGGTAGCTTGTTCATCTATCACAGTGACATACTATACATGATATTTAATTACACGTTAAAGAAATGTAAATTTGTTCTTAAACAGTGACTTGTGAACTGTGCCTCAAAGAGTGTTGCTTCACTTAACGTGTGTGTGTGTGTAATATATTGTTATAAATATAAATGTTATATATTATTTGTTCTTTTTTTTTTTGTAGTTGGCTTAAATTGTCCTACAATATGACAACCGGATTTTAATAGTCCTAATATTCATTGTAACCACTCAGTTAACATGAGGTCATAAAAACAGCATGTATAATTATACAAGTATTTTAGAAATAGTTTTAAATGAAGTGCAGCACGCCGCACTACAGGTTAACAGCTCAAATTTTAATCAGCATTATCAGATGTATTTTTAAAGACTTTGTTTTACATGTAACATCAGAACCCATCTTGTTGTCTTCTTGCCAAAATGTGTCCTGCTGCAGGGAGTGATAATGCCCCCTACGCCACTGTTTGCTTATTCGATAGAGTGGATCAGTGTGTGTGAATCAGCACTTCAAACACAGAGAGATAATCAGACGTGTACACACACACAGTCAGAACCATCACTCCACACTGCCAAACTCCAAAGTCTGTCTCAAACAGTCAAAGTTGTGTGACCCTTACCCTCGAGCAGATCTGTGCCAATAAAAGGTAGGAAAAAACTCTACGATCTGTTTCTTACGAATTACATTGACATTCTTCTGCTGGTCTGTATTAGCAGTAGGGCAGGTGAAAAAGTTGAAGGTGAAAGCAGGTAGTAACCCGTGCTCTCTGTCTGACTTTGGCATTTAGTGGCGCTTCTAAACTGTGTCTTGTTTTGACAGATAGGAGCAAAATTAGCACTTGACCTATCTGATGTGACATTCCACCCCACCCTTTCCCTTACGCACGGCACAAGCGCTTTATGAGGGTGGTATCCTTCTCTCTCCACAGGCCTTCATTTCTAAAAGAAAAGAGGGGATGAGAGAGGAGAGCAGAAGGGGGGGAGAGGTGAGAATAGATTATTTTCTGTGGGTGTTCGGTTCAACACACACAGCACATGTCTCCCCCTGCTGGTCAAGGCATGCCATTGAGGAGAATGGCAGTGAAGTCTTTCAAGTAGGACTCTATGTTTTTGAAAGCGATCATAAATTTTACAGTTAAATCCCACGTTTATTAATAAACCACTATATTTTTTTAATGTGAGAACAGATGCAGCTATTCTGGTGTCATTCGCCTCTGCTTCCAGTCGTTTATGCTGCTTGATACCAACTGGTTTTTCTTGTCATATTTTTTGAATTTGTTATCATACCCACAAACGCATTTGTTTTTAATGCTTGTTATTATTTAACTAGAGTGGCAAAATAATCAGAAGCCTTGCACGATCACAGAAAATTGCCATGTTGCAAAATACAGTGGCATGCATTTGCACTGTATAAAAGTCCTTAATCACAAGATTTATTTTAAAACTTTAAAAACTACTTTATAGATTTTTGGTCCTGCATTATATTAGGTGGCTTTAAGAATAACCTTAAAAACCTTAAAAAATAAGGTTATAGGAATAGGTTTGGTGGTATGTTGTAAGGGTTGAGTCAAAAGTGTAATTATGAATGTAATTACAGAAATTAAAAACAGATGTAATTACATGCAGGTATTTTTAAAATATAAGTGCAATGTAAAGACATATATGTACCCGATGTGCATTGCATCAAACTATAAGTGCATTACATCAAATGATATATTAATATAACGTAGGACCAAGTCTTTAGGAAAAACATTTTATCAGCTGAACAATGTTGTTAAACAGCAGTGCAACAGTACATTGAATTCACAATAGTTTATTGTATACCGTACTGCCTTACTTTAACTTTATAGTCTATAGACAACACAAAATATTGAAAATCAAAATAACACAAACTGATCTGAAGGATGCTTTTTGACCTAATATCAAGTCTTTTTTTGACAGACTAGATATAACGCAAAGCATATTCTAATCCCATCCCAGAGGCATTTTAAAATCTTTTTAAATCTGATTCGCTGAGACCCGTCTTATATCTTGTCTAACATGCTTGATGTGACCCAAAACAAAAGCACTGGAATGAAGCATGTAAAATATAGGTCCACTATAAGAGAAATGAAAAAGAAGAAATCAATGTATGTCTGATGCTATACTTCATGCTGGCATCATGCAGCGGTATTAATACTGCATATTTGTTAGAAAGTTCTCCATAATGCAGTGAATGATTGAATGCTCGTCGTTAGAGATGCAATAGCTTGTCATTTCCTGGGTTATGTGGGAGATTAGTGCTCTAACTGCTGTTTCAGCCTTGTAGTACTTTTCCCCCTTGACCTCAGATGTCTTAGTAAGACTCTGCCATATGTCTGAGTGTCTTTATTAAACGCTCACACAATTTCAACATGCTTTACAGCTTAAGGCCAGGCATATTTTTTAAATCATGCTTTCAACTTAATAAAATGACATACGTTCAGCCGTCACTGCAATCTCCTTAGCTCGACTTGAAGATTTTTGTAAGCGTCTCTGACCACTGAAACAACGTCATTTCATCACTGCAAGCAATCCCAAAAGTGCTTCTTTTAGATGATTGGAAAATCTATTGTCTCCATGTCTCATGATTAAACTAGTTTTAGTGAAATTAGGACAATGTAGACTTGCCCTCACGCTTAGATTCTTCTTCATTTTACTGAGAAATTTGATCAAAGAAAGAGCACAGGCGGAGGATTTGAAAAATCTGAGTGACAATATTCATTTGCCGAGATGATCGGCAGATACCTCGCTCGTTTTAGATAAAATAGTCAATGTGTAATCTCTGCTGGAATCAGGACGAGCATCTTAACCAAAAGAGACTGGCAGGAAAATCACGAGGGTGAAATTTCCACAGGAATGAAAAATCCTTAATAGATATTTCCTTAACAGTAGAAAATATAGAGTCTTTGCTGAAGTTTTCTGCTTCTCTGGTTGTTCTTCTGAGAAAAAAAGTAATATCATATGTTTGGCAGCCTGTTGCATCTCAGAGTAATAAATAAATAAAAAGACAACTGCAATATTTAATTTCAGAATTATGGCTTTACTTTTGACCTACTGATGTACAGTTATGACTTTATATGTAACAATATTACTCTTGCGAGGTGACTTTGAGTCTCGGGAGTTACATCTTTATTCCTTATAACTTTATGGCTGACAATATATTACAATATTACTTCATATCTCACCATGTGACTAAAACTCATAATTGCAACTCTGTTTCTTATATAACTCAAAATTTGGAATTTGGAATTTACAATAACTAACAGTTTTATTTTAAATCTTGTAAAGTGACTTTAAATCTCTTTAAAGCTCCAACCCATTTGTTACCCATAATTGCAACTAAAACTTACAAATGTGACTTAATAATTCACAAAACCTTATTTTTTGGTATCTAATTTTTGTAACTTTATTTACAATAACACTGACTTTAAAACTGTCAAATAATTGTGTCTTTAGAACTTACAATATGTAATATTACTTTTTACTTTGACTCTCACAGTTGCCACTTTATTTTTCATTATTGTAACTTCATAATTATAACTAACAATTCCAACTATTTCAATTCCAACTAATAACCACAACTTTATAACTCACAATTTCTAACAATATTATTTTATATCTTGCAATACCACTTTAGATGTTTACAGTTGCAACATTTTACTTCTCATATTAGCTTTTTAATAACTAACATTTGCCACTTTATTGTTCACAATGTGAGTATATTTCGTAATTCCGACTATAAATCACAGTATGGCTTTATTTTTTATTGTATTGTTTTAATTGTGTAACTTTGTACTCATGGTGAGCTCAAACATTTCTGATCCAAACTCCTCCAAAAACAAGTGATGGGCTGTTCTGTCCAAATTATATAAATTGTATAGTAATATCGCATGTCGTCAGTTGTCCCATTCGTGTCTAGTTTTTTTATTTCTCTCCCGGAATTTCAGCAGAAACATCTGCAGCAAAGTTATACTTCTATAAAAGATGACTGAGCACTCGTAAGCTATGAAAGCAACCTCTGAGCAACAGCATTTTCCTCTGGAAAGCGGAGCGCAGAGGACAGAACCTGAGTTCAGCAGGAGCCGGGCGGCTGTGAGGTCGGAGAGGTGCATTATTTAGTGGGACAGAAGGAGTTTGCGGGCTGGAGGAGCGAGCGTGTGTTCACAGGACAGGAGGAGAGATGCGGGTGGAGGGGTGAGTGTCTCAGGTGCGAGTCAGGAGTTTCAGCTCAGCGGCTCTCTGATCAGCCAACAAGCACATCACGCCGCGTTAGCACTGGGTAGGTGAACAGACTGTCGCATCGTGTAAAGGAACGGACACTGTTTCCTGTGGTTCTAATGCCAGAACTGAGTGGGGTGCAGGAGTGCGAGAGAGAGAGGGAGTAAAAGAGATAGATGGAGAGAGAGAGGGGAGTTCAGCATGAGCAGACAGATGGAAATTACCCTGGCAAGGTATCAGAGAGAAGCTGCAACAAAGACCTTTGTTTAGTTGCTTTAGAATCCCATGTTTTCCGCAAACCATAAGATGACAGCCATGCATATTCATTCGCTTATTTGCATGCAAACTTCTGGTCCTGTCCAGATTAGCATTACATTTTTAAAATGCTGTTTCATGTTGCGAGTAAAGAGGAGGACTACCTTAGGCTGTCTCGAGCATCTTTTCAATTAAACACGCGACAAAAGTCCTTCTTTTTAACAAAAGCCTCTCATGCCTGATGTCTGAACAGCTCTTACACACAAGCACGCACATCAGCCTTTCTAGCTAATGTGAACATTTGAATGCGAATACGCGGCCGTATCAGAAGAACGATGTTGTGCTTTTTACTTTAAAACAATCTTCTTGCCTCCAGGGTTGTGCAATGTAAAGGCAGGCCCAGTGTACATGGCAAAACACAACAAGCTATTTCACACTACCAATTAGCAATTGTAGCATGCTGGCTCTCAAAGCCCCATTAAAATCGCCTGTGGCGTTGGGTACGTCCTCCGTTTTAATAGCTTCTGAAACCCTTTCTGTTGCAGTAGAATGAGCCATTGAAACCTCGAACAGCAGAAAGATGGACTTGATGTTGCTCCGTTCTGCGGCGTACACTTGGACATCTGGTCAGTGGGACATTTGAGAGCGAGGCTGGACCGCAGAAGCAGGACACCTAGACTTCTATCCAAAGTCAAATGAGTACTCAGAGAGGCTTAATAGGAGGGTTAAAATGGCTGACTTCACTCTAATATGGCCTGCTTTGTCAAGTACAGAGAGTCGGAAGTTGGTGACATTAGAGGAAATTGAACTGGCATCGGAACAAGACTTTGTATGCAGCAATTTGAAACTTTTTTTTTAAACTATAAACATAATGCACTCGCATACTATGTGTTTAATTGTTTTCTTGATTTAAATGGTTATTTATTTATTTGTGTGCATGTGTGTATTTATTTATTTTTTGTTATTATTTTTATATTGGTGCCATGTTAGGTATCGATCAAAATTAGGGATTTTTATTGTATTGGTTTTGACAGGATTTGACACTTTTGACCAAAATTTATTCTTCATTCATTAATCTAATTTCATCTTTCATTTCTTTAAATATCATACTGTACAGTATAAAGCTGAGATGCCAGAATTATTTATGCAAAACATATAGTAATGTTTTAACATTACTTACAGTGCTGTTTACCTTTGGTTTATTGCATTAGATGCAACTTTTATTTAGACGATGCATGATATTATCTATTATGCATTGTTTTGGATGTGTCATCTTTGGACAATGAGACTGTCACATTTAAAAATAATAGATATATTATAATATATGAAGATACAGATTAGGATATATTCATCACACCACTACATTTACCATAGTCAAATACTCTTTTTTATTTAATAGAAAAACTACATTTAAATTTAATTTAGCTGTAATTATATATTTGCTGCTGTTTCATTTTAGAGCTCTTGGATGTATTATAAAACATTATAAATCAACTTAAATTTACCATTAAGTAAACTGTGGGTATCCACCTGTATTTGTGAGTCACTGAATTTGTTCATACCCAGTATTTAAATAGGGATATTTTGGATGAGTGAAAGCAAGTGGTGAACAAACGCTCTCACATAATGTACATTTAAATATTTAGACCGCAGTCACTGAATGAAAACCTAAGTGACATCATCAACAAATGTTTGTGAATGCGTAATGTGCTCCGCAGCGCTGAGGAAAAAAGGTGTGAGGAGCTATGCTTTCTCCCTTTCTGCCGCTCCATTTCACCTTGTTTTTCTCCAACACACACTTCCTGTTATAGAACAAAAATATGATCACAGGCAAGTGTCCATCTTAAAACAAAACAAAACGCGCACACACACGCACAGGAAAAACATACACCGTTTTCTCCATGCATATCCAGTAGAAGTGAACTGTAATTATTCCTTTGTAGCTAAAAACAGTATCATTAAGAATAATGGCATCATTAAGTACTAGAAGCTATTACTGTGGGTGAATTTGCTGCATTGATAATGAGGCTTCAGACAGGAAATGAAGATACTAATTATGGGATAAAACGCCTACTCAGTTAATTGGAAGCAAAGAGCGAAGTGAAAAGAAAAGCATTTGCACAGAAAGGGAAAAAACTGTACAAGATAAGTTCTTGACCTTTTCTAGCATGGAGTAACGGTACAGTACAGATCACAGTCCATGATTCAGCTCTGCATCGCAGCATCACAGGGTGACGACCTCATGTTATGCTTTTAAAATGGCACTGAACAATATGCTGTCCTCAATAAGATTGTCTTATCACTTACACATTGTAAAGAATCTCTCAGTGGTTGATGTTTTGTTATTAAATGTGATTGAGGCACAAAATCTAAATTGACATGCAGGTAGTTTTAGGCTGCCACGTGATTTTTAATGTAATATACAATTGCCAAATAGCTATTTAGGCATTATTTTATCACTCATATAGCATAGCTTATTCACAATCACAATTACAATACCTCATGATTTTGTTTTCTTAAATAGCAGACATGTATAGCTTTCACCTTTTAAGACTTTAAAAGGAATTGCTTTTTAATTCAAATGTATTAAGTAGAAAAAAATAGTATTAAAATAGTGTATATTTACATATTTTTTTAATAATTTACATTTTTTTGCTATTATATATTATTATTATTTGTTTTTATTTTAATTTATTTTATTAATTTTTAAAACGCATTCTAGACAAGCTCTGCATTGTAACAGGCTCTAATTCTGTCTGTATTTTATCTGTGCATATTTTTGTCATCCAGCAGGACCTGTTCCTGTGACAATATCTCCAAAAACCAATGACAGGTCTTCAATCCCCATCTGTGTCCCAGCCTCTTTAAGGTGTCAGACGCTTCAAGCAATTGTCACCGCCCAAGACGGAGAACTCCTAACCTCACCTGCTCTGCCTCCTTTCTTCTTCTGTGTCACTCAAGAGAGGTGTCCAGGGGTGACACATGCCAGAGGCCATCAGTGTTCTACTTAAATTGTATTTTTTGCTTCTGTCAAATACTCAAGAATGTCCTTACAGTCAACGTAACGGCCTCAAAGACGAATGTAATGCCCCATATTACCCAAGTTAAAGTAATAAACAATAAATGTACTGCTTAAAATGAAGCATTTGAATACGTTTGGGTTGTCAGTTTTCATACAATATCAATTTCTGTTAAATTGGTCAGCACTTTGTCATTGAGGGCTATCTGAATTACTCACAATCATATTGATTTCTAGCAAGCAGTGCTTCAAAAGGCAATTTTGCGAGCAAGAAATTCGCAATAAATAAAAATAGTTAGCACTGTTCCAAACTCGCCCCAGACCGATGCAAAACATGGCATGTGAAATGGAATGTAAAAAAGCAAAATGAGAGAAGGTCAGCCAGGAATTCAAATGGAAGACATTTGCAGTTCCAACAAGAACGGGAGTGTGAGCACACATCTGAACCTCGGTCCTTGCTGGAATAATTGCGGGAGCACATCTGGTGCACTTTGAAAATGAATTGGCCCAGCACTGCTATGATAATGACTGCACGGTAGTCTAATAAGTTAGGGAATGCTGGATTCCAAATGTCACCCTGGGTCGGCCCAGCACTTACTTAGTTCATTTACTTGCATAGAGTTTGATTTCAGCTCCCTGCGCTACAAATTCCAGTCCCTGATGCGTTTGCGTTGCCATTAAATGAAGTAAAACACTTATTTTGCTTTTCTTTTTTCCCTTGAGTTAGTTTCAATTCTCAGTAAACTGTAGTAGTAATCATTTTATTCTAAATAATAATTTTGCAATAGAAACAAGTCTCTCACCAAGGATAAAATACCTCATTTCTATTTGAATAATAATTAAATAATAATAACATAATAATAATTTATCTTGTGATAAGCTGAATTTTCAGCAGCTATTACTTCAGCTTCCAGAGTAAATGGCCCTTATAATGTTGACAACAGTTATTTAATATTAACTTAATGTTTTAAACCCCAAAATTTTTACATTTTTAACTTGAAGTCATTCATTTTGATGATTTGTGTTTGGGACCACTAGTTGTGCTTTAGTTCATGTGGTCTAGGAGACATTTACATTTTGATGGGTCCCCTTCTGTAGGGCGCGATGCATTGGCTTACTGGGACACTTCTACAAATTGCTCCTAACCAGCCGTACATTCCTTCACATCTCTTTTATATTCACCACCCCAGCACGAGTGAAATGCAGAGGGTTCTATTTTCACTCAAGGCCTGCAGTTAGGGCCCTTTTTGGCTGTTCATCTGCAGTGTACTGATTACGCTGTGGTGGATGCCCTAAAGGCAGCTACAGTCCCAGTGAGTCCCACCAGTCTGCCGCGCTTTGCTTACACTGCCTGGCAAGCATCTTCAGCTCACTCATTATCTCGTCCACTGATGTATGTATTCTTGCAAGAAATCTTGTCAGGCTGTTACTCGCCATCCAATTAGACAGCTCATCTGCGCTCGCTCACCAAGCAGAAGCGTTCAACAAGGCCCACGTGCGTTTAAGCGAGATCTGCGTGTTTGCGCATGTGTGCTAATAACGACCTGCGGCGCCACCTGCTGTAGGGAGCAATAGCCCTGTGTCACAACGCCTTCTCTCGACAACATCTGGCCGAGCCCAAGGCGCCTGGAGAAGAGTGCACTAGAGCGGAATAAGGAGAAAGAGGGTTCCCTCGTAGCCGTGCGCAGGCCCGGGAAGAACCCCTTCTGTCAGATAGCACTGCCATTGATGTGCCATTCCCCTTGTTGCCTCCTCGTTAGTCCATGCAGTAAATTAATACAATTAAGCACAGTTTTTCTCGAGGCCCACGTGGGTATTGTTCTGAGTGTGTGCTCACTGAAACCTCAATCCCCCAAGCTCATGTGTTTCACAAGGAGAGAGCGAGCGAGAGAGAATGGGTTAGCTGAGGAGGCCAGCCGTTCGTTTTCAATGTGACACAGATGCGTTCATTTGTAAGATGAGCATTAAGTGCTTGCTAATTCATCTACGTTCGGGTACATCTGGCAGACATCAAGCAAGGTAAATTAAACAGCAAAGTTGCACTCGCAAACTTAGCAAAACCCTCACGCTTCAACTCATGCAAAATTGTCCACCGGTGAGGCGAACGAGCCGTCGTTACGGAAAGAATTTTCACCTTGACCTTCTCGCGCCACGTTTGAAGTCGCTCACTGATCTATGGGACAGTGGAGGGCAATGTGGCGTTATCAGCACGCAAATCTGACCACGAGAACAGTGTCTACAGTGCTTTGTAAGACGCACAATCAAATCGATGAGGAATGACAGCACCTGAGCCTTTTTTCCCCTGATCGAGTCGATATCGTTGGCCGCCACTCCCTGGGTACTTAGCAGATGTAAACTATCCCACGGTCAGGCTCATGCTAGCCTTAACCTTCATTTGCTCAGTGTGTATTTAAGTGTGTCTTTTTCACCCCGCCAAGAGCTATGGAAAGCGATAGCAGTCAACAAAAGACACAAACAGTGTGAAGCACTTAAAACAAGCGCTCCTTTCCAGGCGTGCACTACTTCCCCTTTGGCTAAAAGCTGCCAGGACACTGGAAGTACCAGGAGAAAGTGGTGTAAATAAAAGCCACCCCCTGAAGCCTGCAGCTTGGATCATACTGTGTCAGCTCTCTCCAAGTATAATAGAGGTGGAAACCCAACAGCAGCCGAGACCATGATGCCACATAAAGTGCTTTGTGAACAAACAAGACGTGCGGAAGCGAAAAACAGCAGCTGTTTAATACGGTGAGACCGTCGCGGCTTATCGCGAGGTCCTCGGAGACGATGTTGCCGTGCGGCGGCTAAACGTTGTCGGGTCTCTCGGTTGGGGAGGTTGGTCTTTTTTGTCCCCGCCACCCCCTCTCCGCTGCTTCCTCTGCCCCTGACAGAGAACAAAAAGGTCAGTTGTACCCTCGGCTGCCTTTGGAGCACGCTGCGCGCCGTGTTTATCAAGCACGCTAATCTATTCTTGTTACTCTCCACTTCAGAGGCAGGCACTCATCTGCGCCCTCCCTCCGCCCCAGCCTCCACCGGTCCCCCAGGGGCGGCGCTGATGGCATCTGGCCGGCGTCCAGCCAGCGCGGGAAAGATGGCACGGAGCTGCCATTAAAATCAATTACATGGGTCAATGTTTTTATTAGAGGATTTCTACTCAAACTAAGTCATCAGGATGGCAACGCGACTGCTGTTTCCCCCATCGCAAAGCCCCCTCCTCACCCCACGACCTTTCTGTACTCACTGTTAAAGTCTCACTAAAGTGGAGGCAGGAGGAGGATCTGAGGCCATCGAAGGTTGCTGTGTTTTTTCTGTTGTTGTCGCCCGTGTGATGCTGTGACTATAAAGCAATGTCATTAGCATGTCTGGACTAGCGCTTGTGTCTTAAAGATATCATCCCTCCTTGAGGATGAGAGAATATGATTATCCCTGTTGCTGCCCTTGCGCATTGGTGGATGATATTCCAAACTTGTAAACAACTGTTGTTGTTTTTAACCTCCACCTTCAGGTAAAATATGGTGCATCAAACACCATTAAACAAACCGCACACACTGTGTTATCAGAGCAGCAGCGGGGCCTTGAATTAAACATTTTACTGTTATTATGGCAACAACAGTTTTTTTCTTCTTTTTCACATACGGATGTTGAAAGCCAATTACTCGCCGTGGAGTTTCAAGAGGGTTTGCGATCAACTTCCTATTGTTCTAGACACATTCACAGAAGCACACATACATGCCTGGTAGGTGTGAATCCAAAGAGGCGCTTTGACCAAAAGAACACTCATGGACTATTGTGGTCCGTGTCTCTTATGTTTCTGTCCCTGAAGTACTTCTGTTGAGCAGGGACAGGTAATGCTGTACCAGCGCCTGGATTCAAACGCAATTATTCTTCTCTTATGTGTGGACCCATACAGTGCGATTCACAAAAAGATCAACTAGACATATTCTTCCACAACGATGTGATATAATTGTTTTGTTATTCATTTCCTGTTATTCAGCCCATTGTAGAGCTGTTCATTTTCTGGGAGAGAATTAGCATTTTTTGTTAAAATTTGCTTTTTTTCAGCTCGTGAGTAAAATAAGGTCTAGCATGACTTGGAAGAGATATTTTGTTCTACAAGATAATTTAATTCAAGTTAATTTTGAAGCTGCTGTTTTAAAGAACTGCTGTAGTTCTTATGCTTACTTGTTAGCGTTTTTGTACTTTTCAAACTTAGAGACTTCAAATATCCCGTTTGAATTATGTCTGTGTTAAAATGTCAAATTAAGAATGACTCTTAATGAAATAAAGCACCAATTTTGCTAATGAATGAATTAATTTAATAAAGTAATTTTAAATGCCATTTAAAATTCCTAAAAGAACACATGTTGATTTAGTCTTCAAAGCTGGCCTAAAGAATGATTCCAATGGAATTTCCTACCGAAATCGTACATGTTTATACACTTCTGGTAACCAGGTACAATTAGAAACCACTTCATGCTGAGATCTTGTGTGGCTCTAACTGGACACCCAAATAGATGTTAGTGGGATGAGGTCAAGGAGGTAAATAAATGGCCCTGCTCGGGTCTTCCAAAGTCATCAGGGCCAACAGCCGGGGGTGCAGGAGCGTTCCCTTTCCCTGTGGAGATCACCCCTCCTGTGCTCTGCAGAAGGCCATGCTTCAAACAGACCCACTCAGAGCCCTGACCTTTGAGAGGGAATGAGCGAAAGCAAAAAGGGAGCACAGGAAGTTGTGTAAGATGGGCTGATATGTAGAGAGAGGGAGCGAGGATGGACGAAAGTGAGAAAGGAGGTTAACACCATATGAGATTTCGCAGCAGTGACAAAATTTGTCAATAACTCAACATGAGGACTCTACATTCTTCCCTGAGGCGCTGATAATGGCAATTTTGAAAGAAAATAAATTTAGAAGTGCCTGATCCGCAGAGTCAACACTACCAGACATATTCTGTCCGAAAGCTGGCGCAAGCTGTACAAGGATTTAGTATGGCACGTCCAATCAAATGTTTGCATTACATCATGTATGCACAGATGTCAAAAGCAAGTTTTATTGTGTATTTAATTGTCACAAAAGCTTTTGTGAATAACTTGATTGATCTTTTTAAAAACAAAGTTGTTTTCATAGCAACACGTCTGTACAATGTTTATTTTTTGTAACTCAATTTTTATGTGTAAACAGGATTAGATGCCAGTAGAAAATCATCCCAAGGAGCATTAAAGTGCCCCTATTATGAAAGGTTCACATTTAGGTTTTGGTAGTCCCAAAAAAGGGCTGGCATTCAAAGTCAGAAAACACTTTTCTTATACATTTATTTTAACCTTATTTATTGTTTAACAAATAATTTTTCCAAACCCCTCTGGTGACTGGTCGATTTAATTTTAAGCAGTGTTTGTGAGCTTTTAACACTCCAAAAGTGGCACCTAGTGACAAAGAATGAATTTGCTTTTTCATTCAGACCAACCAGAGAAGACCAACAAGTGTGCAGGCAATATGCTAATGTTTCATGTTGACAAACTTAGAAACGTTTCATTCAGAGTCCACTCTTTCATTTGAAAGACAATAACTTAATTAAAGACAGTAACAATAACTATACATGGTGCACTTTCAGATTTAAAACTTTGTAGGATGTTTTCATTCACTGCATGAACGGTAATTTAAAAAATATATATTTTAATTTAATTAATTTTTTAAAACTTAAAAAAAACTGATAATGAAATTGTGTAATTAAGAAAAATGTAACAATAACATTTTAAATTTAAATGCTATTGTTACTCTTTCTATCAAGGGTTTTGAGTAAAATTAAATATTTACATTTATTCATCTTTACATATAACATAGATATTTATATTTATATAATTATAATTTATATGCATATATATATATATTTATGTTTAAAGCCTGTATTTTTTGCATAACTTTTTTATATTAGCTTTTTATATTACATGTCTTGCTGTCTTGTTGATAACCAATTGCGTGGTTCCATATAATTTAATCATATCGGCATGTACAACTGAACAGCTGAGAAGAATTGTCACATTAAAAAGATCAATATATCAGTTTAGAAGTTTTCTGATGACTCAGCAGTAGTTGGATGCATCACTGATGGTGACGAGAGTGAATACAGAACTGTGGTGGACAATTTTGTCACTTGGAGCAAGGAGAACCATCTTCAGCTCAATGTGACAAAAACAAAGGAGTTGGTAGTGGACCTGAGGAGGACCAAAGTGCCAGC
>JAUYWG010000053.1:13699702-13711602 GCA_034779775.1 Enteromius afrohamiltoni
ATATTAAAACAATAAAAGGCTTGAACTACTTCAGTTGTGTGTAATGAATCTAAAATATATGAAAGTCTAATGTTTACAGAAAATAATGAACTTTATCACAATATGCCAATTTTTTGAGAAGGACCTGTATATATATATATATATATATATATATATATACATATATAAAAGTCAGAGTTGGGAAATGTTACTTGTGTGTTTGTTTATTTGTTTTGTTTTGTTTTGTTTTAAATATTTGTGCCCTTCCCAAATTTCTCACTATACCTAAGCACAATTAAATTGTGTTAAATTTATATATTTATAAATAAACATATTTGTTGCTATTTTTATTAAACATAATCATAACATCTTAGTTGATAATTCAGTATTATTTTTTTTTTATTTTATATCATTACTGCACATTTTCGATAGTGACAGTAATGATTTGATCAAATGCTTTGAATCACATTACAGAAATTTTACTTGCATACTATAATACTATAAAACATACTAAAATGCAAAAAAAAATGCAGAACTGTACTCAAATTGTATTTATGTCCCCCAAATATGAGGATTATGTTTTCTCTTTTGTCAAAAGAACTGGCAGCTGATGTTGCCAGAATGTATACGGTAACAACGTTTTAGGTTTAACGTATTCAAGTGAAATTTACAGTTAAATACTGTAATTACATTAACTGATATAATGTTAATATACCAGGCTATTAAAGTACTGAAATATGATTTGTTGGTTTGAAATACACTGACAAGCACCAAATGCATTCATTCACACAAACACTAAACACCATCATGGTGAGACTCATTAAACTGAAATATGCAATAAACATTAATTTAACAACATTACTTGTGACACACAAACGTAATAAACATCACTGATTAGAAAAAACTAAGAAGAAACAGAATTAAAGAAAAAACATCAAATTCAAACAAAATTTAAAATGCAATGCAGGGAATTCTGGGAATTTCAGTTTACATTTTCCCCTGTAAATTTTACAGGAATTTTCCGTTAACCATTTAACAGTTTTTTTTCCTGTAGCATTTTCACAGTTTTTTACTGTTAAAATCACAGCTATTTCTTACAGTGTAGATGTTTCTGACTTTTAAACAAATTCACCTCAAAACGATGGGACCTGTCTTCTCATACCTTGTAGCTATGAGACAGAAGGAAACAGGAATATTTCTTCAGTACACTTCAGTAGGGCATAGGGATGCACCCATTGTAGTTCCAAACCGAGCCATTGAGTTTCCACAGAAACGGTTGTGGTTCCAATAAAGTTGTTGCCGAGCAACACACAAATGTGAACAAAGGTGAATGTTTGTGGAGCAATTTACAATGCAAATCAAAATCAGGGACCTGTCCATTTTATAATAATATATGTATATATTTAATTACACTAAACTAGTAAGTTAATTGAAAGTTTGGTAAAAAAAAAAAATATTTGTCTACAGAAGAACAAAGCAACAATATCTATCACATAAAAAAAACGAAAATAAATCAAAGAAAATCAGTCAATAAATGATTCTAAACATGGATTACATCTTCTGGAGAAAACAGGCAACTGTTCTGTCCTGAAAAGGCAATCCTCTCAGTCTTTTGTGACGGCCTAGTTTATCTGAAAGTTGTCCCCAAGCAGCGGCTAAAGGAGTCTGTCCAAGCATTTGGAAAGCTACTAAAGGATCAGGGGCGTCTGATTATGATCCTCTGCGCTATTCTACTCCAGCCTTCTGGGTCGCCCTGCTTACTTCCTTTTTTTGCATTTAGGCGAGGAAACAAAGCGCAGCTCTGGCATTATGGATTAGCAATGTACCTTTTTACCTGACTTGGAAGCTCGTAGCGGAGAATGTTTTATCTGACAGCGCTTCCCAATTAATATGGCTTCTTTTGTTTCCACAGCCTTGTGTCCTATTTAAACCGGAAGGGCCAGGACGATCTGCTTGGCCGGTTGCTGCACCTCCCCACAATCCTTTGGAGGGTGCAGGAGGATCACCACAGAAATACACTGATTAGCCGATTGCTAACACCTTCAGGGGTGTCGGAGGGTTTCTCTGAGAGTGCCTCACAGCGAATCTTCTACATAGTCTGCTGCTGTTGTGATAACATTGTTAGTCGGTCTGAATGTGTCAGTAAAAATGTCGCTCCAAATTTGCAGATCGGCTGAATGCTCTCAACACTGCTCCTCAAAAGCAGCTCATGATTGAGCGAAGGAGGGGTGGAGACCGGGCAAGTAAGCGGGCCATGTGTTTGCGAGAGGAGATGGCTCCCTTCACACCGCCACACACACACAGACACACTAGCCAGCCTGCACTGGCCAGGATGAGCGGCTTTTTTGGAGCCAACGGAGAAAACATGGCACAATATGCTGGGAAGTCTGGAGGTGACGGGAGAGCGAGCTGATAAAGGATGACCCGTGAAATCCTGCATTTGCAAACAAACACACGGCTGTTTGATAAAGCTTAGCGAAACACAGCAGGCGGGGAGAGGGAAAACAGATATTACGATCAGGCCTCTTTTTCAGCATCTCTCTTGTGATGCCGAGATAAAGCTGTGCTTCTGATACCATGCCCAAACTTCCAGCCAATGAGAGCAGAGCATAGTTCTGCAAGCTGAAATTGAATCTTCTTCATTAATTGTGACATTTCAATTGTCTTCAGTGTGTGTTTGTATGGGGCAAGTTTGGCCTACAAGGAAAATGGCCTTATAATACTACATAATGTGCAAAACTGCAGGAAGAGTTAGATTTAGGGGTACATTTAGGACTCAAATATCATTAGCTCATCAAAAAAAATAAATAATGGAAGTCAAGGCTGCACTAGGGAACTGAATTTCAGGAATGGTTTTGGACTAGGCCTATTTAGCACTTCTCCAATGACACATTTTCATACAGTTGTGGAGAGGTTGCAACAGATAAACATGGCAGCTGCGTGGACTTCATCGTGACCAAAAATGATTCTAGAGTACCAATACTTAAAATTTGTTTTGGCTGAAGTATAGATAGACAGCTCATTGCTGAAGAATTTTACTGCAACAGTTTAATTTTTAACCTGAATACACAACACCCTTAATGGCATTCTGAGTTTAGTAACCCACATTTCATTATCTAAACTCTGGTGTTCATTCTGTCTGTGCAAATATAATGTCACAGCAAGTGTCTTTAAGATAATGTTCACTACCCACTAAACCCAGATCATAAATTTTTCTAAAAGGACTACATGGGCCAATGGTATTTTTCCTTCTCCACTCCTCTGGCTGCCTGCTACCTCAGCCAACATGGCTGCCATTCAGAATAGGCATGAGAGAGTAACAATATTAGCATTCTACTACAGACAGACGACCGGTAGATGTGTGTGTGTACAAATATCAGTGGTTTAAAGTACAGTCACATTAGCTATACATTTCAGCAAAAATGTGTGCCCAAAAAATTAAACCTAGGCTCATTGGAAATACCTGCCTCTAATAAAAACGTGCCACGATTACGTATTTAACGTGTGTTTTAGAGACATTACCTGGACATTTCACTTTGAAACTGCGGTGAAACATGCAGTAAGGTATGTAATAATGGGTTGCAGAAATGTATTTAGTGGTAGGTATTTCCTGGGTTAAAAAAAAAAAGTTTTAGTAGCGTAGTGATGTATGAAGCACAGCTCACACATTAGTCTTTAATGTGCTTTAATAAACAGCTTTCTGTTTTCTGTTCAAATTATTTGATTAAAGCCTGTGTGGGGAACTTTTTTGTCCTCACATGAATTTCTCTGTTTACATGGGTCTCACACATAAAATTAATAAAAGAGTCTTATGACCATACATAATTTATAATACACACCATACGTAATTTATGAGACGACTAATTCAAACAATACCTTATAAACCTCACTCTTACAATTTTGTACGAATTGTCTAAACCCCAGTCCTTTTTGCTGATTCAGCAATTTTGTTTTGCACCTTTAAAATATACTGACTACCCCCATAAAAACACTGGTGGTAAAGAGAAAGCCACATGAAGAATCTAAATTTCCACAGCACTAGAATATAAGAAGTACACAATACAAAACACTGTCATAATAGCACATGTGACACTGAAATAATGCAATAAACTTCCCTTTAACAAGACAAGTAGTAAAATTAAATCATAATGTAAACATAAATTAATAACATAGAATTAAGAAATTACAGTATGTTTTAAACTGTAAATAACAATGTGACTTGTTTAAAACCAACCACAGTTATTAATATGAAATATTTTACTTGTTCCAGCTTTATTTAAAACACTGCATGAGGTTTTATTATCTAATTCAGCTGTTTATTCAAGAAAGGCACCTGTACACTTTCTTGTAATGTTTAATCTGATATATATATATATATATATATATTTTTCATGCATGCTGTTGTTGTTTTAACAACAACTTTTGCATTGAGACAAAATGCATGCTCCCATCCTCCGTGAGGACGTCTGGAAGGCTAAAAGGCACAATCTGTTTCCCTTTGTTAAGATCGGTGTTAAAACAAAGCTGTGTCGGCCATCCACTTCGCCATGGGAAAAACAAAACGCTGTTTGCCTGCATTGCAATTAAGATCTTTTAAAAGAAAAGCAGCAATGGAAAACAACAATCCTTCAACAGGCATCATCAAGCAGCAACGATTTGCACAAATAAGCATAAAAACAAACAAATAGTCCATTATCTCCTTTTGAAATCTATAATGTGTAATTTCTTTATCTTCCTGATTATGGTACTTTGTGATGCTTGAATGGAAAGCCTTGCAACCTCCCCCTTTCTCGCCACTACAACAAACCCGCCAAAAACGGAGAGTGCATTGAAATCCACGTGGGTAGAGAAATTGAAGGGGTTAGGGCGAGGAGCAGGGTGTAATGATAACCTTGTTGGGATGATCCTTTCGCTTCGGTTCCATTTTCTCCAGCTGCATCGTTTCGCTCTCTCTGCATGAATGAAGGTAAATCTGCAAGAAACCTCCCACTTATTTTATTTTCAGCTCACTTTCCCATAATTCCTCCCCCTAAAATTGTTTGCACAACAATGCTGCAAAACATCTGCAAAAACAGATAATTAATGTGTCAAGTCAAACTAATGCATTTTATATGAAGACTATGCTTCACTGGTTGTAATTATAACACATTTCTCTCTCCCTCTCTCTCTCTCTCTCAGTCTCTCTCTTCCCACACATACCTTCCACCCCTCTGAAATGATTACTTGTTTGATAATGCCTGGCGTCACATGGAAGCACTTATTCATGGAGTGTGTGTGCTCAAATGTGTTAGCCACCTCCACCTTGATGGTTCGCCGAGCAGAAAATACAGTGTCCATCTCCAAACCTGTGCTCAGTGGTCAGTCTGGCCACCCATCAGAGGATGTGCTACAGTTCTTTTTGTTTGAGGAAGACACATAAAAGCAACCAACCAATTTAAATGCTTTTTGACCATTTTTTGCAGTTTTGCAGTTGTATATAGTACTTGAAGGACAAAGTCATGATTTTAAAAAGTACAAATTTTTAGTTGAAAGAGATTTAATTTGAGTATTGCTATTATTAATCTTTCAGATGCTGTTTAATCAAACAGTCAGGATTATTATAGTTCACTAAAACTGTAATTAGTTAAAAAAAAAAATATTACCTTAAATAAAAAAAATGTTAACTGAAATACTTACCTTTTCAGTCGAATCACTTCGACATTACATATGGGAACTCGCCAGAGAGACCAATTGCCTTTGAGCTTCAAATAAAAGGCTAATGAATATTGATGTGCACAGATTGCATTAAGGTCAGAATAAGGGCATGAATGCAGTGCACCTGCAGATTTTCGCTTCGGAGCCTTCACCGTTCCTGAGCTGGAGACCCCCTCGGCTTTCGATTTGAAGTTGAAGAGTTGAAGGAAAAAGAGTTCCCATATGTTCCCATATGTAACGTCTAAGTGATTCGACTGAAAGGGTAATGTCTAGGTTACGAACGTAACCCACGTTCCCTGAAGTAGGGAATGGAGACCTTACATTTCCGTGCCACGACTCTGAGGTCGTGATGACGCCATCTTGGCTCCTTAGCGAAAACCTGCAGGTGCACTGCATTCGTGCCCTCTTATACTCACATAGTGATGAGGTGCATAATTATTATTATTATTATCAATATTAATACATACGGTATATAGTTTAGCTAACAGCAAAACGTTTGCCATTTTAATTTAACATCACTAAAGTAACTAAAACTGCAAAAACAAATTATATAAATATATTGTTGTTACAGAAGCAGTCTCTACACAGGAGGTAAGTGAAAACATAATGTTATTTATTATGTACAACAATGAATGCACAGAAACAGGTCTTGAGAGGTGAGTATCTTGGATGCGGATAATTTTCTTTAGTCAGTCCTTTTGTTTTTTAAGAGGATCGTCGGGGCGTTGGAGACACAGGAGACAAAAGGAGACACGCTGGAGCTGGGAGACAACAACACACCACATAGACATGAACGTCCAAGGAACACTGGAGGAAACTGGAAAGAAGGAGGTAAGTACAAGGCAAGTATTTCAGTAGTAGCAACATTAATAGCATAGGTTTGTGTCCACTTTGTACAAACGAGCCCGGACACTGACTGAGGGATGGTGTGTGGTATTTATGGGGCTGATGATTGCAGTGATGATGAGGTGCAGGTGATGCTGATTAGTAATCTGGGGAGAGTAAACGCTGTGGTTGGCTGGGAGTAAAGCCTGGCAAATCCTTGACAATAGACAACTAATACCTATAAAAACTAGATACTTTACTATAATGATATATTCTAGAAGTTCCTTATGGTCAATGGTCACTAAATCTTTAATCATATGGATCAAAATACAAACACTAATATGGTGTAATACTACAGTATTTAAAATAACAGCTTTCTATTTATTATTGTAAAATATCTTTTATTTCTGTGATGACAAAGCTGAATTTCCAGCAGTGTCTATAGCGTCATGATCCTAATATGCAGCTTTATTATTATTTATTATTTAATATATTAAAGTTTTATTTATTAATGCTTTATTAATAGTGTTGTACAGCTTCAGGATTCACTGATAAATATAAAGCTTAAAATAACAGCATTTATTCAAAAAATAATTATTGCAAAATTATAAAAGCTGTCTTTATACTTATACTTATTAAAAATAAATAAATATAATATCTTTAGTGTATAATCTTATTCATAAAACTCCACAAACTGTACTTACTGTAATAACAAAGCTTCATCAGCTCAGTTTAAGTTTGATTCGAGCACTGCCTGCATTATAAAACACCGCACAACAGTGTTTATAAAACCTTTTCTCTATATCAAAAATGCCAATTGCTTCTCATATCACACAAATAATAGAGTTCAGACAGAGTACAAATTCACATCTCCAGGTGTGAGAGGCATTCAATGTGTGCAGGAATCTGAGGCGGGCAGGTCCCTGGCGAGTGGCTCCTTTTCACCCGGTCAGCAGGACAGGAGCCGAGCGAGCCAGCGGAGCAGCAGGAGTGAGCCCCTCCTGGGGTAAAAAGCAGCTCCTGCTGCCCCTGCCACACAGCATGGCTCCAGAGCTGGGGGCGAGACAGGGGGAGGCCACTTCTATTGGACAGAAGACTCACCATCAGCCAATAGGACAGCAGGGAGCAGTCTGATGCCAGGTGCCTCATCTCCAACTACAGGTGGCTGCAAATACATAATCAATTCTGTCATTTCTCACCTACAACTGGGAGTTTGGATCAGTGTTAGACAGCTTGAGGTTCGTGTAATGAGCTTGTTGGACGGACATTGCCTTATTTGCGTGTTTTAAGATTTAAAAAATAATATTTAAAAGAATATTTATTACTCTCTATTTATAGTATTATGACTAATATATGATTCAGAAAGTAACCATAGTTACATGAAAGGGATAGTTCACCCAAAGATACAAATTCTGTCATTGTATATTCACCCTTATGTTGTTCCAAACCTGAATAAGCAGTATGGAAATGTGTATTTTCCACTTGTTACCAATATTCTTCAGAATATCTTCTTTTGTGATAAACAGAAAAATGAAATCCATACTGCTATCGAACAACATGAGGGTGAGTAAATAGTGACTTTTTTGTTTTGTTTTTGGGTGAACTGTCACTTTAAAGAGCTCTTTATTTTATTGCTATTATTTTATTGTATAAATGAATGTTATTAGTAATTAATAAATAATACATTCATATATTTTTTTGTTTAATTGTGCATGCACATTTTATAAATAGTTGTTTTTTCTTAAATAAATGCATTTATGTTTACAAAAATGAAAAGAAATGCTGGCAAAATGTTGTTTACAAAAATATGGATTTCATAAATTATCTTACTTGTGCCTCCTACAATGATATTTTATTCAGTTCATTATAAGTAACATGTTCACTCAACTTCTTTATTTAAGTGATACTTTTTTATTTTTATTTTTTTATGTATTTTAATTGATAGCCTAAACAGTGAATATAATGGATAAATGCATTTTGAATCTAATAACCAAGGTTAAAAGACTGGAAAATGACCATATCTCTTTACAGATCCTCTTTTAATTTAAGTATTAGTGACATTACAATGCTGTAGTATTTATGTGGTATGAGTCCCACAAAATAATTTTATTAATTATTATTTATTAAATAATTGAGACTGGATGCAAGCGAGTCACACAACAGCAAACCTACAAAAACAATATTAAATCTGTAAATAAATAAAAAAATTAAATCTATAAATGTAAAAACAATATTAAATCTATAAATAAAAAAAAATTAAATCTATAAATGTAAAAACAATATTAAATCTATAAATAAGACGTAAATTAAAGATTACTGTTGAAGCCTATTTATTTAAAAAGGAATTGTCCGTTTTTGCTATAAAATTGCATTAGATTTACATAATATTCTCAACTGGACTGATGTCTACCCATCATCAGGAACCACAAATTGGGTTTAATATGTTGTAACATGGAGCTGTGTTTACTGATATAATACACTGTTTACTCTGATGCCTGTCAGCTAATGATCTTTTCTGCATCAAATACCCAAATACTGAGGTCACAAGAAAATTAATGAAACACAACCTACATGTGTTAGCCAATTAAAGAGGAGGTCAACCTCGAGGGAGGGCCTTTATATATTAATGGACTCCTCTGGTCTGTTGTATAACGGAGTCAATAAGCTACCTAGACGTGCCGTGTTGAACTGGAGTAACATGGAGGTGTAATGCATTGCAGAGTTGCAGAGAGATTTTACAGCAGGTATTTATTAAATATACAATACAAAAGCAACACATGGAATTTTTAATTAGTTTGCACGTATATGTTTATAATGTATATTTAAAAGCACAGTGAATCACAGAGAACTGATAAATGCAGTTTTAGAATTAAAACTATATTTTAGCATGTGTAAAATTTCAAAACATTGTGCAAAACACAATGATTAATCCTGCACTGAAAAAGAGAAATCATTTAAATATATTTCATTTAGATCCATGAGTGCTTACAACATTTAATACTTACACAGCAAAGCCATTTAAATCAAATCAGATACCAAATATGTGATATTCTACACAAAAAAACTATCCTTTCTCTATATACTAATAATAAAGATATTTAATTGTTTGATGTATATTGAAAATATACTGAATAATATATTGTGTTAATAAACTGAATAGCACATATTTAATTTCATAACCAATAATACCCTTCTTAATATATGGAAATAAAATGTGGTACTGTGTGTCTGTATAAATATATTTGAACATATAAATAACATATAGTGTATGTTAACATTTATTTGGGAACATGCATGTGCATTACATACAATTATGAAGAAAATGTATATAGTAATAAATATCCAATATATCCACACACACACACACACACACACACACACACACATATAACAGGTTGCCATGACTTGAACAAAACATCCACATACAAAACTCATTTCAACAAAGCTTCTACACCTATTTGATAATAAAATTTCATTTTTTTTTTCATTACTATATATATTTTTACATATAATATATTTTTCATATATTTATAGTATATCGAGAAATATAAGCAATTGTTTCCCATGGACATTTATTCAATATTGCATTATACAATAAAGTATATTTCCAGTTTTTGTTTTATAAGAGCAGTGCCACTGGATCATTTTTCATATCATCACAGGTCGACGCAAATGGAGACTTGCAAAACAAGAACCTTTTTGAAGCTTACAGCTGCCACAGAAAATAAGCAAAATTCAAATCACATAATTCAGTACATACAAATACGCACAAAAGCACACACAAGTACAGATAAATTCACTTCTTCCTAATAGCCATTGTTTAGAAAAAAATGTAGGTGTCCTCAAAACAAAACTTTCTAAATGTATAAAAGATTATACAAAATGTTGGCTTTATTGTCTTATTAGTTGCAAGGGTTCTGCATGGCGTGACTGGCTGTGAATATATTACTGTGTATGAGTTTACATTCATGCCAGCGTTATTCTGAATGTATTGATCAGTCACCAGGATTGCTGATCAATGTTCTGAACTACTGTAGGTTCCTGCACAATAAACGTGTCTCACGAAACAAAAATGAAATGAAACCGTAATTAGTCTACATCATTACTGCCGTATTCAAAAGCAGTGGAATCCAATGGAAGAAGGGAGGGGTTTGTTTATTGAGATGTATGATCAATATGAAAACTTTGCTTTTAAACATGACGTGGGTTGAAAAGTTTTTTGGGGTTTTTTTTCCAAAAGAGATTGTGGGACTTTAATGGCATTTCCACATAATGTGAACCACTTAAACATACAGCTGGATGGGGTTTTATGTATTTACTGAAATTCTGAACGTACCTGAAAGTTAAAGGGTAATAGTAATATTGCATATAGTTTTTATTTTCTTCTGTCTGGTTCACCTTGCAAACAAGCTAAAAAGAGCTAAATGTAACTCTATCGCATATATTGTGTAAAATCTGGTCAATTGTAATTTAGAAAATTATAGTTTGGTTTGTAAACAACATATTCAAGATAGAATAAATAGTCTGAAACAGGGTTTATCTGGACATGTGACGTTCAGACAGAAAATAGAAAACGAGCAAACTCACGGCCTTGTAACTAATTACTGATGTTGCACCAGCAAACCGCATCAATTAACCATTTAATGAAAATCTTTTTTAATCTAAATGAGTGTTGATTTATTTGATGTGCATTAGCCTTTTTAACGCTAAAGGAAGAGAATACACCTGCGATGCTCTCAAAGATATCCCATTGACACAAGTGCTCTGAAACTGAACACAATGAACTTTCTGGCACACTCAATTCACCAAAAGTAATTCATGACCTCTGAACGCCGAATGTTCCTTGGCAACACGAGAGCATTGATAATTAATATGCCTGGGGTAATTTGCAGGTGCGGATCTTGATTTATTCTTAGCCCTTTCAGGATACAATACCCCTGAAAGAGCTGGGGCAAATAATCAAAGAGCAACATTTCTGAGTCAATGAATTCAGGTTATATATAAATATATATAAAGCCATTTTAGCTGAAGAACACTTTAATAAACTGACTGTCCACCCTTTATTTGGGATAATTTATTGTGATAACAGAGGTTAAGCGACACACTCAATGTTTTATTAATCAACAATATGCAGATAGTTACCGACACATTAAAAACTAGAAGCAGTTCATTAAATCAAATTAAAGTGCATACTTCATCTGTTTTTGTAAGCTATTAACACCTCATAAATAATACATAGTACATGCAACTCATGCTCACGATCAGAGACCAGAGATTCAAAAAGACTGTGGTTAGAGAGACCTCTACTGTTCTATAAGTGTAAAGGCAATTCACTTCACTTCAGGTTCAAGGTTTATTTGAGGTTCAGAGTGAAATAGGGCTATAACATGTGTATATATATA
>JAUYWG010000053.1:13712805-13730755 GCA_034779775.1 Enteromius afrohamiltoni
TATATACACACACACACACATATATAATCAGTAATCATTCTTGTAGAAATTTTGTGAATTTTCCAGAAAATGTTAGGTATCTTTAAATACAATTGTCACTGTTTATTTGTGTTCATTACAGGATAATTTGTGATTTTTATTTCCAATCACTTTAATTGGCATTTTGTCAAGACAGCATGAAATACTCTAACTAAAAATGATCAACATACAACAAAATGCCAAAACAACAACAACAAAAAATTAACCATCCCTACCCAGTGAGCAAAACATAACAGAAATAAAATTGATGTACATTTTCACAGAGCTCTAAGAGAGACATTTCTTAAATATTATCTGAATCTGTTTAAGAAGGACAAACCGAGCCTTTAATGAAATTCAGAAAGGGATCCAAGGTGCTACTGAAAGTTTTAAGGGAACCTTGAAGCCTAAACTTTAATTTCTCCAATTTAATTAAATATATATATATATATCTTGTATTCATCTATTGTGAGTAGGGGAAGTGGCGCACATGCATTTAAGGAGAATGTTCCTTCTAGCTAACAGAGTAGTAAAAGCAACCACTTGAGCAATACAACTAGAGTAAGTGTGAGAATTTGTGATTTCTCCCTCTCTTCTCTCTTCTTATTAACTGACTTACTATTTATACTTAAAATGTCATAAAAATTAACAAAGCAGTGTTGTTTCCACCACATAATGGTGTATTGTGATCGTTTTCATTATTTTGGGTGAGAAAAAAAGATACCATTTTATATATCAGACTCAAACCGCATTAGATCAGTTATGTATAATTTGACAAATTTGCATCTTAATTACCTTGATTTTTACCACATATCACACTCATAATTGTATTTACGTGCTAAAATTTAATCTCCAGTTCTTCCTGACATTATTGTCTCCTTTATTTACAAATACAGGTAACATTCACTGATGCTTCAGAAGGAAACATGATGCATGAAGAGTCGGGGGGGATGACAATATAAAAATTTGTCTTATTTTGTTAAAATGATTATTTCTCCTTCCATTCACAGTAGCACAGCCCTTTAGGAAGAAACAAAACCTGGCATGAATGTTGTCCTCGGTGTGAAAAGATGAATCTCAAGATTATACAATCACTGCTGGAAAAGGTTCAGTATTCAAAAGATGCTGGGAAACTGAAGAATCTGCATGCATTTTATATGATCTCTCGTATTTTGTTAAAAATGTATTTATAACAAAAAAATTATGTAAAAACAAAATTTTTTAAACATGCGTATAACTTGATTTAGGCCTTAAATTTGTCAGAAGCAGGTGCATTCTTTGTGTAGAAGTCACATATTGTCAAGTGATTCAGTTAAATATAGCTGCCGATGTGACTGATATTTCATCATCTTTTTCTGTTGGGCAAAGTTACACATTGAGAACACACATTAACCCCGAGAGCAACAAACAAAGATCACAGAAAGCAAAGGGTGTATTAAATTAGCAGCAGCCCAGACGTCCTGGAAGATCTTCCAGCACCTGCATCTATCTCTCATTGACTCTCATCTCCCCTCACTCATCAGTATTCCCACACAAGAGAACATCTCTGTTTGGGTGTTCTCCCTTCTGTCTCTCCTCAGGCTGATGTGGAGGACAGTGAACAAAAGTGGAACACAATCAGTACTGAGCAGCTGCTGGCATCCTGACCCCCAACCCACCCAACCCCTCTGTCTCCCACTCCCTCGCTCAGACACACACACACACAAAGCCTTGAAAATGACCACATAACCTTCACCAAACTGGGAATCTCCCTAGGCAACTGAGGGAGTTCTGCTCCGGTGGGACTGTATTCCAGTAAATCATCGGTGTCACAAGCTTACATGCACACACATTCACCTACTTCAAGTCTTTCAAATGTGCTCGCACTTTCTGAGCTCAACTTTACATAGACAGACAGATCACTTCTAAATCATAAACAGCTTAAAGAGATGTTTGGACATGTTTATTTAATGTTTCATAAGAAAAGTATTGCATACAAGCAAACACTCTAAAAATATGTCTTCCAGATGTAAACACATATATCAAATAGACATTTCTGAGATTTGCTATTGTGTGTGTGTGTGTGTGTGTGTGCGCGTATGATTGTTTTATATCTATATTTTATAATTTAGATTTAGGAACAAAATTTGGGTGCAATTAATGTGTTTTTAATTAAGAAAAAGTTAAAGTATACCTAAAGTTAATTTTTATTATTAAAAATGGTCCAAAGAATCAGTACTGTAGTTTTGGTTGTGTGTGTGTTTTTGTGTATATATAGGCTATATATATATATATATATATGTGTGTGTGTGTGTGTGTGTTTATTCCTCTCACTACAGTCAGTTTAATTGTGCATTAAAATGAATCATTTAAATTTAATGGCTAGTGGATGAAAACGCCAGCTTGGAAATGTGACTTAACCTTTAAAGACCAGTAGATGGCAATCTTACCTCATTATGGGTGTACACATATTTGGTGCAGCTCCTTGCTTATATTTTCTATTTTTTCTCACCACCATTCTTACTCTACCTGTATAGAGTGGCAGTGACAGTGAAGTCTTTCCCTGAAGAAGCCGTTCCTTCAGTAAGCCTGCTCTGACACGCCTGAGCAGACTGAACAAACAATCTTTCATTGCTACAAAAATATACGCGTTTCAAATGAAAATTGAAATAGCTTAACTAATAGAAAACAACCATGATCATTTTAAGATTGAATGCGTTCTTTATATTTAACGTAGAACATTTTAATAAATGCTGAAATCTTACGTTTCATTGCATAATGTCTCTGTTGTTTACTTGAGCTGTACTGGGCGGTGTGTGAGAGTTGGAGGAAGAGCTGCTCTGACAGCTCAATAAGTCATACATTTTGAGGCCAATGTGCTGAAGTTTTCCGGGTCTGAGTTAGGGAAAGAGGACGAAACGTCTACATTTTCAACGCCCATGCTTGTTATATGGGTCAGATAACTGGATTTTATCGAGCTATGTTTTGCTAATCGAGAGCGGTCATTGGTGCATAACACAAAAACAAACGCGTAATTTTCGCTTCATTTAGGGACAGAAAGGTTTGTTTTTACTACGTTTTGTTTATTTTAACAGCTCATATCGCATGTTAATGGTGATTAAATTATTGATACCACGATGGCAGTGAAGGTAAGTTTCGGCACAACACTGGGATAAACACTGCTATTGAAATGACTGTGGCGCATGTGTCTCATACGAACTAACAGTTAAAGCCAAACGATCGTTCACGTTTCATCGTTGTAGACAAAGTTTATCAGTGCACTTTGTTAATGGACTGTATTTTTACCACCCGATAAAAATAGGTTGTATTACGACAAGAGTACACTTGTTGAACTGCGTTTCTATTAAACTAATTCTAACGAAATGTGCATTAGTTTAACGAGAGGTTATTACAGGTAACGTGATTTCACTGGTTTTGTGATTTCATTTATTGCTGTACATTGTTTGCAAAACCAGTACCGATGCCCAAACGAATTCTATTGAGTCAGGCCTTATCAATGAATCATTTGAACCGGTTTGTTCAATTCATTCAGTGACTGACTGGTTCATTGACACGTCCAGCTCGTACGTTAGTGCTCGAATCGACAATTTGATGAATGAAGTGTGAAAAAGTTAAAATATCCGAGATATGTACTAGTAAATATGCATCTAAATTAGCTTGTGTGCCAAGTTTAGAAACACAAAGCGTTTTAATAAATGTGCAGAAATGTTTCAGGCAACAGTAAATAGATAATAGAAGGACTGCTGATCCAAACTATTATATTTGCATTAAGCTCTAAACTAAACTGGGACAAAAGAAACTAGATGATGGTAGTAAGAGATAGAGATGTTAAATTGTATGCATTTCTTTCTTTCACAACACTAGGGAACAGGTGTTTAGTTAAATACATCACAAGGAATTGCAGGAATTTTTATTCTTTTTTTTTTTTAAAGAAATTAAAAATTAAGTATAGAGCATTTTCAAAATTCTTAATACAGGATTCCAAACTGAACACATCCAGTCGTTTCAAAACCTGCTATACTGCTTTTTCTGCTTTACATTTTTGAATAATTGTAAACATCAGTTCGATTAAACGATTAATATACTTAATTGGTTACATTGGTATTGGTTACATGGTTTAAAGAGAGAGCGCAGATGCAAATGAAATGTTTAGCTAATTGTATTATGAAAGGCTGTTACTTAAAGTTTGTAGGTATATGTTATTATTATCTGTTGTGGATTAGTATGAATTAAAAAAAAAACACTTAAAACTTGCTGTATCTCAAAACCTAGTGAGCTGCATTAGTAGTATTCATGAACGTTACATGCAAGTTCTGAGTCACCTGGGTACAAATATCCACAAACAGTCAGCTGACTCAAAACCCACCTCAAAATACTGTCTAGAAAGGCACCTCACTAGGTCATAGTGAGACAAGACTTTTGTGGCGCCTGTGTCCACCTTGTTGCTGTGAACAGGAACATGGTGCATCCTGTCAGGAACAGAACCCAGGGGAACATGTCATTCAGTGTACTGTAGTTTGGTCAGCATTATCATTCATGTAAGCATGTCCTGAGTGTGATGGATAAACACTCAGCACGCTAAATATGAAAGCTGAGCTTGGTTAGAGGTGGTTTAACACAGAAAACCAGTTTTAATGTTTTGGTTTACATGTTGGCTGTGATGGCTGGTCATGCAGCCCTCATATGCGGAAACGAGGCTATAAAATCTCATATAGTACGATGAAAAGGTGATATTGTACGCCAAATGTATTTGATCATAATATTTTCATTTGTGTGTACACATTGGCAAAAATGTGCATGTGTTTATATAATTCTTGGAGAAGATGAGGAAGCTTAGCTTTATTTTTATAATGTCATATAGTATAATGTTACACGTGTAACATCTACATTCAGAATGGTTAGCCTTTTTCAGTTTCAAAACAAGAGGTGAAAGTTTTAGCTATGCCGCGCTAAAAAATTCATGCAGTTTCTGTTCTGTGTTACCCATATGTTTGCTGTGTTCAGGCTCAGGTATTATATGACTTCGCTGCTGAGCCTGGCAACAATGAGCTGTCTGTTCAAGAAGGAGAAATACTCACGGTCACTAACCAGGTGAGCTTCAGCATCAACACTTTAAATGTTTCAAGACATTTAAAGGTAATGTTATATATGGCATACCATTAAAAAAAAAAACGGGGGTTCAACCAAAAATTTGCGATTAATTACTCACCCTCATGTTGTTCCAAACCCAAAGACCTTTGTTTTTCTTCAGAACACAAATGAAATTATCCCAGATCCAGAAATGTAGTAAACGCATCGGTAAAACAGTCCATGTGACATTAGTGGCTTTACCTCACTTTTGCGATGCTACGAGAATACTTTTTTGCGCAAATAAAACAAAAATAACATAATTTACTCTTCTGCCTTGATTTATGTCTTTCACCATTTTTGGGTATCTCAGCACGCCACATACGCAAACTTTATCGTATTTGGCGTAGTCAGCCTTGTTTACATCTGGGTGAAAGCATGCTAATGTGTATAATCTGCGGCTGTTTGTGCCTAGAAGAAAGTGTACGCTTGCATAGTAACATTCTCTAAATTGGCGGAAGACGTAATTCATACTGTAGGAGAAAAATGAGTATATGATATTATTTTTGTTTTCTTTGCGCAAAAAAAAGTATGCTCGTGTCGGCGCAAAACTGAAGTTGATCCACTGATGTCACATGGACTTCTGAATATGGGATCATTTCAGCTGTATTGCTGTCTATGAAGGGATAGATGGCTCTCTGATATCTTAATTTGTGTTCCGAAGATGAACGAAGGTGAGTAATTAATGACAGAATTTTCATTTTTGGGTGAACTAACCCTTTAAGCTACAATGTATTAAACTTATCAAAAGATTTCTTTATTATGGTTTCCAAAAAACATTGTTGAATCAGCATGACTGTTTAAACATTGATTGTATTGTTTTTAGCAGCAAATCAGCCTATTAGAATGATGTGACACTGAGGACTTATTGATGCTGAAAATTCAGCTTTGCCATCACAAACAAATCCATTTGTAAAATGTATTTAAAAGAAGATAATTGTTTTATGAAGTTGGCTTGAGAAAGCCAATTTACTGATCTACTACTTAAACTTATTATTATTCTTCTTAGACTAAATTATCAAACGCTACTCCTTTAACTCTGCAGACTCCAAATTCGGCTCAGATCTTCAGACTGATCTCACCGGGTGTGCTATATCTTTTCTTACGGCTCCGACTTATGATTTTCGTAAAAATTGCGATTTAAAACTGGAAAAAATCCCATAGACTCCCATTCACTGAATGTTGAGATGAGCCAAGACTCAAGCAACATGCTAGTAGCATGCTAATCATGCAAGGAACATGCTAGCAACTTGATAATCATGCTAGCAACATGCTAATTATGCTAGTAACATGCTAGCAATATGCTAATCATACTAGAAACATGCTAGTAATTTGCTAATCATGCTAGCAAACATGCTAGTAACATGCTAATCATGCTAGCAAACATGGTAGTAACATGCTAGTAACTTGCTAATCATGCTAGCAACATGCTAGTAACTCGCTAACAACTTGGTAATCATGCTAGCAACAAGCTAGAAACATGCAAACAACTTTCTAATCATGCTAGCAACATGTTTGCGACATACTAATCATGTTAGTATCTGTCTATTATCTGACTTTCTAGATTAAAAATGTTAAACTAAAATGTTTCAAACTTTTTTAAATCGTAACCGTTTAAACTTTTTTAACTTGAACTATTTTAAACTTTCCGAACTTTCTCAAACTCTCAGCTTCGGCTTTCTCAAGCCAACTTAGTTTGTCACGACAAACTTTTTTATCTAGTTATTATATATTATATATAAGTATTTCACAGTATTACTCTTTTTACTGTTACTGTTGTTATTTATAATGCAGCCTTGGTGAGACTCTTAAGATTCAGAAATCTTACAATCTTACAGATCACAAACTTTTAAATTATATAATGTTTTTCTTTATTTTATGTAGAATGTAGGCGGAGGCTGGGTAGAGGCTCGGAATTCCAAAGGAAATGTAGGCCTGGTGCCTGTGGACTATATTGAGGTAAAAAAAAACAACAACAGCAACTAATAATCAGCTTTGTTTTCACTTCTTTCACTTCTTTTTACAGAGCATTAGATGAAATTTCATGTGATTATTTTTAGAACTTTTGAGAGGGGAAGGACAAAATGAGAGCAAACTTGTGATTATCTAGACCACATCAGTGAGAAGAGTGTTATTCTGTTTGCTGATCTGATAAAATGTACTAAACTTGTACAGTGTTGAATTTTTCTTTTTAGATTTTTTCTGTTTTTCCAGTAGCATCACATCATTGAAATCAAGGGAAATAATTGAATTTGTGTATTTCCTGAGTTATATTCTTAATAGAAGATACAAAAATGTAACCGACTAAAGGTTTAATTAGTTATTTGGCATACTTTACTCCAGACGGAGAATATTCCCACATGCTCTGTGCAGTAGGTCTATCTTTGTACCATAATTACCAAGATGTATAACATATTCCCATGTGACTTTCCTGTAGATACACAATCTGCGTTCCTCAGGCGTAATGACATTTAAATAACTTTTTGTCATTGATTCATGTGGAGGGAAAGTTTAAGATATGAATGGACTGCAAAAGCCATTAATATTTACATTTTTGTAGCATATCAGGCTGTTTTTTCATGAATATATTTACATTTATAATATTATGTTTTGCAGATCAACCCTGGCTCCACAAAAGCGTCTGCGACACAGTACATTGATGTTCAGAATCAATACAGCAGCAGTTCAGCAAACACTCAGGTACCACATAATCTCACATTTGGAGACGTTGTGGTGAGCATTTACCATCTAAAGTTCCAGCTCAAATGTCTGAAATCTTACATTATCAGTGACTGCATATTCCACAGTTCCTCAAATTAAATGTAAAGCAGGTGTCAGTAAAAATAAGTAGCCACAGCCAGCAAAAAACCCACTATTCAAATGGCAGTTTTGCTTCCTCATTTTCACAGCCAACTTTTACTAGAAATCCACACTCATTTAATGAGAGGTCTGCTGAGCATAACATGCACAAAGGCCCTATGTGTCATTCTGCAGTTGAAATCCATTTCCTGTGAAAGCAGGAGAATGAGAGTAAATGGGCCTCATTATAGCTCGGAATATTAGGCACGAGGAGCTGTGTCTCTTTCTCTCACTTGTTCTCTCCGGGGCTGTTTCTCTAGTAGGCTGTCAGATGTTCACACTTTATGTTGTGCACATCATCATTGTGCATGCAGTGGTGTTTAAATGCTTAGCCATGTGTAGCAGTTTGCAGATATATACATTAGGAAGTCAGATTCGTCTTACCATTTAACTAAACCATTAAACAGACTCACCATCTGTTTGGCACAATTTTAGCAAAACTAAAATCAAGACAATGTCTAACAATTTTATTCAAACCAATTAAATAGTCACTACCAGTAAACATTTGGACACATTTGTTAGATTTCTCATGATCTATAACCTTTTGTCTTAAAAAGTTAAATCTGTTTTATTAATCGTGTTGACAATTATAAACATGACATATCTTTACAAATTAAATTTGTAAAATATTTTATGCATTTATTTATTCATTTTATTTCATTTTTAGCTTTGTTATTTGTTTGTTTTTACTTGATGAGATGGTGCGTAATGGAAAAGTAGTAGAAAACTGCTTAACATTTTTGGTTATCCTTTCGGTCGAATCACTTTGACGTTACATATGGGAACTCGCCAGAGAGACCAGTTGCCTTTGAGCTTTATACAAAAGGCCAATGAATATTGGCGTGCACTTGATTGTGCTCATGCACCTCATCACTACGTGAGTATAAGAGGGCTCGAGCGCAGTGCACATGCAGCTTTTCGCTTCAGAGCCTACGCCATTCTAAGCTGGAGACCCCCTCGACTTGCAGTTGGAGAAGTTGGAGTGGAGTGTTGTTTCTGAAAAGAGTTCCTGCGATCTTCTGCTCTGCGCGTCTGACAGCGTTCACTGGGTGGCTGTCATCGGATCCTGCGGGTTGGTGGACTTTTTCAAGGCTGGCTGTGCCAGTCATCTTGCATTCCAGCGAGCAAAGACCTCTGAGTTGCCGCCAGACCCCTCCCCCTGTTAACAGGGCCGTGTGTCCTTCAGTGCGCCCCTAGAGGCTGAGATGTCTTCAGCAGCATGAGAAGGTGAGTCAGACGGTGAGGCAGAAACCACGTTGGTTGATATGGACGGTACGCCTCGGCTATGCGATTCAGTTCGCCAGGCGCCTGCCCTGGTGCCACGGCATCCGCTATACCACTGTCCGATCTGACAGCAATGCTGCTGTCTTTGAGGCAATCGAGCCTGTCCCTCCAGCCCAGATGAGGTCAGGGTTTTACAGTCCTTACTTCATTGTGCCCAAAAAGAGCAGTGGGCTGAAACCCATCCTGGATCTAAGAGCTTTGAACCGGTCCCTTTTCAAGCTGCCGTTCAAAATGCTCACTCCGAAGCGCATATTAACAAGCATCCGGAGCCAGGATTGGTTCGCAGGCATCGACCTGAAGGACGTGTATTTTAATGTGTCGATTCTGCCTCGACACAGACCCCTTTTAGGGTTTGCGTTCGAGGGTTGAACATATCAGTACAAAGTCTTACCCTTTGGCTTGTCCCTCTCTCCCCGCGTCTTCACGAAAGTCGCGGAGGGTGCCCTCCTGCTATGGCAGACGGGAATCCGCATCCTCAACTATCTCGACAACTGGCTGATAATTGCTCACTCGCGGGATCTGTTGTGCATGCACAGGGACATAGTGCTATGCCACCTCAGCCATCTGGGTCTTCATGTTAAATCAGAGACAGGTCACGCTGCTGGGCTTGCTTCATATGAGGCCGCTTTGTTTACACGATCGGGTCCCGAGGTGGGCATGGCACTGTGGCACACTCTGGATTGGCATTTCCCCGCAGTGTCGCCGCCTATTCAACTGGTGGACCAACCCTGCTTTCCTCTGGGTTGGAGTACCCCTGGGTCCGGTGTCCAGGCATGTCGTGGTCAACACGGATGCCTCCTCCACGGGTTGGGGTGCTGTATGCACCGGACAGACAACACAGCGGTTGTTGCGTACATCAACAAACAAGGTGGCCTACGCTCCCGCCGCATGTCACAACTCGCCCGCCATCTGCTCCTGTGGAGTCACAAGTGGCTGAAATCGCTGTGCGCTGTTCACATTCCAGGGACACTCAAGCGTGCAGCCAATCAGCTCTCACGGCAGTCCACCCATCCTGGAGAATGGTGGCTCCACCCACAGGTAGTCCAGCTGATATGGAGCCACTTCTGCGAGGCCAAGATAGACCTCTTTGCTTCCCCCGAGTCTGCCCATTGCCGGCTGTTTTATTCCCCCAGTGAACCTCCTTGCACAGACCCTGTGCAAGATCATGGAGGATGAGGAGCAAGTCCTGCTGGTAGCGCCTTACTGGCCCTCCCGGACTTGGTTTGCCGACCTCATGTTCCTCGCGGCAGCCCCTCCCTGGAAGATCCCCTTGAGGAAGGACCTTCTTTCTCAGGGGATGAGCACCATCTGGTACTCACGCCCCAATCTTTGGAACCTGCACATCTGGTTCCTGGAAGGGATGCAACAGACCTCTCCAGCCTCTCTCCCGCCATGGTAGACTCTATCACTCAGTCAAGAGCTCCCTCTTCGAGGCAGGCTTACGCTCTGAGGTGGGGTCGGTTGGTCGATTGGTGCTCCTCTCATGGAGAGGACCCACAGAGATGTACGATCGCAGTTGTGCTTTCTTTCCTGCTTTCTTTCTTAGCCGCATATCACAATGCTGTAGAGGGTGTGTCCCTCGGGAAGCACCAAGTCATCATCAGGTTCCTCAGAGGTTCGCTTCGGGTTAATCCACCGAGACCACACATCCCTCTTGGGACCTTGCCATCGCCCTTTATGGCCTGTGGCAGGCCCCCTTCAAACCCCTTTAGTCAGCAGATCTGAAGTATCTGACACTGAAGACAGCGCTCCTGACTGCGCTGGCCTCCATTTAAAAGGGGGGGCCCTACAAGCCTTCTCTGTTGACGAAGAGTGCCTAGAGTTCGGCCTGGCTGATTCTCATGTGATATTGAGATCCCGGCCCGACCAGGTGCCCAAGTTTCCTACCACGCCCTTCTGCGACCAGGTAGTGAACCTGCAAGCTCTGCCCCGCGACGAGGCAGACCCAGCCTTAGAGGTGTTGTTTCATGTATGCGCATTGCGCCTCTACACTGACCGCACTCAGAGCATCAGACGCTCCCAGCAGCTCTTTATTTGCTATGGTGGACAGCAGAAAGAGAATGCTGTCTCCAAACAGAGGTTGGCTCATTGGGTGGTTGAAGCCATCTCCCTGGCTTATCTATACCAGGGAGAGCCTTGCCCCTTAGGAGTGAGAGCTTACTCAACACAGAGTGTCGCTTCGTCCTATGCATTGACTCATGGCGCCTCTCTAGCAGATATGTTATCTATCTATACCTACCCAGTAGGTGTGGCTACAAATCTCAATTTTTTACAGTCAGCCAGTAGGCTGTTTCCCTTTAATTATATCCATAATCTTATCTATATATTGCATTTCATTATTTCCACATGCAAAAATGTGTTTAGTCATGTGCTCTGCTCCCCAACCACCTGCTTCAGTACAACTGGCAACCCTGTGGGCCCCAGGGGGTTGGGAAGGTTACGTGCAGACTCCTTTACTGACAAACTTAAAAAGTATCTTGCCTGTCGGCAGGGGGGTCTCCGCGTAATGCGACCTCAAGGGTTGTGGCCTTTTACATGGGTGTTCCCATATGTAATGTTGAAGTGGTTCGACTGAAGGGTAAAGTCTAGGTTACGAACGTAACCCACATTCCCTGAAGGAGGGACACTGAGGTCATGCTGATGCCGGCTCTGCTCTTCAGCAAAAGAGCTTGAAAAATGATTGTGTGATCCTTTTTTAAAAAGAGGTTTAAATTATATAATAATAATTAAGTGTGTTCAAAATGGACTTGTATATGGGTTAAAAAATAATGAAAACAATATAATAATTATTTTATTTTTGCTATAATCTGTAGTTTTTGTGTGATAATTTTTTTTAAAAGTAATACTATATAAATTGCATTAATATAAATAAATAATTAATTGTATAGCATTAACTAACTATTTGACATTAGGCTGTAGATTTTACTCTACACATTGGATGGCCATATACTGAATTTACCTCCGGTCAAGAGTACAGACACCCTTGCAAGAAATTTTGCAAATGGTACAAATGATGAAAAGATGTATCTAAAAACGTAATGTTTTCATCGGTGACATTTAGAGTGATTCACAACACCAAAGCACTAATAACAATGAACACATGAGTAATGTTGTGCTCAGGGAAAATTGGTATAGACGGTCTTAATTGGTGAGGCCAGGAAGCGAGACAAATGGTTTTGTGTGGCTGGAAGTTAGTTCTTAGCAGCATCAAGGTCAGGTCTATTGATGGAATTTGCCATTAAGTCTTAGACTAATGGACAGAGATGGACTCAAGAGCCTTTTAGTTCATAAAGCACATCCAGAAAACTGTTTTTATACCGTTTATTCAATTAATTTGAGACCACTGCCCATTTATACAAAAAGAGAAACTCATATATTGTTGTCATTGACTTTTTCATTATGAGTGAACATAATGGCTTCTGCAGTCATTTTCTACATTTTAAAAAAATCTTAAGGTTATTTTGTCCTGTTTTTAGCTATGTGATTCACAGTTTGTAAAGTAACCTTTAAAATAGCAGGGCGGTTCCCATTATTGCTGTTTTAACACTCAAGTCAAATAATGTTTCTAATTCATTCCATAACATGTACTTATACTGAGTAAGGGAATATTACAATCTTGTACAATAGAAAAACAGCTGAAATGCCAATAAGAACTAATAATTTCATGTTTTAAGGCAAATTTTAAAGAGGAGTATGTGTTATTAGTAATTTTGAAAATATCTTTACAGGGCTATCTAAAGTACTGAAATATCAACGTTGTTTTAGGGGACATTGTTTTGAATTTTACAGGTCAGACATGGTGTCATGGGGTGAATGGAGACACAAGCAAATATTATGTGAGAATTTGAAAATGAATAAGGCAGCAGCATTTTGTTTATATGTCCAACCCAGCAAGAGTGAATCACTGTAAACTAGTTGTGACCTGGATCAATCAAGGAATAGTTCCAGAACGTGTATCGGTAGGGGATTGTGGGAAAAAGCTGATACAATCCACTTTAAACTTAAAATAACTTGTATAATTTATGCACGCTCACTACAAAATTGCAAAGCAAATGTCTTGAGAGTCAGCATAGATGTAGATTTTTTCAAAGATTTAATGTTGTATTTTATGTATCTGTAGGGGGTTAATGGGAATGAGGCTTGGACTGCCACGACATGGTCCAACAATGACCCTGCGGACAACTGGAACTATGCTGAACAGGAACCAGCAGGCAATAATGGTTAGTGAAATACATTTACAGTACAACCTCCATTTAACATTTACAATTATTTGTGTGTGTGTGTGTGTGTGTGTTTATTTTATATATATATATAATATTTATATATATATATATATAATACATATTGTAGATATTGTGACAAGTATATATATAATAATTTGTTATAAGTAATAGTATAAGTAATTTTTGTTCTTTCATCTCTAACAATGATGGCCTCATGTGATGTTTCTGTGTTATGTGGTCACCGAAAATGTTCATTTGGACACTTTTTTTAATCATTGAGTTTTTTACCACTGAATTTTAGTGATTTTATACCACTTAAATGCAATCAGCAGCGAATGAGAACTCATTTCACTATATGCACATTTTGCTGTTTGAAAGACAAGAGAGACACTTGCTCATAGAGGGCGGGAGTATTGAACATTATTTTTGACGCTTTATAGGCCTTGAATGGTTTAATACGTCTTAAGTGAAAGCAAACCGTTTATATTGACGTATTTGTTATAAGGACACATGTGCATTTTTTTAACAGAAGAATCTCATCATGTTGTTTATAGTATGTACCATGTGGGATATTCTGTGTAATCTGCTTTGTTATGAGGACTTTGAACTTTCTCGTCCAGCATACCCTAGATAAAGTCATAAATAAACCCTTTATGTACTTTAGGTAGATAAGTACTATATGTGGAGGTAGGTGAATCATTTTATTGCTATGTTATAGTCATCCCTACAGTTGTCTTTGCCTGTTACACAGCTGAGTTGTTCTGAAGCATGCTTCCCACAGACAGAGCGGTATGTTCACATTTGCACAAGGAAGCAGAACCTTTTCTGGCCTCTCCATGTGCATTCCTGTATGAATACTCTTGTAGAAATGAAGTACACCTTAGCATACTCATGAAAAAAGTGCTTGAACATCAATTGCTGGAACTTATGAATCAGTATCTTGGAACACAAAGATACTCTCCTAAGTAGGAAATAAAGGATTTTAGTGACGTTAATACTTTAGAAAAATATAAATGCATTTAATATAAATATAAATTGCAGTTTAGTTTTTCAGTGTGCTATTTTAATGCTGTATGTGATTGTTGTGTCATGTGCCTGTAGGTTCTGTCTATTCCTTTGATGAGGAATGGGATGATGATTCTGATGATGGAAAGTCAACAGTCGGTTATGGAGGTTCACAGACGGAAGAGGGTGGAGCCATGCAGCGGGGCGGGGCTCACTCTACTATGAAAATATCCCTCAACAAGTAATGTTTCAGTTTTGATAACTGTTCAATAATAAAATCAATATTCGATTAGTTAAAGGTCCCATATTGTCAAATCTGAAATTTCCTGGCTTTTTTCATGATAAGTGAGGTCTAGGGTATATGTTACTACCATATACATTTCAAATCGGTTAATTCTCAGTAAACTGCACACAGCCTGCATAAAGTAGCTGTGATTTTCCACAAGCCGCTGTGACTTCTGTAAAAATGTGATGTCAGACCTACTCAGTCACCACCTTCAGTCATTATCCGAGCACCACCTGCCGTCCATGACATTATTGAGCAACAACAACACAGAAACGTGTTGAAAAGTTTACCTTTAACAGACGAAACCAGATCAGCTGACCTGCACTCACTCCAAGGATGGACGATTTGTCAGGATTGTTACTATGAGGTGGATCACATCTAACGCGTATAGCAAAGAAAATTCACCATCTCTATCTAGTCATGATGATGTGTCAGCAGGCACTACTTCATTGAACCTTTGATAAGAAGCATGCAAACTCAAGCATTTGTGATGATCGTATCTGTCCAGTCCGCACATTTTGTTGCGTTCTACCATAGCTGTCATCGTTTTTTTATCTGGCACTAGCATACAATCATATTTTAATATGAGGCTGTATTATGTCATTACGTAGCCAAATCTGCGTTGCTTTGAACGAGCTGCCTCAGTCTTCCCTTTGTTTTGCATCGTGACGTCCAATTGTTTTTGTGACGTTGTTACATTTTGATTGGCCTGCTCGTACGTCACTCAAAAAATTACAGGCCAATCAGAAGAGAGGCTCACAAATAGTAATTAGACAGGCCAAAATCGACCTGTTTTGACAGAGCTCAAAGCTGTAAAAACATATTGCGATGTTTTTTTGTTACTTACTGCAAATATATATTCTTAAGGACATAGACACCTAAAATAAGACTCCAAAAATGTGTACAATGTGGGACCTTTAAATAAACTTCAAAAAAATACTCATTCCATCTGTTCCCGTAGGTTTCCAGGGTTCTCCAAGACCCCAAATCCAGAGGTGTATCTGCTTACCAAGAACATAGCTAAAGGAAATGACAAACTGTCAATTTATGTAAGTCTTTGTCCTGTAGATTGATTAGATAGTTATTGTCGCTAACAGAATAATTGAACAACCTTGGGTTTGTTTTACTTGGTATGGTGAATGGATACATTAACGCATTTCTGAATCCTGGAGAAAAAGACTGAATGTTTATTTTGCAGGCGGGCGAGGTGGGTCCAGTGTGGTTGTATCCACAAACTCAGTTAGATTGTGTAGTGGCTGATCCCAAAAAAGGGTCAAAAATGTACGGCCTGAAAAGCTACATCGAATACCAGGTCACACCTAATGTAAGTCCCTTTGAAGCACCACTCAGGACTGCCTAAAAATATTGACTTAATGTAATTGTTTTGCTAAAAGATCTTGGTTTATTTTTACGTTTAACTATTTTTTCAGACTACAAACAGACCTGTCAATCATAGATACAAACACTTTGACTGGTTATATGAGAGGCTCGTAGAGAAGTTTGCCTGTGCTCTGCCGATCCCATGTCTACCTGACAAACAAGTTACAGGTGAACAAAGCAAAAAAGTTACAGTGAAATCTGTGGTCACTTTAGAAAAGTTATTGTATTTTTATAGCCACCAAGTGTTTTTTTCTTTTTTGGCCTGGTAGACTTCCTAGCATCTGTCTTCTGTTTCTCTTTAGGCCGATTTGAAGAGGAATTTATCAAAATGCGCATGGAACGCCTGCAGGGCTGGATGTCCCGCATGTGCCGGCATCCCGTGATCTCAAACAGTGAAGTTTTCCAGCTCTTCCTTAACTACAGAGATGAGAAAGTGCGTTTGTTAAAATATGTATAGTAGTAATGGATGTGTTGTTTTATATACAGTCAAACAAAAGATATTAAAGGTTATAGACCTGTTCTGTTGCCATCTGTTTGCAGATTTTGAGATCACATCACAAGAAGCGTGTTAAATATTAACTTTGGCTAGAGAATAGTTAGGTTGCCAGTTGTGTGTGTTTGGCAGTCATATTTTATTTGGTTTTTTGTAGGAGTGGAAACTAGGGAAGCGGAAAGCAGAGAAAGATGAAACGGTGGGAGTGAAAATCTTCTCCACCATAGATCCAGAGCTTCCAGAGATAGATCCTGGTCAAGTGTGAGATAATATATAACTACCTTTTTTTTTTTTTTTTTTTTAATTAATTTGGTTAATTACCCCAAATTGCATAATTTTATATATGTATTTAATAAATCACTGGTCTTTATTTGATTTGATTGTAGGGAGCAGAAGTATGAAATGTACAGTCAATTTACTAGATCTATGGACAACAGTGTTAAAGAACTACTGGCTGTAGGGCATCTTCACTGGAAGAGATGTACAGGGCGTGAGTTTGCATACTATATTTCCTCAGTAACTCTATAATTAGTCAAGTACACTCAAATAGTATACTGTATGTAGATAATTTTATTGCTTTCACTGTCTTGTGATTTGTACATAGTAAAAATCTGCTTTTAAACCCACAGCATTACAAAAGGAGTATCGGCAGATTGGAAAAGCATTTCAGAACCTATCATCGGTTTTCAACACCAGTGCATACCCAAGTAGGAAAATGGAGCTTTGTTTATTAAAATGCTCTTACAGACATATCAAATATTTTTAATTACTTAATGATTGTCTATTCATGTTTTGTTGATGTGTGGGGTTTTTTGTACCTTATTTTAAGGGGAATCAACTCTGACGGAAGCATTGACCGCAACAGGAAAAACGTATGAGGAAATAGCAGAACTCGTTGCAGGACAGGTATCAGAAGTACAGTATTTCCTCACAGTAATACTTCAACAACTGTTCAGTCCTTGAACCTCTACCAGAGTCATTTACTCATCATTAGCAGGTTTCCTCATTCCTGTTGATAGAATTGTAACCACAAGGCCCTGTGATAGCAGCATCCATGATAGCTGTTTTTAGCATTATCCATGATTTAAAACATTTGTTTTAATAAGATAACATTTGTTTATCAGCCAAAAAAAGATCTGCACTTCCTATTGGAGACAAACAATGAATACAAGGGACTACTGGGTTGCTTCCCTGACACAGTGGCAGTTCACAAGGTAGAAACCATTCAGCATTTTGTGGTTTACTATTTTCTTCAAAAGAAATAAACAAGTAATA
>JAUYWG010000053.1:13735357-13750050 GCA_034779775.1 Enteromius afrohamiltoni
TATGTGTTTTTTTTTACAAATATTATTTATTTTTTTTAATTATTAATATTTTGTAAGGGTCAGAATAAGATAGATAGATATATAATATAAAAAAAATAATTATTTAATTGATCGTAACTAGTTATATATATATATAGTTATATAGCCTTAGGCTAAATAAAGTAAAACTTTGAATACGTTTCAGAGGCACTACACTACACTACAACACTACAACAACAAAATGTTCCTTCTTTATTTCATAGCATGAATCATTTATTAAAAAGTAAATTGCTAGAGTTTTTCAAATGTGTGTCAGTGTGCCCCAACCTGACAGGGGAGAATTTGTGCCGGTTGTCATGGCGATCAATGATGCTGATGAGGATGTCAAGAACGAGTAGACGGATCTCTGCTTCCTCCATCAGAGTGAAGGACAAGAGCGGGTCCAGGAATGAGGTGGGAAGTGCCGTCAAAATGTTTGTAGAATGGAATCCTGCTGTTACCTGAAGAATAAACAGAGAGACTGATGTTCAAAGGCACACAAGACCGTCAGACGGTTTAGATTGCGTCAGCAACAGTGGATGTCATGAAACAGCAGGGGGGGGTAAACAGTCTCTGCATGGCACAGTGTGAGATCATGACTGACACAAACCAGCTCACCTGCAGCAGAGACTTTAGCAGCATAATCTGGATCATCCTGCTGCCCTCAACCCTGAAACCAGAAACAGACACTTATTGACCAAATACAACATTTTTGCTACACTAGCAACATGGGTGTAAATTATTAATGACATCATTTTAATTAGCGTTAGTGTTTAGGTTATTCCTCAGCTAATTTGTATTTCATCTTGGGCCAGCATACAATATGTCATGATCGTGTAATTGATAAAGTTTAGGTTGTGACCCTGTCTCACCCTGTGTTGGCTGACCCCAGAGCCGGATACATGCCTGGCACAGGAATTTTACCAATGATGAACAGCATGACTTCTGAGCGCTGGTAGGTGGGAAGTGTGTTTGCAAAGGAGCCTGTGAACAAACAAAGACAGGTAAAGGCTCATACACAGTCTGTCTATCTATCCATCTATCCATCTATCCATCTATCTATCTATCTATCTATCTATCACAACTACCAGTACCAGTACAACTACCATTACAACTGCCAGACTCACTCAAACATTTAATGCTCACCCACCAATAGTTTTGATGACAGCTTCTTGGAGTTGTCTTTCCTCATGTACTTTAATGACCTTGGAGCCCATGCTTCCAAAAGAGTCGTAGGATCCTGTAAGCTCGTAGTCCACACTGAGTCTGAGCTGCTTCAGTAGAGTATTAAACACTTCCAGTACTGTGGGTCCTGTGGAGATATACAACACAGAGACAAAACTAAATTCAAGTATTAGATTCCCCAATCAAGGAAAATTCTGTCATTATACACTCAGGCCTGTTTACATGAATGTGTTTTCATTTTAAAATGCTTAACTTTAGCATTTTCCATCCTTGAAAACGAAGTCTTTTGCAAATACTGCAGACCATGTTTTAGATAGAAAACTTGAATTTCAGTGCAAACATCATGCTTGTTGTTGTACCCATATGTGTTGGTAGATTCCCTGGTCGATCATTCCAAGCACACAGATGCATCCGCGATCTAAATAATAAGGATCTACCTATCTATGGCTGTACCTGCATGAAAGGTATGTGTTTGCGGATATGTCATGTGACATGCATTTTAGGTTGTTTGGTGTAGACAGAGCTTGTTTCTAAAACGCAGCAGAAACGCCATGTAAACGAGGATCATCATTGTTTTAAAACAATAAAGCACTTGTGTAAACGGGGACTCACCTTCATGACGTTCCAAACCCGTAACATCTTTGTTCATTTACAAAACACAAATATATACAGATATTTTTGATGAAATCCGTGAGCTTTCAGATTCTGAATAGATTGTCCATGTCGACAAAAAGTATTCTAGTAGCTTCTTGCTAAAAATGTAGCTAAAAGTTGAACCGCTGATTTCTCATGGACTATTTTAATGATGTCCTTACTACTTTTCTGGGCCTTGGAAGAGTCAGTTGCATTGGTGTCTATGCAGGGCCAAAAGGTTCTCAGATTTCAGAATCCAAAGATTAACAAAGGTCTTGATGACATGAGGGTGAGTAATTAATTTTTTGGGTGAACCATGCCTTTGACCATTGTCGATGCGTATGATTTCTACAGTATAAAATTGAAGTATTGCTCGCTCTAGTGGTTTAAAGACGGGTACCTATGGATCCACTGGCCTCTATGACAGCTGCCTCTGAGATCACTTCCACTATCCCAGCACGCACTCGGGCTGAATTCTTACTGTTGGCATCCAAGTGGCCCAACAGCTGCTGAATCACCAGATGTGAATGTTGGGACTGTCAAAAGAACCAAAGATGAGTTAATATTACAGTAACACAAACGCAAATTGTCATTACATTCATTCATTCACTTGAAAGAAATGTTACGTTTCAAAAGTCAATAAGAAATGTTATTACATCATGAGACTTTCTTTTCTTTCTTTTCTTCTTCTACAATATTTTAAAGGCATTGAAACATGTCCCCAAACACCACATAACTATTAAGCAGCAAATGGCCATGCTCTACAATGCATTTGTGTCATTGTATTTCGTGTCAGATGCTGTTTCAATCAAATTTCAGCACAGTCGTTTGTATCTACCTGAATGGAGTACATAATGATTTTGAAGCAGCGCACTGCAAATGTTTTGCTCTCCCAGAGTGAATGGTTATCAAGGTGCCTGGAAATATACAAGTGAATTAATGATTAGCTTCAGCAAACAGAACTAGAGCAGGAAACAGCTGACAAAGTAGGTCAGAATATACACTGGTGCAACAGATACCACAGTTCCTTTTACTGTGTAGCTGTACACAATGGTGACAATTGGTTTAATTTTTTCCTTCATTCCCTTTCCAATGCTACATTTCCGCTAAGTATAAGTATTAAGTATACTTCCAATACATAAGTAATAAAAATATCCAGCAATTGCAATATTCGTAAACTAAACTGGTTAAAGTCTGCTAAACTAGAACAAGTAATTTTGTACTTAATATGCAAAGAATGTGCTGAAGTCCAATTAAATATATATTGAAGTATATTTGATTGTGCTAAAGTGGGCCTTTTGCAAATATACTTCAAGTACACTTCAAATATCTTGCATTTAAAGACTGATATTATTCCGAGATCATACAATTCTCTTTAATAGTGACAACACATTTTAGGTTAATATTAAGAAACGTGCATTGTGAACAAGTATTACTTCAAAGAAAGTTCAATTATAATTTCAAATGCAGTACGTCTCGAGTGATATGTCATTTTAAACATATTTAAACTACACTTAGTTTGAAATAAATACAATTTCAAATATATACCTTTTTTATAGGGGCATCATTTGTGTGAATAAAAAAACCTTGTCCTGACATTCTACAATGACATGCATTCATTTATATGTATAAATGGAAACCCCTGCTGAGGTCAGTTATTAATAATTCATCCAAGCATCTGTCATTAATCCACTTACACCCTACACATACGTTTGAGGCTGGTATGACAAACTAGTATTCATGTTGAAATTTATAGTCAAATATATGCCCCCTATTCATTAAAATAAAATAAATAATGAAAATGTAAATAATTGTTAATTAATTGTTCAAATGGACACGTACACGTATATAACTATTTCTATAAAATAAACTATAAAGAAAAGAAATGAGTCTCTGTGCTGCCCTCTTGTGTTTGTTTTGGGTAGTCCATAAACACTCACATGAGCACAGGTTTCACAGCGTTCTTGATGTTACCGTAGACCGCTCGTCCTAACAACTCTCGAAAGCATCTCTCTGTCAGCTCCACGGGACTCTCCTTCTCTGTCTCTGGAGAGGGAGACCTATCAATAGGAAACAAAGCAGAAAACATGAACCACGAATGATCAATAGGCTGATTGTTGTGGCAGTACTTTTACTTGTGGTTAGTTATTTCCCCTGAGGTGAAAACAGGAAGAGCTTTTATGTTTCTGAGTTCATTGCACGGTTCAATTCAGATTTCGTGGATGACCTCTGCCCCTCAGGGCTTTGAGTTTATTAGGTTTACAGCCAGTACAGCAGCTTCTAGAATAAATGACTTTCTTATTACACTTGAGACTCTGACACCTCATTTGAAGTCAGTATACTGTTATATCACACAGTTTTCATTAGCATTCCATTAGGAGTTCATTAGCTTAATCACACAGACTGGCTAAAAGCTATCAGCAAGACGCTGAAGGAAGGAAAATTCAACTTCCATTAGACAAAAGTATTCATTGATGTGTAATGGTTTGTGTGAGCGTGAAAGTGTGTTTCAGACCTCTCTATGCCTTCTTCCTGTTGGAGGTTGAACAAGAGTGATGGCACGATTTTGTCCATGTGTTGAGGGTCCCAAATATTTGCCTGTAGTTCATCATTGACGGTTTTCCTCACCACCCCCTGAAGACCCCTGATTCCTGCCATACGAATCCTTACGCACACAACCCAAACAGACTTCAGTCACATTTATGAGACATGTGGATTTAAATATATATGGCTATTTTTATTAAAGTACACTGCATGGTGCAGTTCACTCCCTGATTTATGAAATATTAAACGACAAAGGAAAAATGTTTCCTTTTATATCAAAAGCAGAATATATCATTTCTAATCTTGTTCTACTCAATCCCTGAGCAAAAGATATTAAATTTGATCAGTATCTGAAGTAAAATCTCACCCACACACACTCTCCTGCAGACACGTGCACACACTAGTGATTTGTTTTTTTTATATTCCCTTTCCCTTTCTACAAAGCCTTAATGTGCACAGTAAGTTATGTAATTATGGATAACATGGTTCAATTAATTACATATGACTAATTTAACATTATTATTATTATTATTCAAAATATAATTACTTATTTGTATTTTTACTTTTATTTATTATATAAAAGTCTAAAGTCTAAAAATTAGATTGACCAACCACAAAGGAGATTACTTTTGGAAAAAAAAAATATATATAATATATATATATATATATATAATCTCTTAAAAGAAATGCTGCACACATGTTGTCTTTCAAAATGCAATTACATTCCAAGAAGACAAAAAATATAAATATAATATTTTTGTATTGCATATATACAGTACATTAAATTTTTATTTATTTAATTGAATAATTTTTATTTATTTATTAATTTGGATTACACCGTTTTAACATAAACAAATAAACAAATATGCACTGCATATTTGTCAGTAAAGCATAAATGAAATGGCTAAGAAACCACTTTCTGCAGTCAAAAAAATGTATTGTTAACTATATGCATTTATTTATATTTTCAAAATGCATTTATTCAAATTGTTTATAATCAGCATAAATCTGTTCATTGTAAAAACAGACACATTTATTTAGTTTAAATGTTTGTACCTGATTACAATATGGCTAGCAGTGGATAAAGTAATATTCAATTAATTAAAATGTATGAGAAGAAAGCAAATAGGATGTTTTGGTGATAAATATATAAACCTGATGATTGTGTATTTAGTTTATTAGTAGTACTATTACCGAAATCTACCTGATTCATTGACTTCATGCACAATTGACAAATCTGTACAAGATGATCTGATAAAACGTTACTAGTGTCAATCCTCACTATTAAATAGATGCTTAGTAGCATATTAACATATGGGCTGTTTATTAGTATAAATTACTTATAAAGCACATATTAATGCCGTATTCTGCATGACCATATCCTACACCATAAAATGAACAACTACCTTACTAATTATTCATTCATTTTCATTCATATACATTAGGAGTTTATTAAGGAAAAAGTCATAGTTAATTATTAGTTAATAATGAAAACTGAACCTTAAAATAACATGTGATTATGCTTAAAACTGTATAATCCAAAAAACAAGGAGAAACTAGATTTTCACCATTCATAAGGTTGGGTGTGAAAATCTTCCTGTGTTTAAAATACTGTACAGAGGTGCTCACTTTGTGCGAATATCTGGATCCTCGTAACTGGAATGGCACATCTCACTGAAGCGCGACACAAAGAAATCGTAGCTCCGATGATACGATGCTGTGTCCTCCTCTATGTTCGCAAACTTCACAAACTTAAGAGAAAGAACAGAAAATAGAGATAGTTTGATCACACTTTATATTAGGTGGCCTTAACCACTATGTACTAACATAACAAGTTTATGGATTTCTTGTAAAACTCCATGTTGTTCAGAGACATTCCTACATTTACTGCTAATGAGTTTCAGAGTTTAAGGTAGGGTTAACTAAGGCTTGGGTAACAGTTGGGTGTAAAGTTAACATTTTAACTACAAATGTTAATTAAATGCAAGTACTTTAACTCTAACTGTAATTAACTTTAACTGAATGGTAAGGGTTTTGACCAAATAAATGTCTGAGAGAGGGACAAAATGAAAATAGGAAGAAAAATTGTTTTAATGTTTTAAGTAGTGTTTAGTCAGCCATTAATGCCCAGTGTAGTCCTGCTGTAAGGTACACTAATCTGTACTTGAGGTTAATGTACATTATAGTACAACAGATTAAGATCTTCCTGATTGGTATATCTAAAGATTAGCAGCGGGTATCCGGTGTGCTACTACTGACCAACACACAACCTAAAGTGTACCATCATGCCATGCGGTAAATGAAATCTAAACATTTGCACAGCTTTCAACATTTGTGGGCAACACTCTTTAAGCCCTGCCCCATCTGGCCTCTAAAGTAATCTCTTTTTAATCTTTAAGCCTTTATATTTCAGAATCATCAGATGTGAGCGGTTTTGAAGTTGAGAACTCTCTATATTAAGCATGTAAGCATGTGAGTTGGACTAGTCACTGGAAAGCTTTCAGAGACCATGTTGAGATTTCTCATTACTATACAGAGGATAAAATCTTCTCTGTTTTGAAATCTTTTTAAGCTAAATGAAATGACATTAGCTGGAATGGGTCTATACTGAATGAAGAGGGCCTGTATAATTCAGATAAATGGGAAGCTCTCACGTGAAGTAATGGAAAAGTGCAACTTTAAAATACAGAACACATTTAGTAAAAAATATTTAGTCAGCCACCAATTGTGCAAGTTCTCACACTTAAAAAGATGAGAGAGGCCTGTAATTTTCATCATAGGATACCTCAACTATGAGAGACAAAATGAGAGAAAAGAAAATCCAGATAACCACATTTTAAAGAGTTTATTTGCAAATTATGGTGGAAAATAAATATCTGGTCAATAACACAATTTCATCTCAATACTTTGTTGGCAATGACAGAGGTCAAACATTTTCTCTAAATCTTCTTAAAGTTTTCACACACTGTTGCTGGTATTTTGGCCCATTCCTCCATGCAGATCTCCTCTAGAGCAGATTTTCTATGGGGTTTAGGATCATTGTCATGCTGAAAGACCCAGCCACGTTTCATCTTCAATGCTCTTGCTGATGGAAGGAGGTTTTCACTCAAAATATCACAATAAATGGCCCCATTCATTCTTTCGTTTACATGGATCAGTCGTCCTGGTCGCTTTGCTGTAAAACAGCCCCAAAGCATTATGTTTCCACCCCCAAGCTTCACAGTAGGTATGGTGTTGTTTGGATGCAACTCAGAATTCTTTCTCCTCCAAACACGACAAGTTGAGTTTTTACCAAAAAAGTTCTATTTTGGTTTCATCTGATCATATGACATTCTCCCAATAATCTTCTGGATCATCCAAATTCTCTCTAGCGAACTTCAGACGGGCCTGGACATGTACTGGCTTAGGCAGGGGGACACATCTGGCACTGCAGGATTTGAGTCCCTGGCGGCGCAGTGAGTTACTGATGGTAGCCTTTGTTACTTTGGCCCCAGCTCTCTGCAGGTCATTCACTAGCTCACCCGTGAGGTTGTGGGATTTTTACTCACAGGTTTTGTGATCACTTTGAGCCCACGGGGTGAGATCTTGTGTGGAGCCCCAGATCGAGGAAGATAATCAGTGGTCTTGTATGTCTTCCATTTTCTAATAATTGCTCCTACAATTGATTTCTTCACACCAAGCTGCTTACCTTTTGCATATTCAGTCTTCTCAGCCTGGTACAGGTCTACAATTTTGTTTCTGGTGTCCTTTGACAGCTCTTTGGTCTTTGCCATAGTGGAGTTTGGAGTGTGACTGTTTGAGGTTGTGGATAAATGTCTTTTATACTGATAACGAGTTCAAACAGACACCATTAAAACAGTTAACAAGTCGAGGACAGAAGAGCCTCTTAAAGAAGTTACAGGTCTGTGAGAGCCAGAAATCTTGCTTGTTTGAAGGTGACCAAATACTTATTTTACAGAAGAATTTACCAATTAATTCATAAAAAATCCTACAATGTGATTTTCTGTATTTCTGTTTATTATTTTGTGTCTCATAATTAAAGTATACATATGATGAAAATTGCAGGCCTCTCTCAGCTTTTTAAGCAGGAGAACTTTTTGCCCCACTGTATATGTTTAGAAAAATCAGCCCAAATAATTAAATTCTAGTACTGAATACTGCTGTATTTAAAAAAAAAAAGAAGTGCTGCCTTTTTGGGGGGGATTTCTATATATATATATTTTTTATGTAAACCTATATATAAAATGTGTGTGTATATATATATATATATATATATATATTACAGTTTTAAATAGATTTCTAATTTAATGATTACCCTGATAGTCAGTTTAGATTTAAGTTTACTTTGGTGGTTTAATTTATCATATATTAGTGCTGTCAAATGATTACTAGCAAATTAATTGTTTTTACATTATATTTATATAATTTATATAAATAAAGATCATTTAAATATTCTATATATATTTAATATACACACAACATATTTTTCTGAAATACATGCATGTGTGTATTTGTATATGAATAATACATATACACAGTGCATGCACATATTAATTATTTGACAGCACTACATATATAAAAGAAGTTTAAAATAACAGCATTTATAAGGGGTGGTTGACTGAGGTGTTAGTTGGTGTGTAATTAGATACATTCAATGTAAACGAAGAGATTGTCTTTTAAAATTCTGGCAATTTAATGCCTACAAAAACGACTGGTAAGGAACGACAACAAGCTACTTTCCAGGTCCATTACCTCAAGAACCCAGATAAACCCCTTCCCCAGGAACACACAACAAAGTGGGTGGGGCCATGCTGCACTGCTTTAGAGAAGAGGAAGAAATCTAGGGGTGCAGCATATAACAATCTGTTCATTCTGTTTTCTAAAGATTCTAATAGATTCAAAAGTTTCAAAACCAATGTTCTAAAACAGTTCTTCATCTTGTTCCTTGTGTCGCTCTTGCTCTGCATCTCTCTCTTTCTCAGCTCATCTAAAATGAGGTATTCCATTTATATATGTATTTGTGTGTTTCTCTTTATTACAAGATGTTAAGTCATTATGATGAGAAAATAAGTCATTATTATGAGAAAGGTTTGCGTTATAAATATTTTATCCCCCGTGAACTCATAATTATGAGAAAGTTTCTCATAAGAAATATTTTTTCTTAAGGTGGCAGAAACAGGCTTCCATACTTTTGAGACGTCACTTTTGTACAAATTAATACATCCTTTATTTTAAGAGCAGCCGTTTATTATACTGTAGGGACTTAAATGGCAAAGAGGGTTTTATATTTAATGTAGGTTGGATGTGTTTGATTGAGGTGAAGCCAAAATGTTACAGCTTTGTACTCTGTATAATCAAACAGATTGAGCTTTTGAAGCTTCTTAGTTCTAGTCTGGTCCTCTGAGATCACTGCAAGACTGACTCCTGAACCCATGGTGTTAATGCAGCAGCCACATCTCCCTCTGTATTGCAGAGATGCCCGACTCCAGCCAGATTTATCAAGTGATCTTTTCCACATGGCGTTCTAAATCTGTAACTACATCAATAGGGGCTGTAAGTGAATTTCACTAGACAGTAAAGGTAGTAAATTTCACTTACTGAGTTAGTGCCAAGGATCTGTAAATTGGGTTTGTCTGCTTCCAGCAGCTTGCGCACCATAGTAAGGAAACTTTCCACAAAAAGGTTTATACTCTGACAGTGACAGGCCATCAGGAGCTGGTCCAATGCCTCCATAGCAATACAAACATACCTGCGAGACACACACAAACATGACACTGTCCAGTAATTATCACAGATTACTATAGGAGGTATAAATCATAGAGCCAGACAGAAACAATCACTGCATTTTTTTTCCAGCTTCTAGTTTATACCCGTATCTATGCCGGGCAACGTCTCTGGATAGTCTCTCTGACAGGTAGGCACCGATACGGTCCAGTTTCTCCGGAGCAGACAAGGCATAAAAAGTAAGCTTCTCCATGTTAGCTTTCACCAAACCGTCCTTTACACAAAAAGACAAGATGGACAGACAAAGAGCAAGAGAACATTTAAAAGAGGCCTATTAGAGAAAGACACAAGAAAAAATCTTCCATAGATGATTTATCTCCTATTCTGAGTCTAATGCATATCCTAATATAGATACTTAAGCTTGTCTTATTATTCAGAAGATAGAGAGATTCAAACAATTTCCATTTTTAAACTTTAACCTCACATGGTGAAATATCTTAATATCTAAATTACTTAAAATATACTTTGCACTGAATTACCAGAGCATTCTTTATTATTTCTTCTCTTAATTTATTTTATAGTATTATCATATATAACACATATGATATATAACATATTTATGATATTTTCTTCTTCTTCTTCACAATATTAATAAATGAATACAATATTAGATAAACATTTTTAGTGCAATTTTTTTTCCCAATAAATATAAAATAGTGGCATACAACTACACTGATATATATATAAATATATATATATATATATATATATATATATAGATAGATAGATAGATAGATAGATAGATGTGTGTATTTATATATACCTACATAATATGCACAAAGCAGACAGATATATTATGTAAATAATAACTTTAATTTTGGATTTGATTAATCGTTTGTGTCATGTTGTCCTGTTTCCATGTGCTGTTTTGTTTTACACATGCTGTGCCTCATTTGTAACCCCGCCCCTCACATTTATGTTTCACTCACTTCCAGCGTATTTCCAGGTGTCCTGTATTATGTCTTGATTATGTTTGGTATTTAAATTGTGTCCTTTTGAGTTTAGAGAGAATTTCAGTTTCTCTATTTAAAAAATTGCTTCTGTGTAATTAAGGATTGCAGTATTTGCACACTCCGTTAGCCTGAAAACGGAGCAGAAGTGCTTTAATGAAGCTACAATTGGTTACGGTCTCTTCAGGTTCCGTTGCTAAGCATACGTCATCAAAATGAGTGGTCTGATTGGTTGTAGATTCGTCCAGTAGTATACAGAGGCATCTGATGGACGCAGGTTAAGCCCGCCTCCCAGAAGGCGGAGTAGTAAGGTAGCTTGGCCAGACTAAGCTCCTATGAGGTTTATAGTCACGGAAGCCAGACTAGCACTTTTGTGTTTTGTTTGTTGTGTTGTTAAATTATGTTGTTGCATGTACTGTATGTAGCACCTTGGTCCTGGAGGAACGTTGTTTCGTTTCAGTGTGTACTGAACTGTATATGGTTGGAATGACAATAAAAGCCTTCTTTACTTGAAATTTACTAGCAATTTACAATTTTTATTTATTGATTTACTTTTCAGATTTCTAAGCACGCTAAAGGTGGACAATATTTATTTCTAAACCCCAATCAGGGGGAGCATGCAGTGGATCTGCTACGCCACAGTGACTGTAAAACGAATAAATGTCACCACTGAACGTCTATGTCTACATCACTGCATTGATCACTGATGACTGATAACCACTACAAACCTAGTGAAGCATCCCTTTCTCTGGCTCAGCTTTTATTTTATCTGACCTTACCTCAGGGTCTTCTGGAAAGATGTTATCCACCAGCCTCTTATAACGGGGTCTCAGGGCCCCACAGCATCCACAAACACCTGAAACAATGGGAGAAAGTGAATTAGAGCAACAGTAATGTAAAAGATGACCTTAACGCAATAACTCGGCTCACAAGGACAGAAATAATACACATGAAGTAAAAGGAAGTTTGACAGGTTATCTCTCCAGGTTCCTTTGTTTACCTCATCTCTGGGATGTAGGGCAGTATTGATTAAGAGTCTTTGTAATTATACTCAACGTGAGGTTTATTTATTAAATCGACACATTAAATGAATTAGACCTGTGTGCTGTAATCTAGTAAGTGAGGCCAGTCGACTCAGGGGAAAGGCATTATTCTGTATTTAGGAAACGTCTGCAGCTTGGTGTGCCAGATAAATGGATTTGAAAAGAATCTGCTGAAAGCATTTAGAATTGTTCTGGTTATAAACAGCACTTGAAAGCCCATAAAAGGCTTATACAGACATTTAAAGCGGCACACTGTAAATCACATTTATCAATTGTAAAAAATTTGATGCAAATTATTTCAGGAGAATATTCTGTCTCCGTTCCCTCCTTCAGGGAGTGTGGGTTACCTACGTTTTTTCAGCATTTATTAATATAAATTATAATATAAATAATTTATATTATTTGTATTATTAATATATATTAATATAAATTTAATCAGTGCTATTTTTGTATTATTTTTATACTATATAATATTGAGCAATATTTTAAATGACATTTTATTTTTACATTTTCTGTTTACATTTAAATTTTAATTGAAATTTTAGTAATTTTGCCATGTGTTTTTATAATTTTTATTTATTATTATTTATAATAAATATGGTTGATTTCAGAATAAGATAAAATAAGATTGAATATGTAACATTATTTACTGCATTAGGTAATAAGAACTGTTTTTCAGCATTTATTAATATAGTTTATAATTAATGTTATTTTTATCCTATATAATATTTGTTCATATTTTGAATTATATTTACATTTTCAGTTAACACTTAACTTTAAAATTAAGGTACAGTTATTTAATGTTTTTGTCATTTCATCTTATTTTTATTTCTATTTACTTTTAATTTTATTTTAATATTTTATTTGTATTCATTTTAGTACATAAACATGTTTATTTAATTTATTTGCCAAGGCAACATTATTACGTTTTCTAAATATCTAATATTTAGCCTAAATTTTATTTCAGCTTAATTTGATTGCTTAATTCAATGACTGAAATTGATTTTAGTAGTTTTAGTTCTAATAATAGCAACACCTAAACGACAGCAGTGTAGCAATATACTCCAATATACTCCATCTGTCCCTTTTAAACAATAACATGTTCATATTAATTAAAAGAGGCTAAATGGATATGTATCTATGTTATTAAATGTATATATGTTATTATATTTTATTACACGACTTCGTGGAATACTCGATTCTGATTGGTCAGTTGCCAAATTTCAGGGTTTGTTATTCCCAGATAACAACCATAAAACTAATAACACAGGCTCATCCGGGAACTACAAATCATCTTACATTATCCCTTACTTATATTAATATGTTATTATATGAATATATAGCCTATGTTCTTTTGTCATACTACAAGACAATTTATGCAACCTGCAGGAATGTACAATCTGACTTAAATTGTTGAAACTGACCAATCACTGAATCTAAAATGCATGTTTTTCTTTATACTCACTCTTAACCTAGAATACTGATGCTGAATAAAAACAGATTACATCTATGTTGCTTGTCAACTACCCAGTTAAAACTCCTCAAACATGGTTTTTCAGACACACAGACACACACCCCTTCTGGGTGGATGAGTCAGAAGCAGCACCTTGGCAGGACCCCTGGGAAGGACAAGGCTGTTTACAGCATTACCATAGTGAAAGAGCTTCGTCATGGAGGAAAGTAAACAAACCAGAGCAGGTGGAGCGAAAAGACAGCAGCGCTAACCACCCACACAAAACTGACACAGGCTTTTCATTTTAGTCATCAAATATAAGGATCATATCATACACAAGACACATGACCAACAACGAGCGTGTACAGAAGCATATGATAGAGCAGACAGATATTAAACTACCTAGGAGTGAGAGCGTCAGTCTACAAAACTCAAATGCAGCACAAGGTCAACGTAGGTTTTTTTGACTCACGCCTGCTGTCAAGCTGCCGTTTACCGAGATCATGATTGGCAATTACGCTGTGATTGGATGGAGCTGGAGTGTGAGTCACACATTGGCCCACCTGCTATTGTTTTGACACTTCAGCGTGACACCTCTATGCCTAAAGCAACTGAAGCAGAAGCGAAAGAAAAAACCCCTGACTGTCGACACTGAATATTTCCACCCACACACTCAAGGCTGCAGTGAATTCTCTCACGTTTTCCCTGTTTCCCACTCCCAGAGTGATTTTGCAGTCAAAAAAGAGGGTCATTAATGACTGAAATGTGTAATCACTTAAAAATGACACAACAAACAAACAACCACAGATTGCTGTGCATTTTAATTGACATGTGGTTTTACTGTTCAGTTGATGGTTTGGAAAATATTCTTTGAAAAACACTAGCTGTAATAGGTTTTGACTGAGTCTTGCAAGTAAACAAATATAAAAAATACAAAAGGTACATAAAATTGTAATAAATTGTTTTGGATTTAGTTCAGTGAAAAATAAAGCCAATTATTTAGGTTTCATTATTTATTTATTTTATTTTATTGTTTTGCTTTAGTACAGTGTAAAAATAAATAAATTATATATATATATATAT
>JAUYWG010000053.1:13750150-13760301 GCA_034779775.1 Enteromius afrohamiltoni
ACCAAAACCCAAAACAATTAATTTATATCAGAAGACATTATTTTTACTGAACTAAAACCAAGACAATTGATTTCAAATATTAAACACAGTGTATTAAAAAAAAAGAAAAGAAAAAAAAAAACACTTATTTTTCATTGAACTAAAGAAAAAAAAAAAAGAAGATTATTATAAGTAAATTGATTTTAATTAAGCCTCAATAATTGGCTTTATTTTTCACTGAATTGAAGCTGAAACAAATTATTACAATTATTATATAATATACAATATACAATAATAATTCCATTTTATTATTAATATTGCATTTTATTTGATTTATTAATAGTGGAAATTGAATAAGCCGGTAAAATATCAGTGCATTAAAACAAGATAATATATTTTATTTGTCACTGATGTAAAGCCAAAACAAATCATTCAAAACAAATATTTTATTTATTAATTGTTATTTAATAATAATAATAATTAATATTATTATAAATTTTAAATTTTGAACCATGCTAGCTCAGTTTCCAGGGAGTTAATCCTAATGAAAAGTGAATTCTCCTGAGGTGTTTTGCAACATCTGCCAAATTCATGAATATACTGTCAATAAATCATTAGGAAATGACAAGGAGGAGACAAAGAATGAAGAACAAATATTTACATTTACAATTCAACCAATTTGCAAGAAATCAAAATCATCTGTCCCAAGCATTTGTCCTCCCAAAACCGACGGTCTTTATAAGCATCCCTTTAACACAGCAAGAAGTAAATATTTAGTTCATAAATCCAAGATGAGCATCTCTCAAACATAAGCAAAGCAAGAGGTAAATATTAAGTTCATAAATCCATTCGAGAGCTACAGTAACTGCTTTACTAGTGCTGTATTAGCTACATTAATAAAACGGAAGCGCTTCAGCATTCTGTTTCTCGGACAGGGTGGTAAATATAACCTCCACAGTTCCCTCTGGTTTACAACCCTCATAATGTTTCACCTCTATCATTCACCTGGCACAATCTACTGATGCTGACTGAGCCCAGGGACCAAAATATCCGCTTCTATCTTCTACAGAATGCTGTACGTTTAATGAGAATGTTAATAAACAAATGTAAAGTCTTAAGCCCAAACAACTAAACAATTTAAACCAGGAGTGTAGCATCATCACAAGGGAAGCAAATACATACTTTGTTGCTCTACGCACACATCTGCAATCTGCATACGCTGCAAAACAAAGGCTTTAGCTGGCACAGTGGCAAAGAAGATTATGTCACAACAAAGAACTAGTCGTGCTCGGATGTGCTACTACAGCTGATATGATATCCTCCAATCTGAAGACATCCAGTTTTATTAAGGCTTTGTCAAGGGTTACTAAAGGTATTACATAACACACATCTCACTATGCATGCGAATGCATCAAACTCTGTGTTGTGCCAGCTACAGTATGAAAAATCAATCTTTCCGAAACACAAAACACAGACTCCAGGCCCCGTCTCTCTCGCCGTGACGCAGTTACTCTAAATACGGTTCCCCCGAATTGTTGGAATGACAGCTACATTTAGCACATCAGCCATCACAGATGCCATACCCCCTCAGATTGCCCAAAACAGTACACAATCTCAAAGACACTCACTCTCATATGGAAGTGCTGTAGGGAAAAGCAGAAATACAGAAATGGAACTTCATTCTAGGCCGAACAATGCTACCTATTCTTTTACTTCTCTAACCTTGTTACCCTGTAACCTTCCATGAGCGTCTAGTTAATCTTAAACTATTATTTGCATACTCAGGACACTGTATGAGGATAATGTGGTGCCCTTTTGAAGAAGCTTTAGGGTATGGTTAAAGTGTTTTAGTGTTGCTTTTAAAATGTTACATATTACGCCCAAAAATAGATGGCAGCTGTGGCCAAAATGTTAATACAAATAACACGCTGAGGTCCACATGTCTGAAATATATTGAAAATTGTGGATTCACAATATCACTTAAATGTGAAACTTGAATCGAGAGAAAAATGTGGTATTCAGAAAATAAAGATTTTTTTGAAATAAACAATAAATTATTAAATAAAAATGATTAAATACTATAGTCGTTTAAAGTTGGTAATGTTTATAAAATTTATTTTGCTTACTAAGGCTGCATTTATTTGCACAGTGAAAAGATAACACTGTGACATTATTATTACAATTTAAATAACTATTGTGGAATTTTCAGCATCATTACTCCAGTCTTCAGTATCATATGATCCTCTTAAGAAAATGAAAAATGTTCTTAAGAAAAATGTTGAAAACTGTTGTTGTGGAAACCATGATACATATATAAGATTCCATTCCAGCACGAATCACAGAAAAACACAATATCTAAACATATATTTTCATTTAAAAAAAAATCATAAAAATTATATAAAAAGTAAAATCAACTAGTTTTGTTATCCCTGTCAACCATAAAAATATTTACATGACATGTCATTAACTAATCTTTTGAACTCTATACATAGGCATATGTAACTTACTTAATTCTATATTCTATCAGCATGAGTGCAGAAATCTGTCTGAAAAATACTCGGATCTGGTTTTGAGCACTGAAGCCAGTCGCACATCTCTAAAGCATCCACGCTGTGAGAAATCAAAGTCGCAGCCTGACTGCCTGCAGCTCGTTCGAAACATCCTCAACCATGCATGCTGGTCAGACAAAATAATATGAATACAGCAAGAAATATAATACATGCACATGCAAACATACAGTTAAAGTAAATAACTGAACGCTGCAGTAGATCTGTGGGTTTCAGTGGTGAGTGTGTTTGAGTATTTGGTGCAAAGTAGTATGCATGAATCTAAATCGGTGCTGCCTGAACTATGTAATGAAATACGCACAATAAATACAGCAGAGCAGAAATACTGCATGCAATCTGTTGCTTCAGCATCATTCTGCTTCATTGCCCATAATCTCCTGCGATGCACTTGATTCTTTCCTTCCTAAACACGAGCAGGGAATTACCATATACACACACATAATCACTCACACAATCGCCCTTACCGTACATTGATGGAAAACCTGATGAAATTCTCTGTTCTTTGCCTGAAGCCTCTTTCTCTGTCACATAGCCAGAGAGAGAGAGAGAGACACACACACACACACACTCTCACAGACACTCAATCACACATGCACGCTCTCATACGACGCATGTGACCGGGCTCCAATGACCTTGGATTTTCCAAACAGCGCGGCACAGCTTTTCCTCTATCAGGAACAATGCTGCTTTAACACACAGGTGCACACACACACACACGTATACACGCTCCTGCATACATGCAGCCCCTCCTCAGCAAAGATGAATACATTCACACACCTCCTGACCATTCAACAATGAGAGAGGCAGAGGGGGAGGGAGGCGAGGAGGACGTTAGAGCGATGGAGAGGGTGCAGACACAGGATGAGAGAGGGAAGGAATTCATTGGTGCAGCCTTGTGTCAGTCAACTAGAACCCCGCCTCCCCTTCCACTCTCTCTGTAGTAGTATTTGATTGTCGCCTGGATTTTCCGTTGCTTTGTTGAACTGTTTTTATTATAAATAAAACATGGTCTCCTTACGGCTTTAAAGAGAGTCTAACAAAAGATTGAGTTTGTTTTTTGACTTTAATGTTACATTTAAAAGGGAAAAAGAAATGTTGTGTACATTATAAGAAAAAAAAAAAACTATAAAATGTTCTAACGTATGTTGTTTTGCTTACATTTTTGGCTATTTTTAACAGAATTAAATGAAATGAATAAATCCTTATTTAAAAAAAAACATATCTACAATATAGTATGCTGTGTGTTTTCTACCCTGAGCTGATGGGAGAGCGTCTGATCCATGGCATGTGAAATGGCTCAGCGTTAATCTGACCGTGTTTAGGCTTTAGACACAGAACTGTGAATTATTTATGAAAACATAAAGGTGGTTCAATTATAACAGCATATTACCAAACACCATTTACTATTTTTGCAACTTCTAAATGTTGTATGAGCATTCTTAGATCAAAACCTTGTGGAACCAATTCAGAATCAGGATATTTCAAAACATCACACGTAAATAAAGTGCTATGAATGGAAATAATAGCATGAAAAACAACTAAAACAGAAATAGATAGCTTAAAAACGTGCTTACCACCTCCAACCTGATGGTCCAGCAGAGCACTACAATCCCAGAGTAGTTGTCTTGGACTTGGCAAGTCTGGGAAACCTGAAAAATTTGGAATACTTGGAAGTGGCATTTTCTCACTAAAATAACTATTGAGAGTGATAGCCTACATACTCCAATAATTGAACCTTTTCTATATATGAATTCTTTTTGGAAAGCGTCCTGGACTTCTAGTTTTAGACTTTCATTTACTGTAGGTTATGTTAATGAGAGCCTGCCTCCTTCCCTCCATGCCTATTGGTTTGTAGCACTCTCTCTCTCCATCCTTTGTCACTCAGTTGGCTCAGGAACTTTTTATAGAGTACCAGCAGCTTTTTATAACCCTCGTGTTGCTTTTAGATCTTATTTTAGAACATTAAGTTAACTGTCAATTGTATGCATATTTTTAAACTGTAGTATAAATTGACTCGCGAAACGGTTCTTATGAACAATTTGTTTTAAAGAACCAAAAAAAAAAAAAAACACTGAATCTTCTTGTTAATGTTTTTTAAAATTATTATTATTTTGTCTGTTTAATGTTGCCAGTTTTGGAAACAAGTTTCCTCATCATTTCCCGACACATTACGAGCGCGGTTCTGTCAGGTTTTGTGAAACGGTTCAACTGATTCATTTTATTCAAGGTAATGATTCATTCCCAACTGACTCCCTTCTGTCGAATCTGTGTATGAGGCTTGCTGTCGCCATAGAAACCCTCATCTGTTTGTTATAATTTACCCCGATGTTCTGATTACACAGACTATGCTTATTTCTCATAACTGTCGGTAACTTTTTTAATGAAATATATGATTTAAAATTCTGTTTTTAAAACCACGTTTATATTTTAATATTTATTTCTATGGCACAAGCTTTGTTGAATCTGTTGTTTTTAATCGTGAAAGTAAATACTCGTTGCTAGGGCAGCTAGCCCGTTAGCATGTCGAGTTTAAATAATTCTACCTGCTAAAATATAACAATTAAGCGGTTTTTGTGGGCGCAAAAACATGAGTGAAACGTTTAGTCGGTTTATGGAAAAATATTGTCCATAATATTCCGCGACACACTGGCTCTCTGTTAGCCACATAGCCAGCTAACGTTACTCTCTATGTTTACGGACCGACTCGGACAGAGTCATACGTGAAATCTAGAGATATTTAATCTCCTCATTTGGACGAGGTTTGGGAACAAGTGCAGCATGGACACGAATGTTCAGAAGAGGCGAGAAAACAAGAAGTCGTTACGGGTTAAGGTCATTAGTCTGGGAAATGCAGAGGTGGGGAAGGTAAGAATGCACTGTTCATACAAACATCAAACAAGAGATCGGGTGGTTCTTTACATCTGTTTATTAATGCGATCATGTGTCAGTGATACGTATATGTTTGAACGTATCAGTTTGATTACTCTAGAAAGTCACTGCTTCTCCCTTAAAATGACATGCATTGATGTGTATTTGATATACATGGATACCGTTACTTTAAACATTCGTTGCTAGTAATCTGTTTTTCTTTCATTTAGGGGCTCTATTCAAGCAGTAGGATTTTTAGTTTTTGTTATCCTTCATATGGGGTCATATTAGGTAGTTGACAAATAAAAAACTGGACTGTCTTTTGGTGTGACATAGCAAAAAAGTAGGGGGAACATTAGCACAAGGGAGGTTTATCTTCAATGTTTGAGTGTATTTTTTACATTTTTCCTGTCACAAAATTTGACAAATTGATACGTCAGCTACCCATATGTAGTATATGTGCAGTATTTGATAATATTTCTGTTTGTTTGTTTCAGAGCTGCATTATTAAACGATACTGTGAGAAGCGGTTTGTGCCCAAGTACCTAGCTACCATTGGGATAGATTATGGTGTAACAAAGTAAGTGGTGTGGGTTGACAAATAAATCCTTTCTGTCATTGATTTCTCAAATTTCAGGTTTAAAGCATTTATTCTTGGTACATAAACACCTATTTGTATCCAGTCTTGTTCTACTGGCTCCAAAATCACTTAATTTCATTTATTCATCAAGACATTTTGTGTACGATTTTGCCATGATGTTAAATATTAGTGGTTAGTTATGCCTATTAATAAACCACAGATAAATGTAAATGAAATTGTTTTCCCCTTATCTTAAGGGTCCAGGTTCGAGACCGGGAGATAAAAGTAAACATTTTTGATATGGCTGGACATCCTTTCTTTTATGAGGTATTTCTTGATTTCTTGCGCGTATGCATTTGTTATGTGTATGTTACTTTTATTACACAGTGCAATCAAGAATAGTTTTTTGTTATTGCTCTATACATACATCTAACTAACCACACTGTGGTAGTATTGAGTTGCTGTCCATCTAATGTCCTCCCTGAAGTACCTGATGCCATCAGCATTTAACATTTTGCTTGTTGTCATGTATTCGTCAATAGAAATTGATCACAGGCTTGTGATGACTATGAGAGTGTGTTATTGGAGGGAATTGTTGTGTGTTGTACAGGTTCGTAATGAGTTTTATAAGGACTCTCAGGGGGTGATTCTGGTCTATGATGTTGGTCTGAGGGAGAGTTTTGATGCTCTGGACAACTGGCTCACAGAGATGAAGCAGGAAATGGGCTCACAGGCCAACATGGAGAACATCATCTTCGTCGTGTGTGCCAACAAGGTACCATTAGTGTTTAAATATCTATTATGATATCTGTGATTTATATGTTGGCGACTGTGAAAGAGTGTGGTCTCTGACCTGTAAAGGTTGACTTGACAAAAAGGCGAGTTGTGGATGAGAGTGAAGGGAGACTTTGGGCCGAGAGCAGAGGATTTCATTACTTTGAAACTTCTGCTCAGAGTGGTGAAGGCATCAATGAAATGTTTCAGGTATGTATTTATCGTTATTTGGCTAATCTTTTGTTTTGAATCACTGTTCTTTATTTATTATGGGTCCACTTCCACAGGCCTTTTTCTCATCCATAACTGACATGTGTGAAAACGGAGGTAAGAGGCCCACTCCAGAGGTCAATGTAGGATTTACTAAAGAGCAGGCCGACACCATCCGACGCATCCGCAGCAGCAAGGACAGCTGGGATATGCTGGGGGTTAAACCTGGGGCCACAAGGTAAGTTGTATGCTAAATGTCTTTGATAGTGCTGCTAAACTGATCTAATATGTCATGGATGATTTTTATATTGCTTTGTATCCTATGAGCTAAATGATAGCTTTCCTCCACTCTACAGAATCCCATTTAACATTTTGAATACAGTACTATAAAAAGCTTTGGTCAGAAACATTTTAGGTTACACTTTATTTTAAGGTGTCCTTGTTACAGTGTAGGCTACTGATACATTTCAGTCAGAGCAATATTAATTAACTACACATACTTAGGGTTACTTGCATGCAAATATGCATCATTATGATAGTAAGTAGCTGTAATGTATCAAAATAATAAAATGTTATCAGGTGTTTTCAAGGAAGCCTCTGTTGTTTAACAAGGCTGCATTTATTTAATCAAAAATATTATTGCAATTTATTTATTTTTTTTCCTTGCTTCATGTTTTAAAGTATGATTTATTCCTGTTTTGCGAAGCAGCCATTATGCTAGTCTTCAGTGTCACACAATCCATCAGAAATTATTCCAGTATGCATTTACTTACTTACTGCTGAAAACAGTTGTGCTGCTTAATACTTATGTAGAAACTTAATGTTTCAGGATTCTAAAGTTTAGAAGAGCAGCATTTATTTGACATCTTTTCTAGCACGATAAATGTCTCTGCTCTCACTTTTCATCTAACACATCCTTGCTAAATAAAATTATTAATTAATAAAAAAACATATATATATATATATATAGTTACTGACCCCAAACTTTAACAGTGGTGTATGTATTGTATGCATTTGTGTATCAAATGCAGTTTTGTTTATGCCTGACAGAAATTGTTTGGCAACTGATTTATTGTACAATTCCTTTTTTCTTTTTTTTTTGTGTGTAAAACAAATAGTTACAAATTATGTATTTAATGGTGAAAAAATAAATGTGTAATATATGTGCCACGGAGCTTTGTTATCTATAGTTTTGAACTAGCGCTGAACAGCTCTTGTTTGTAATAACTATGTATTCCAGACATAATACTTTCAAAAACCAGGATTGCAGAACTACAGCCAAATATAGAAAAGTTTTCAGATGATCGTTTAGCCGATACCACTGGTGCTAGCCCTGTTGGTGATGTATATGGATAAGGATGTTGATTTGGCTCTGTTTTCTTAACCCCACTTAACCTCTCTAAAGTTATAAGAGTCAGTTGATGTTAATAGGTTAGTGTTCTCCCGTCTTTGTTTAACACATACAACGTGCCCACCAGTGACAGAGGATGTAATATTGCTATATTTACTGTTCTCTGGAATATTTTAGTAGAGTATCAGATGCTTAAACGCAAGTAACAAATAGTTGATACTTTTATTTCCCATTTAATGCAACACTGCCGGTTGTGTTAGCTTGGCTGGTTTAATCATGTGGGTCAGATCATTAGAGAATGCTTTCAATCCAATTACCTTCCTAAATTCTCTCCTGCCAGCTTAATCAGCCTCTTTGAGATTTCCCCAACACCCTGAGAAACCAATCATGAGCTTGTGTCATTCCTCATTCCCAGCCTATCACCATCCTTGCACGGGGCCAAGCCTATCTTCATTAGCTGATTTTTCACCGGGATCCCGGTGTGGTCCTCTTTAGTGGGACCACAGTGCTTTGCCATATCAGCATTTTAAAGGCCTGTTTGATGTGTGCAAACTGAAACTAATAGGTTTATCTTATTTTCTGCTTGTAGGGAGGAAGTCAACAAGGCATACAGGAAGTTGGCTGTACTGCTGCACCCGGACAAGTGTGTGGCCCCAGGCAGTGAAGATGCCTTTAAAGCAGTGGTTAATGCTCGCACGTCTCTGCTCAAAAATATCAAGTAGGAGCGTGTGCCCACACACAAGTGCATCTCACATGGTTTCCATTACAAACACACCCTCCGCATCATGTCTGAGATATGCCATTTTCATTGTGCCATCTGAATATTAGTCTTTTTTTTAAGTCAACATTCTTTTGTTTGTTTCGATTGCTTGCTGTGGTGTTTTATTATATGAATGTGTGTGAATTCTATATTTATTTCTTATTTTGATGATTAAATGTGCATTAAAAACAGTTGTCAGGGCAGTTTAAATATGCTATCGGAATGTTTGAAGTACAAATAACATTGTAGCACCACAAAAGTGTTTTCCTTTTCACCTCAAGATTTCATCAAAAACCAACAAATGACTCTCTTTAAGACCGAAACTTAACCATGTTCCCTTGTTTTAAGTTGATCAGCTTCACAATGCCATTAGTTGGAGTTGGAGAATTACCACACGTTTGCAGAGTTCCCTTCTCAGTGAAGATTACGCTTAAGACACATGGAGAAGCCTCTGGACTCCAGCAAAGACTTAGTAACAGCTGATTTTGACACAGTCACCACAGCTGTCCTGTGTATAATGTAATATACATGTTGGTGTCAAAAGTTGTAGTAGGGGAAAGAAAAACAATGCTGTAAAGTGCGTATTTGTCAGGCCTCGGCCCAGATCATCTTGGAGCATGAGGATGACATTGGTGGACCCTTCCTTTTTCCAGTCTGTCCTGTGACTTTTGTGCTGCTTTGCGTCCATAGACATACAGGTGAAAGACCACTTATTTACCAACTGATTTGTAAATGAGATTTAGCATTCTAATACTGTTGTTTAATCCCGAGGAACCTCACAGGGACGCCATGACCTACATGGATGATTCCCGGTTTTTCCTCCTCTTTACCTTAGCTCACTCTAAAGAGGAGGAAAAGCATGAGAAGAAAATGTAACTTGTCTAATACCTTGACCCTAGTGGGTCCCACTTTATATTAAGTGTCCCTAATATCTGTGTACTTCCATATGTAACCACAGTGTAAGTACACACCGGGTACATAGTACCTACAGCTGTAATATTTCTGTAACAACCCTCAGAATGGTGTGTGTAAGTACAAATGTGTAACAGGACTAACAGCACT
>JAUYWG010000053.1:13760401-13771803 GCA_034779775.1 Enteromius afrohamiltoni
TACACATTTGTACTTACACACACCATTCTGAGGGTTGTTACATGTGTGTAGTTACAGAAATATTACAGCTGCAGATACTATGTACCGGTGTGCACTTACACTGTGGTTACATACTACATACACATCTAGCTACTATGTAGGTACACAGCTATTAGGGACACTTAATATAAAGTGGGACCCATTAGGGCACTATAACAGTGCATTTTGTTAAAAAGTAAACACGTAAATAAAAAATAATATTTATGTAAGTTTATTTAACACTAGTTTCTACTCTCTAGAATGTCATATCTTTAGAGGAAAATACACTTTCAATAGATAGTATATAAATCAACCTGTTTATATATGTATGTGTCATGCACATGCAGTTTGTTAATTGCATGTAAGATATATATATATATATATATATATATATATATTCAGCAAGGTTGCATTAAATGTATAAAAAGTGCAAAGACAATTACATTGTTACAATTTTTGTATTTATTTATTTATTTATTTTTTTTAAATGTTCTTTTGAACTTTTTAGTCATCAAAAAATCCTGGACAAATTTTATCATGGTCTCCACAACAATATTAATAAGAAATGTTTGATGAGCGCCAAATTAGTATATTGGAATGACTTCTGAAGGATCATGTGACAGGAGTAATGCCTGCTTAAAAATGTAATGTAATAATATAATATATACTTAAGTTAAATTATATTTTGCAATTTACAGTTAGAGACTTTCAGAAAGATCAAACTTTTGAACTGTACTGTATTATAGGTTGTGGTCACTAGTGCCAAGACTATATTAAAGTGTATAACAGTGCTGTTTACCAGTTCTTACACAACATTTGGGGTGTTTGCCAAATGCAAAACTAAAAATGTAACCATTGATCATGTTGAGAAAGTAGCATTATGGTTAATTTTTCTTTCTTCTGAAGTGTATTAGGCATGAAAGGAACTATCTGTAAATCTGTCACAGTGATGGTGTCTGGTCCAAGGATAATGCAAGAACAAAGGTCCTTTGTTTACACCAACGCTGGAATAAATATAATTGAGAAAACTGTTATATTAGCAGAGCTGGGTAGATGTGCCAACATGCATTAGTTAAACAATGTTTTGTTTGGCCCTTGTATATTAACACTTCTATGTAGGTAACAATCACTGTAATGCAAGTATATCAAATATTGTATTTTTTTATGGAACTGTGGTGTTTACAACACAATGTGAGTGTACATGTGCAATGTAACCATTATTTATATTTTTTAAATATTTATCTGAAAGTACACGTTTTGTGATCTCTATTACATTTGTTTGTTTTCAAGAGCATTTGATAATGTGCTGCCTTGTTCGCTACAGTATGTTCGACTATGTAACAATAGTGTTACATCATCTGTAATGTTGTACTCCTAAATGTTTCATTAGCTATACTCACTACACAATAGTGAATCTTTTAACTGGAGTCACTTTTGTTTTCATTGTGTGACATTGATTTGTCTGAATAAGGCATGAGTAAGAAGCATGTTTGTTATGCAGAATACAAAGTTGAGGCCTGTTTACATGAATGCCAAGGCCACTGCTCAATGGGAAAAGTGGCTCTGTTTTATGCACAGAAGCATTTACTTTCTCCATTCGGATTATATATCGAAATAAAGGAATTATTGTAAATCACTTTTTGCTTTTGAAAATTGCCACACATTACCAACTAAGAGTTTCACCAAAGCTATGAAATGATGGGCCGTTCACACAAAAGTGGAAAAAAAGGCAAGAGGTGTGTTTTCATAAAAGACAGATTTTAACAGACACAACACTAAAATGTGACAGTTTAGCACATATTTACAGGAAAAACAGTGGAAAAGCAGCATTGTGGAATTCAAAAATTCATTCACCGTAAATGACCATTTAGACTGTGGTGTTATATAATTACTGTAAAAGTTAAGCAGGTAAAGTTGACGCAACCTTAAATCATCTACTCAAGTGAAAAGCATGATTATTCATGTGTGTTAAAGGAAACAGATGGTTCAGTCACTTTCTGACCTGGCACATATTGTTGGTAACCAGATCAGTGAGAAGCACTTTATCCAGCTTACTTCCCACATTCCTTGAATCAGTGGCCTGGCCTGCTAACTAAAACCCTGCACTCTCTCTGCTCAAGAGCATATGTCAACCAATCAGAAACGCCCACATTTTCTTCTTATAATATCTAGCCTATTATAACTAGTCTAAAAATATATGTAGTCTGTATATATACATATAAATATATAGTTTAACAATATAGGCACCATGTCCTGTAGATGTCTATCAACTTTTTGAAAAATGGAATAAACAAACAGCTCTGTAAACATGCATTGTATGCATTGTAAGAGCAATTAGATTTTAACCTAACCATTACCTCAACACATAAACTCACCTATCGTGGACATTATCCTGTTAGCTATGACCATGAGGCCTTAATGGATCACGTGCGCTTTTGCTGAGTAGATAATCCCTTATATTTCAACCTATTACTGCTTCTGTGTGTGTGTGTGTGTGTTCACGCGCCTTAGATCATAAGCCCCTTTCTCACTGCCTTAGTATGGAGTTCAAGTCCACTTATTTTTGCCTCTAAACATTTCCATCAAGAGTCGGGATTCTTCCATAGGATAAGCTTTAGCAGATTGTGCTCTGCTACCTCTCGGAAGGGTCAAGGCAGCTTTTCAGACCATCTGGCTGAGCAATCACTTCATTACCTGAAAACAGTGCTACTTAGTCAGTCAACCGCAGACAGGACTGAGGTGGGCTTTATCCAGTGCCAAGGTGTTTTTTAAGACGGGGTGACGGATAACATGGTTGGGAAGTATCAGGACAAATAATTCACATAACTATGCAAACCATACTTATGGTGCATGGCATGGCAGATGGGAAAACTGTCAAAGAAAACGCATTCTGCACTCAGCTGCCGAGTATCCCACCTTTGAGGGACAAGCATGTTATGTATTAGATATTTGCTTTGATCTGCATCAGTTTAACTGAGCTACTGTCCATGGAGGAGCAGATGCATGCAGTGTTACAAGATTTATCAATCTTGCAAAGCCACATCAATGGTAAGTATCCTTCCATTTACTTTTACTTTTATTGCATGTCTATACAGTTTATATCAGTTATGTCTTCTGCAAATCATCAATAGTCTTACTTTTTGCAATAACAATCCTTATGTTAATACACAGTTTAGTGCACACATTGTTTGAAGTGTGTACAGTCGTAATGAATTCTGGGGTTATATGTGGAAGTAAACGGGGTATTACATTTGTTTTAAGGTATGGGGGAGCTATTGAACTTGATTTTGTGGGTTTTAAACCCATGGGTACTGACCTTGTTTTGTAATTGTTAATAGTTGGGGTTACTGACCTTAGAGATACTAAACTTGTCTAAGTGGTTCTTTGGGGAGTGTTAAACTAATTTTAGAGAATTGTTGGGGGTAATAAAAACTATTTTGGGAGTCTTTGGGGGTATTGAGCTTATAGGGGTATTTTGGAAGCTACTGATCTTGTTTTCTGGGAATCTGAGGCTGCTGACCTTACTTTGGTAATTTTTAAAAGGTACTTAAATTGTTACAGGGGTGTATTCAACTAATTGTAGAGTATTCTTTTGGGTAAAAAACTCATTTGGGATTATTGAACTATTTTTGAGAGATCTTTGGGATTAGGCTTTGGAATATTTTGGAGGCTACAAAACTTTTTTGGGGGGCACTCTGGAGGTACTGGCCTTGTTTTGGTCATTGTTAATGGGTACTGAACTTGTTTTATGGGTATTTTGTAAAGTATAAACAACAACAGTTTTGGGTTTGAATCTGATACAACTTCAATATTCCATTCATCCAGACTATTGAATCTTTTTCTTTTTTGTCTTCTTCCAGGTTTGTGCAGTTGATAGAGGTCTTGAGTTGAGTTTTGAAATCTAAAGCCTGTTCAGATCAGGTCCAGATCATGGCTTTGAGCTCTACAGAAGTCACTATTCCACCTAAGGTATGCCCAGCTGCACCTCCCTCCCCAAACCTGAAACGCAAGCAGCTAATGTGGCAGAATGCAGTACGTCACATTATTGACCAACGAGGAACACACCATGAGGGGCGAACAGTCAATTCTCGAAAAATAATTGTTACCGATGCCTACATCGATGACATTAACAGGCAGATTCGTAACAAAGCTGCACGGGGTAGCGCAGGCATGCATAAGCGGCGTTCCTCAGCAGCCCGCATCCACCCATTACGAGAGCGCAACTCCACCTGCACACGGAAGTCGACCGACTCGCTCTGTGATGCTGACTTCTTTGTAAGCTGGGGATCAACAGTGTGTGGCATTTTCCTTCCGGTTCTCCAACACAAGTTTAAATCTCATGATCTCGAGCATCTGTACCAGCAGCACTCGTCTGGTCAGCGCCGGGCTTCCCTTGTTGTCACTAATGTCATTGATATCCTTACCAAACTCCATATTCTTTTCATCTACCTGGCTGTGGCCCCTGAGATGTTGGACTCTCAACGAGGATGGTTGGCTGGGCTCTTCATGGGACTTGGAGCAGTCTTATGTGTCTTAGTTCTGACCTGTAAAGGACTGATGTCTCCAGATTACCTGCGCTATGCTGGGCTGGCAAGCTGGCTATCCCAGACTGTACAGGCATTGGGAGGTTTGGCATATGGGTTGGAGAAGGACCAGTCCTGGTATGTGCTCTTCACCGTGTTCGCCACCTACACACTATTGCCCCTACCTCTACTATGGTCTATCTGCATAGGGTTCTTCACCACTGCCTTGCACCTGTTGGTGGATGCCCTTAGGAATTACAATGACACAGCCATTGTAAGACAGGTAAAGAAGATTCCGTGCTCAAACGTAAAGATCATAAAACCTCAAAGTTCACTTGTGATTCTCACCTTAGTGTCAAAAAGTAAAAGCAATCTGTACTTCTTTGAAATTAAAGGATGACCACAAGAACTATCCCTAAGATATGGAGTCAGTTCATAAGAGTCTCATGCATCTTTCAAGTTGTACTTGTCTTCTTTTTGATAAATACTTCATTATGATTACATATGAATAAACCATCATCTCAAGGCAATCTTTTTGTCAACTTGAAAAGTCAATACAAGAATGAATGAAGCCCTTCATAGAAGTCTTGTTCATTTCAGTAACTCTGCTATCTTTTACTCTCGGTTTTCTTTCAGTTACTTGCAAAAGGTCTGTTGTACATGGGTATGAATACCGCAGGGCTGTTCATCCACTACTTATCGGATCGTGCCCAAAGGCACACATTCCTTGAGACACGGCGTTGCATTGAAGGACAAGTCAAAATGGAACGAGAGAACCAGAGACAGGTTTGAGATTCTTGAGTTAATGAGATATTCTTAGCCCATTAATAAAACTTCTAAATAAAAGAGGAATCATTTTGCATTAGGAGCGGTTGGTCATGTCCATTCTTCCTCGATTTATTGCCACGGAGATGATTGGTGATATGACTGCTATGGATGATGAATTGCTTCCTCAACAGTTTCATAAGACCTACTTTCATCAGTACAAAGATGTCAGGTACACGTAGCTTCCTATGCAGTGCTATATTCAATACATTTAGGTTGCAAGAATGCACCATGAAATTAACATATATGCTGTCTTCTCTCAGCATCCTGTTTGCTGATATAAAAGGCTTCACCTCTCTCTCCATGACCATGTCGGCTCAGGATTTGGTGCGCACACTCAATGAGCTGTTTGGTCGCTTTGATCGCCTGGCTGAGGTGAGAAAAATTTACCTTTGAGTTACATAGGCAGTTGGAGAAAAGGAATATGGTCAATACCTTACTGTAGTGTACTGTATTGGAAGCAATGTAGGAAGCTTACTGATTATATTATATCTTTCAACATTTTAGGAGAATCACTGCATGAGGATAAAGATTCTTGGGGATTGTTATTACTGTGTGTCTGGGGTCCCAGAGCCCCAAACTGCACATGCTCGCTGCTGTGTGGAGATGGGTCTGGCAATGATCAACACTATACGGTGTGTTTGTCACATGATTTGTACAACTACCTAAAGGTGTAATTTCTCCTTCTGTCAGTTTACTGTGCAGAGATTATAAAAAACCTTTTCATACATTTATATCCTCCAAAGAGAGCTCTCAAATCTTTATAGATCTTTTGCAGGTGTGTCCAATCCTTCTCCTGCAAAGTTCAGGTCAGACCTTACTAAGATTTACTGAAAACATAATCTTAGGGCAGGTTGGAGCTGAACTCTTTAGTACATTGACCACTCTGGAGTGGGACTGGACACCCTTGATATTGTGGAACTTTCATATTCTATTTTTCCTGCATTGTTGTTGCTCTGTGATTTTAGTCTAATTATTTAGTCTAAACAAAAGCGATTATCCTTCTTTCTTTGTCAGTTATGTACGTAAGGAGCTCAAGAGAGATGTGGACATGCGTATCGGCATTCATTCTGGCTCGGTTCTGTGTGGGGTTTTGGGTCTGCAGAAGTGGCAGTTTGATGTGTGGTCTTGGGATGTAGATGTTGCCAACATGCTAGAGGCTGGAGGAATCCCAGGGCAAGTAGACCAGATCATTAGAAGCATGGCAATATGTTTAGCCAAATACAATTGATATTAGAATAATAAATCTAATTGTATAATAATAGGAGGATTCATATATCACGAGCGACCCTGGACAGTCTAGCAGGGTTATATGAGACAGAAGAAGGTCGAGGCTATGAGCGGAATGACTTTTTACGCAAACACAAGATCGACACTTTTCTGATCTGCCATACACCTCAGGAAGACAAGGAGCCCCCTAAAGTCCGGAGGACCAGCAAAGATGAGACGACATGGAGTGCTGAGCTTCCTTTTGATAACATCATTGGAATGAACTGCGTGAGTCTGCGTTGGCTTCATACATTGTCCTTAGATCTGAATGCCCTCTCTAGTTAGTCATAAGATGGAAAGCTATCAAAATCTGTTAAATAGTGCCGCACTATGTTATTCAGTGAATCCTTTAGTAACTTTATCACCAGCATCAGTGGCATGGTCCATTACTTTAGAAAATAATTTATAAGTAGCCTCTTGTTTGTGAAACCAAACATAAACACGTTTACTACATGAAACGTCTGTCATATTTACTCACACTCCACTTGTTCCAAACCTGTGTGTGTTTTTTGATTCTGTAACATACACAATGTTGGTACCCAAATAGTTGATGGTATTCATTTACTTCTGCAGTATTTTTTTCCATACTGTGAAAGACTATGGCTAAACATATCTTCTTTTGTGCTCAACAGAAGAAAGAAACCAGTTTGGAATAACTCGAGGTTAAGTAAATGATGACAGAATTTTAATTTTGGGTTGAACTGTCTATGTGAAAGGCAAACATATATTATTTGAGTTATTGTCTAAATTGTCATTTTAATGTTGGAACTACTCTTCATGGGTATGCATGACAGACATATTTTTGAAATCATTGACAGATAGCTAGCATTTATCAAAGTGTCGTGCCTTCGAATGATTTAATACTTCAAATAATTTTACTGTAAGCATGATTTGAGTTGGGCTCGTAATCAAGAATGGTAGTTTATAAGGTATGCATTGATTCTATGTTATGGCTGATAACCAATGAATAGCTGAATTTAAAAATCTATTCACTAAAAAAGTGTTTTATTTGCTGCAAGTGATTTTAGACATGATTCATTATAGTTATAAATTATACTTATATGTATAGATTTGCTAAATAAATGAATACGTAAAATTAAATATATTGCCAATATATATCCAATATTAATCAATATGATAAAAAGAAAATTAATAACCATTACTATTAATCATAGTTAATGATTAATTATTTCAATTGAAATAGATGAAATAGATGTATTGTCATCTTTTAGATCTTAGCCACTTTCACCAATGGCTCCCTGGTGCAGCTGCCCAATCAGATTACTCCTCATTGTGCCGGGTCTCGAGAAATCAACAAGAGAATCAAGCAAGCCATCGAGGTGCGCAGCAGTGAGCGAATGCGTAAAGAACACATCACACCCTTCACGCTGGTCTTCAAAGACAGACACATTGAGGGAAAGGTATGGACCACCGAAGAACAACTTTTATTTACAACATAAACTAATACTTATAAGAAGTAGGCCCACACAAAATTTGTTCTTTCAGTTTTCTCAGATGCGAGATGAGATGTTTAAGTCCAACTTGGCCTGCTCGTTCGTAATGCTCCTCTTCATCATGGCCGTTCAGGTCCTCATCCCCTCACCACAGTGAGTTATTACTCTTCACTCAAAAGCCTAATGTGGGAAATGTAGCAGTATTACAGTTTCAATATTGTTCTGTCCTACAGAATCTGTCCTATGGTAATCCAGTTTCTAGTGTTCCTGTTTGTCTATGTGCTACTGCTTCTTGTAACACTGGCTGAGGAATTTAAGCACTCCCCACCGTACTTACAGCATCTGTGCTGCTTGATTCATGAGACCAAGAGCATCCGTAACCTGTTCACCCTCACCGCTATTGCTATTAACTTTGGTGTGGCCTCCTGTGATATTGTGAGTGGCCAAATTTATAGTTGTATTTATAGTAATTTATAGTAGCCAAATTAAAATGCTTTTCTTTACCGGTCTCTCTTTTTTTTTTCTCAATAAACAGTTATGGTGTAACACAGTTATGGAGGCTGAAGAAAGTAACAAGAACTCTGATCAAAGTGCACAGTGGCCAGTAAACATCTGCACCCATCCAGAGGTACAGCAGATGCAAACTGAATACAGCTTACCAAAAACAGTATTCTGATACAGCCATCTTAATTTTATCCCATTACATTATCAGTGACTCCACCAAATCTGTCTCTCTGCAGTTCTTTGTTTTGAGTGGTGTGGTGGCTATGGTGACGTGTGCTGTGTTTCTGAGGCTCAGTTGTCTGTTGAAGTTGGCAGTACTTATGTTAGTCATTGCAGTTTACACATACCTCATTGAGGTAGCCTTCCATGTGCTCTTTATCCGCCAACACCAAAACGGCCAAATTCAGAGGTACAATATCTGTTTTATCAAAAAGGTCATACAGTGATTTTTTTAAAGGGGTCATATGATGTAATCCAATGTCTTTATGTGGTTTAAAATACAAAAAACACATTATTTTCCACATACTGTACATTATTGTTTCTCCTCTAAGCCCCGCCTCCAGAGGTAGAATTGCTTCACTTTATAGCCTCTGTGTAAAGCCAGCATAGTTTGCTCTGCAGGTTTTAGGAATCAGTCCTCCTTAGATGTGCTGAACACACTCTAATATTTATATGGGTTGAACTGTTCTGGAACAGTGTTGTGAATACTCCAACTCTTTTCAGAACATGGCGCATGCAGCAACACTACAGCGAAAATAATAATTCTGCCTTTTTTCTTTGCGCAAACATTTGGGCGGTGTTAATAATAAACCCACTCTGTGTCAGTTTTTTTTTATAAAGAATATCTCTTTGGTTTTAAAACAATGATCTTTGCAGCTTTAGGGATCTCATCTATGCACTAACAGCTTGTAACAGAGAAGAGGACCATTTTTAATCGCATCATATGACCCCTTTAATGTGGTACAGTGTTCGACTTTTAGATATTTAAATTATTTAAGAACAAGCCTTTTTTTGTAGTTTTGAAGTATACAGCCTAATAAATTATACATTTTGAATTGCTGTGGCCCTTCTGATGTATACTATATGTATGCTTTTTGCCCAGATCTCAATACCTCAGACGCAAAGGTGTTTCTGTGCTGCTAATGGCCATGTTTGTTGTGGTTGTCCTCTACAACAGTAGACAGGTATTCTATTAAAAGCTTATTAGATTGTTTAATCCTAGAAATTCATTATGCAGTATGCTCCTACTAGTGCTTTAAATAATATAGGATCATTACATTTTTATTTAACAATTAAGAAATGTACTTATTTAAAACTAAAGGAATCAAAACTGACATCCAGCTTTATATTTATCTGTGTTTATTTCAGTATGATTTAATTAATTACTTCTGCTAATTCGTAGTTAGAAACTACAGCCAGGCTTGACTTCCTGTGGCGTCTTCAGGCCAGACAGGAAGTGGAGGACATGAAGGAATTGAGGGAGCATAATGAGTGTCTGCTGTACAACATCCTTCCTGGTCATGTCGCTCGCCACTTTCTTGAGAGAGACAGAAATAATGAGGTAGCTGCATGGATTATTGATGAGAGCTCCTAATAGTTTAAAGTTTTGTCAAAGCAAGAAACAATAATATAAGTGATAAAATGATCCATACAACTTTCCAGTTACTTGCTTTCACATGAAAGGCTATTTTGAAGCATTTCTATGTTTTCAGTAGTTATGGAGCACTTCCATTAATCCATAAGTAAAATAATAAAATTTCCTTTGTGCTCCAAGGACCTGTTCTCTGAATCCTACGAGCAAGTTGGAGTGATGTTTGCTTCCATTCCAGGCTTTACAGATTATTACGAGAAGAAAGAGGTGATTCATCAAGATGTGGAGTGTCTGCGTCTTCTTAATGAGATCATCTCTGACTTTGATGAGGTATGTGGATTTGTGCAGCATCCGCTTAGTACCAAATTAATATTTAATAATGCTTAATATTTTTCCTTTTTGTATCCTTAGCTAATGGAAGAGCCTTACTTTCAGGACATAGAGAAAATCAAAACCATTGGCAGCTGCTACATGGCTGCATCTGGTCTATCTCCTGAAAAACAGGTGTGTGCAACATTTGACATGCCTGACAAGATAACTAGATGCATGATATATACCAATGACCATATCAATATTAACCAGTGTTGATTATATTATAAGCATCAGTTTGATGAGATCAATGTTGAATAATATATATACACATATATATAGTGGGTACGGAAAGTATTCAGAACCCCTTAAATTTTTCACCTTTTTTATATTGCAGCCATTTGCTAAAATCAATTGAAGTTCATAATTCTTCCTCATTAATATACACACAACACCCCATATTGACAGAAAAACACAGAATTGTTGACATTTTTGCAGATTTACTTAAAAAGAAAAACTTATAATATCACATGGTCCTAAGTATTCAGACCCTTTGCTCAGCATTTAGTAGAAGCACCCTTTTGATTTAATACAGCTTAATTAGATTTAATACATAATAAGTCTTTTTGGGAAAGATACAAGAAGTTTTTCACACCTGGATTTGGGGATCCTCTGCCATTCCTCCTTGCCAGTTCTGTCAGGTTGGATGGTAAATATTGGTGGATAGCCATTTTTAGGTCTCTACAGAGATGCTCAATTGTCCCAAAACGTCTTCCATTTAAGGATTATGGAGGCCACTGTGCTCTTAGAAACCTTAAGTGCAGCAGAAATATTTTTTGTAACCTTGACCAGATCTGTGCCTTGCCACAATTCTGTCTCTGAGCTCTTCAGGCAGTTCCTTTGACCTCA
>JAUYWG010000053.1:13777071-13792741 GCA_034779775.1 Enteromius afrohamiltoni
AGGGAAAAACACATAACAGAAGTCCTGGGCGCTGGAGTGCCCTCCAGTGGTGTGAATGGGCACATCCAGCTGAACGTTACATAGCCCCCCCTCAAAGGGGCGGCTTCTAGATGCCCCTGGCTTAGGAGCCGGCAGGAACGACCTCCAGGGCGGGGCAGATGGCAGAGAACCCACTTAAGAGACGTGGGTGGTGGAGGTGCCCACCAGGGCGGAGCAGGCGGCGGTGAAGCACACCGGGGCGTAGCAGGTGGCAGGGAAGCCCACCGGGGCGGAACAGGTGGCGGTAAAGCTCACCGGGGCGGAACAGGCAGCGGAGACCTCCCTCTGGGCGGGGCAGGCGGTGGGAACGCCCATCAGGGCGAAACTGACAGCAAGGCCATTTTCCAGGGTGGAGCAGATGGCAGCAGAAACCCTATGGTTCGGCCAGGAAGTGACAGAGCCCTCTTGGAACCACCAGATTGACCTTGCGCCTTCGAGAACCAACCGACCTTTAAAGAATGAGCCCTTCGGGACCATCTGGGCTGTGGCGGCGCCCTTTTAGGCCGACTAGGCGGCGTTAGTACCTTCAAGGTCCCTACTGACCGTGATTGAGCCCCTTTGCAACCGTTAGTCAGAGGTGACACCCTTTTAGACCGCCTAGAAGGTGAAAACGCCCTAAGAGATCAGACAGGAATTGTATTCGCCATACGAGACCAAATAGGGATTAAATGCACCCTTTGAAACCAGACAGGAAGCGAGTACACCCTTTGAGACGAGACCAAGAATGAAAGTGCCCTTCGTGACCATACTAACGCTAAGATCACCCTTCGAGACTGAGCCAACAGAGAAGACGCCCTCCCAGACCGACTGGAACCTGATTTGGGGACCTCAATGGGCTGTGCAGCAACCAATGAGGCCTCTGGGGATTCTACGGCCGAAACCGACATCTCCAGCGTTAGTGCAGCCTCCGGTGGACCCGATGGAGTCTTGGTGCAATATACCGGTTCTGGAGGTTCAGGCCATGGGGGCGTCAAAGGTCTCATGGAGCTCGGGTGAGTTCAGCGACACTGGGTCATGACCCAGGTCTGGTGGATCTGGCCACGCAGGTTTCGGATCACAGACTGGGTCTGGAAGATTCAGCAATTCTGGTTCAGGATCACAGACTGGGTCTGGCCACTCAGAATCGGGATCACAAGCCTTAGTTAATGCTCCTCGGGCTGTGGTGCAGAATCGACGCCCTCCGCTAGAGGACCAGGAACCGCTGGGATGGCTGACAGCTCTCCTGGCTGTAGCCCTGCGACCAGTTGAACATCACTCAGCCCCTTTCACTGAGTGATGGTGCCAGCGTCCTCTGCGGGCATCTCAGGAACCACCAGTGTGGTAGACAGCTCCCCTAGCTGTCGTGTGGTAACTGGCTGAGCATCACTGTGGGCGCCTTGGGTACCACTGACGTGGCAGACAGCTCCCCTAGCTGTCTCTTGGTGACTGGTTGGGTAGCCGGGCCGAACTGGACCTCACACAGCCCCTCATGTTGAATGATGAGGCCAGGGAACGTAGCTAACCTTTCGGGGTTCACATAAATGGGAGACAGCTCCATGAGCTGCGAAACTGGGACCAACTGGGCGTGGTACAGCACACCCGGCTATGTTATGGGAGCTGACCACACAGGAAACAGTCTCTTGGGCTGAGGAATCGGGACCAGCAGCGCTCTACATGGTAGCACTGGGTTCAGAGGCAGCAGGCTCAGCAGATCCTCCCAGCGATACTTTTTTAAAAGACATTAATAAGCACTTTTCTAAATTTATCTGAAACCATAAAATGCCCAGAATTAACCTTAACAAATTAATGAAACCAAAAGAAAGGGGAGGTGTCGCTTTACCAAATTTATGCCTTTTGGTTAGCACAGGTGAAGCATATGGTCAGCTGGTACAGCAAAAGGACTAACTCTAGATGGTTCAACAAGGAGGCAACAGCCTGTGCTCCTCTACCAATAAAATTCCTGCCTTTTATTATAAATGTAAAAAAAACTTGAATGCGTTGCAACAAATTTCATCATCTCAAATACTCTTTTGACATGGGGAGACATAAAAAAAGTATTTTCAAATTCCACCTAATATCACTTTGTTCTCGCCTATTGCTTTTAATCCTGATTTCCCTGTATCTTTACAAAATATTACCCTTTCAGATTAGTCTAAATTAGGGATTCTAAAGTTATCGCGCCTCTTTACAGGCAATACACTAAAATCCTTCCAAGAAATTTCTAAACAATATAACATACTGCAATCCAATATACCTTCAGCTGACATAGAGCAAATTGTAACGGGCAGTTTTTCCAAGTGGTTAATATCCAAAACATACAAAGCTCTTTCTTATGCATGTACGTCTTCTTTCGAGAGTTTAAAGAGTGTGTGGGAAAAAGATTTATGTCACGAAATTGAAGATACGGATTGGTCTGAAATATGTAACAATTTGTTCTCTAAATGTACTTCACTGAGTTTATCTTACACCTTTACTTCTGAAAAAGGTTTACAGAAACTCCTGATCTTTTTTTAATCCGTAAAAAAATGCAAAGGAACATTCCTTCACTGTTTTTGGCATTACGAGAAAATCATTTCTTTTTGGAAGAAAGTACATAATTTCTTTTTTTTTTGCATTTTTATTTGTTATGGAGCAGAGAATGCATTTGACTTCCACACCAAGCACTTCTAATTTTGGTTTATCTGGCAAAGAAATACGTATACTTTTATTGTAGTCATTTCCTCAGGTACCCTCTTTTAAAATGTGGTTGTCTCAAGTATGTACACTATTCCACTCGAGAAACTCACCTATATTATAAATAATATAAGTCTGATGATTTTTGCCAGTTATGGACACCTTTTTGGTGCTACATTAATAAATTCTCTTGACCTTCTATTCTATGGTGCATATTTAGCCCCTAGCCTGATTGTGTTAATTTGTTTACTTGTTTGTATATTTCCCATTATTTCTTACTGTATAGCTGAGACTGTATTTGTATGTGCATGTGCATTAAAATAACCGACAATTAATAAAAAAAGAAAAGAAAAGGATATATTCAGCATATTATTTGTCTTTGTTTTATGTTTACTAGCAATTTCTGAGTAAAACTTGATTCTACACACTGATCTATAATATGTATGTGTAATATTTAGATAGATCAGAAACTATTTGTTTGATGAGAGGAACCTCTACTGATTGCGTCACGAAAAACAGAAAAGAAGTGAGTAAGTTAAAAAAGGCGTTTAAGCATGTTTCGTTTCGCAATGCTTATAAAACAACCAACTTTTAAAATATATATTAATTCTTCTCGTCAAATCCAGCTGTCAAAGTTTTGAACTCGAGTAGGTTTTCACAAAAAAGCAGTAATCAATTTTCTAGGCTACTTGTGAGGTTTTGCATAAGCTAACGTTACAACCCCTCCTGCAAGTTATTCTGTTGTCACGTGACGCAGCGCTCAGAGTTTCTTCACTCACTCTCTGCAACGCTCATCACACTGATCGGTTTGATCTTTGAACAGTGGAAATAAAAAAAAAATGTCGATCACAGTGGAAGAGATTAAAAACACACTTCAGTTTCCTGGAGATGACCTTGTTTTCTTCGTTAATGGAAAAAAGGTAATTGCATGATTGAATAATTACATTGTTTAATGTGTTTTACTACTTATCTATTGCCAGTATAGTTAAAATGTTTTGTCCATTGTTAATTCTGGGCAGATCACTGAGAAGAATGCAGAGCCTGAGAAAACACTCTTGACATATCTAAGGAGAAACTGTATCCTTTTGATCTTCCGTTTTTCTGAACAGCCTCTCTATTGAATATAAATGCTGCTTTCTCAAAAAAAGTTATAAAATATTAGACCATAACCACAGCATTTTTGAGACACTGATATTCCTGTAGTCTGGAGTTTTTTGTTAAACTGAATTGTTTGCTGCTGGGGTTTTGGTCACTTTATAAGGGTTTCTCACATCACAGCCAGGCAGTTTATTTCTTAACATGATATATTAGTAGTAAATACATAAATTGTTATAATAATTGCAGCTGTTTTGCTCATGAAAAGTACAGATTTGGTTCCATGTGATCAAGACAAAAGAAAAAAAAACGGTTTTAACTTTAAGATATATGTCTTATAATAGTTTACTTGATTTAGAACTTTCTGTAAACCAAAACAGGCACATTAATGTAGCTAGTTTTATCAGTCAAACATTTGATTTGTATAACACAAAATAAACAAAATGAACCATCAACCATCAAATCTAATTTTATGGGTTAAGGGAGCTAAATCAACAAAGGGTCAGACTAAATAGAAATAACTCATTTGCACTTACAGTATGTATTTATAATTGGTTAATCTTTATTTTTGTCCTCAGTGTTAGAACATTAATTATTTACATAACTGCCATGTGATGTCAAACACGTGAGATATATTGATCCAAAAGTGTCATTTTTGAATGAATGAATGAATGAATATCAGCTATGACGAAATCATACATTTCATTATTTTACAGTCTTCAAGCTGTTTTCCTTAGTGTCACTGCTTACAGTGGGTCTGACGGGAACCAAACTGGGATGTGCTGAAGGAGGCTGTGGAGCCTGCACTGTAATGGTGTCCAAATATCATCCACATCAAAACCGGATTATGTATCTTTTTATAAACATCTTTCAGTAAAGTGCGTTGCTATCCTTAATGCACGTAACATGTTCACGGTAGCTGTTAATAATTAATTTATCATTAGTAAAGGATTCTAAAACATATGCAGAGTTACATAGTTATGTCCTTGATTATGTACTCTTTAAGTCACCATGCGGTTAATGCCTGTCTGGCTCCTCTATGCTCTTTGCATCACTGTGCAGTAACAACCGTGGAGGGCATCGGCAGCGTGGCGAGCAAGCTCCATCCTGTACAGGTCACAGTTTTATCTTATTCTCTCAGATCATTTTTGCAGATCATTTTGAGAAAAGCATGTCACACTATAAAATAAAAGCATAACCTCTTTCATCCTCCATTCATTCAAGTTTGTCAGCATTAGCTGTATCACTTGATATGCTGGTGACCTGCTCATTTGTGTGGCAGTATCTATAACAACAATAATCTTTTTATCCAGGAGCGAATTGCAAAGGCTCATGGGTCACAGTGCGGGTTCTGCACTCCAGGAATTGTGATGTCTATGTACGCTCTTTTGAGAAACAATTCTCAACCCAGCATGCATGACATTCAAGAGGCTTTTCAAGGTATAGTAAAAGTAATAACTTCTGCATCTTGTTCAATTTGATCCATTCAGGTAATGTATATCTTTTCTAAATAATTCTTCTGTTTTGCTTGCACACAGGTAATTTGTGTCGCTGTACTGGATACAGACCAATTCTAGAAGGATACAGAACATTCACAAAGGTAAAATAACTTAGTAAAGCCTGCTATAATAATAATAAATATATTTAATATAAAAGGAACTCCCGGAAGTCTACACTGTAAACTGTCTATACACTATAAATTGTCTTACTAACGTTTGAATGTTAGTCATGTTGTACTATATCATTTCGCGGAGGGATGAAATTGTTCATTTAAAACAAATATGCCAATAAAAAGTTTCAAATTCATATTCATGTTCAGTTTTTTTTCCTTATGTGGCAAGTAGCCGTATAAGAAGCGGGATAATGCAGAGGCAGCCGGTAGTTATCATTACCTTACATAATAACCATGAACAATATGAATCCCTTTTTTAAAACTATTTTTGATTTGTCCTGAATCACTACGGTACACCTATAATAAGTGTTCATAATTCTGACTGCACTGCAAAAAAATGCTTTTCTAGCCAAATGTCTTCTTTCCAGCCAAAATATCTAAAAATTCCTAAATCCAGACAAAAAATCTAGACAAGTAGAATTTTTTGTCTTGTTTTCAGAAGAATCCATTTAATATAAAATGTTTTTGCTTGAAATCAGTAATAATCTGCCAATGGAGTAAATAATTGTTTTCTGTTTGAAAAAAGGTTATTTTGCTTGCTCTAAGCAAAAAGTCATTTCATTTTGAGTTGTTTTTTCTAAAACCTTTTAGATATTTTGGCTGGAAACAAGACAAAAAATCTAGGCTATTGTATTTAGACTGGTTTGTGTATGTACCACTGCCAAGTAGTCTGGAAGCTCTGGCTACAATGTTCTTCCACAACACACACAGTTCTGTTTTTTAACCACTAGAGCACCAAAGGTTATGGACGGCAGCTTTAATATTTAAAGTTAATATAGTATATAAGATATAGGTAATTGATACAATTTTACAAGTGACCCAGAATGAACAGTGACCAAATTTGACAAAACAGCAGACAAGACACAAGTAGGTATGGGAGGTGTGGAGCAGTCTTACAACAGCCAAGGCACAGAAATCGAATCAGGCAAGTTAAGGAACGTTGATACCTGCCCCGAGTGTGATGAGCACTGAACAGGTCTGGGTGCCAGGCATAGTGAACCAGTTGGCAGGATAGATTTTGAAACAAGAAACCTGTGAGAGTCTGCAAGATAAACATTGCAGGAACACAAGGAAATAAAACCTAAAAAGCTTGCAGAGAAAGGTTACTAATCAAGTCAATCACAGTGCAGATGTAATAAAATCTTGTAAGGACTTGTTTGAATTTCCCACATGAATTATACATTCATATTACATGAAGTAACTGGAGCCGAAACTGTGGTTTGTGTGCATTTTCAGCATTGTATTATGACCTGTACTGTGAACTAGCACTCAATTGTCTGGATTCAAATCAGATTTACTAAGCAAGTATGATTACAAGTACAAGATAAATATGCTGATGTAGTCTGAGCTGGTATAAGAATACACTAATGTCAAATATTCAACAGAATTACCATAGGGACTATATTTATGTTTAATGTCTGCCTCTTTTAATTTCAGGATGGGGGATGTTGTGGTGGAAAAGGACAAAGTAATGGCTGCTGCATGACTAATGGACACATGCAAGACCATGTCAATGTGAGTAAAACAGACATCCAGACACCATGCTCTATTTTCTACAGTACAAACACGTTTTTGTCCTAAAGCCTTGCCATTCATGATAAACATGTAGCATACTTGGATATGAAAATCAATGACATGGCGGCCATTGCAGTCTCAGAGAAAAGCAGTCACATGTTTAAAATGACGCTCATAAGCATGTGAGGTCAAACATACAGCCATGAAACAAACTAGATTTTTCAAGATCACTGTTTTATAGTCATGCAATGTTTAGTACTAAATGTTATCTAAGGACAAGTAATTCCAACATTTCTTTCTTGGTTTTCAGGACAATTCAATGCTTCCATCTCAGAAATTGTATGACCAAGCTGAGTTTATGCCACTGGACCCTACACAAGAGATTATTTTCCCGCCTGAGCTCATGGTGCGTATAAAACAAGTTCAATCTAAATTGTCTGACCGTTAAAGTAAAATGAGGAGACTGATTTGCTGCGTTAAATAAACACTTTAACTTACATTTGTGCTCTACAGAGTTTAAGTAAACAACCCCAGAGAGAGCTAAGGTTTGTTGGGGAACGAGTGCTTTGGATACAACCCTGCTCTCTTGAAAAACTCTTGGAGCTGAAGGCGACTTACCCAAATGCTAAACTAGTGGTTGGGAACACGGAAGTTGGTGAGTCCAACATACATTACGAATACTAATGTTTGAATCACTCTGCTTGTTTGTGTTTGTTCATTCTAGACAAGGACTCTGTTTGAAATTGCATATTCACGTTCTTTATAGTATAAATGTAGTCTAGGTGCAATACATTTGACGTATTGTCATGGTCACACTATTGGCATGGGAATACTTTGAATTCAGACATATTACTCATTTCATATTGATATTTGGATGCAGACATGCTTCCTTTTTTACATTTAAGCCAGTAGATGATAAAAAGAGATCTTTATCAGAGATTGACAAGTGACTGTCTGTAATATTCATTGATTATTCATCAATTGCATCAACATAAATCTTATTTTTGGTCTTTATATCATTGTTTGGTCTGATATTTGGAGTAACTGCTTTTTGCAGTATTCAAAGAACATAAGTCTCTCTTCTAGGTATTGAGATGAAATTCAAAAACCTTCTTTACCCTGTGATTCTGGCACCATCTTACATCAATGAACTGAACATCATCCAGCACACACAGGATGGTAAGAGAGTCATACACCGCTGTCAGTGTATGTTGTTTGATGGTTTAATGCAAATATTATTTGTCAATATATTCAGATGTTATAGAATTAGAGCTGTATGTTCATTCCTTTATCTTGTCTGGCATGTCACTGCTTTGGTTAAGTTACAGTTGCCAGTTAATCTTGGCTTTTTTTTGGTTCACAGGTATTCAGTTTGGTGCGTCAGTGACGCTGACTGTGCTGGGGGATGTGTTGCGTGCAGCGGTGGAGAAGCTGCCCGCTCATCGGACGGAGGTCTTTAAGGCTGTTCTTGAGCAGCTGCGTTGGTTTGCAGGACAGCAGATCAGAAATGTTGCGGTATGTCATGTGCCTGAAGATAAAAAGTCATAAAAAGTGTGCTATGGACTTTAAACCGTCAAATGTCAATTTAATGGCTTTTTGATTTAATGAAGTGAATAACTTGAACAACAAAACAATAAAAGTAATGATTAAATACTAACATAATTTCCTTTTACATGATATACATCATATTTATGCTTTCAGGCTGTTGGTGGCAATATTATGACAGCTAGTCCCATTTCAGACCTCAATCCTGTGTTTATGGCAGCTGGCTGCAAGCTAACATTGATGTCCAAAGGTACAATGGTTTTTTTCTTGTTTAAGGATCAAAGGTTGAAGCATTTCGTGATCTGATGCAGAATACAGAGGCAGAGGCAGTTAATGTAGAGAAAACAGAGGCAATCTCTAATGATCTCCTATTCCATTAGTGTGTAGTCATTTTCCATATAGTCCTCCTGAAGTCTGAATTTTTTGACTGTAATAGGTACAAGTCTAAATACTGTTAAATAATTGTATAGTTTCCCAGTGTTTCACTGCTGATTGGAAGATTGCAGTACATGTTACAGCGGTTAAGGATTACTAAGGATTTACTATGATGAACAGGACTTTCACAGTACAATGTATCAGTCTAGAAACATATACTGTAGGTTGTTGACCCTAAATGTTTTATTCACCCTGTGTCCATGTTCTTCGTTTTGAATATTTGATAGTTGATTATAAATTAAACTTTAAGGGGCAGTTTCCCGAACAGGGTTTAAGACTAGTCCTAGATGAAAATAAATGTTAAGAACTGTCTAAACTGGAAAAGGCTTGCACCGAGATATCTTAAAAGACATAATTGCCACTGTTTGGTCTTAAAATGCTCACAGATAACGCATTTTTGTAAGACATGTTTCTAAAAATTCTTAAATGTCTTAAACTATCAAAGGTCTAGTCCTGGATTAATCTAATTCCTAACCGGGAAACCGGCCCTATATATATGTTTTAGAAACCATATTAAAAATCTCTGTTTGATGTTTGATGTTTGATGTTTAAAGGGGAAAAACATGTTCTTGAAATGGATGGCAAGTTCTTTCCTGGTTATAGAAAGACCATTCTGAAGCCAGAAGAGATTCTGTTGTCCATTGAGATTCCATATACAAGAAAGGTTTGCGTTCAAATCATTATGTGATTAGAAATGCTCAGAATTATAATTTTATCATTATGGTCTTACTATTTGTCATTCCAACTCATTAGACTTGCTTTCTTTGGCATACAAAGAAAAAACGTTAAAGAATCTACCTGATACTCTTTCTGTATAATGAAAGTGAAAGTGCATGTTAAGATGTTAAGGGACTGTTAAGATCTAACAACATAATATAAGCAAAAAAGTGACTTACAAGACATATATGTGACCCTGGACAACAAAACCAGTCATAAGTGTTAATTTCCAGTAACTAAATAAATAAGCTTCCCATTGATGTATGATTTGGATGAATAGGACAATATTTGACCGAGATATAACTATATGAAAATCTGGAATCTGAGGGTACAGAAAAATCTAAATGCTGAGAAAATCACCTTTAAAGTTGTCCAGATGAAGATCTTATCAATGCATATTACTAATCAAAACTTACGTTTTAATATATTTTCGGTAAGAAATTGACTAAATACCTTCATGGAACACTTTACGTACTATCCTAAGGACTTTTGGCAAAAAAGAAAAATCAATAATTTTGACCCATGCAATGTATTTTTGGCTTTTGCTGCAAATATACCCCAGTGACTTAAGAGTGACTTTTGTGGTCCAGGGTCACATATGTTATATTCCAACTATACAATACGTGGTTTTGTTTAGTTTGAGTCTTCTATGTGTTGAAACTTGTTGCATTACAAAAAAGTCATGATGAGTATTGATGATAGAATTTGCATTTTAGGGTGAACTACAGTATTGTTTAAAAATATATATTTATTATATAAATTTATAGTTAGATTTTTAAAAAATGTTGAATGTTAGTTTTACTTTGTTCCAAAATTTTTGGCGTTAAAATCCTTTGCCGTTAATGGGATGAATTAGTTTCAAATATTGTAAAATAGAAGTTATTTTAAATTTGAATAATATTTTACAATATTACTGTCTTACTGTATTTTTTCGTTTTAAAAAAATCTTACTAACCAAAACTTTTGAACAGGGTTGTATCTCATAAATGCTTGAAATAGATAAAATTTAAAGTAAACTGTGAGAATTTGTGTTTTAGGGCCAGTACTTTTCAGCATTCAAACAGTCTCCTCGCAAAGAAGATGACATTGCCATTGTCACATGTGGGATGAATGTATTCTTCAGGGAGCAATCCAATATAGTGCAGAGTATCCGGATCAGCTATGGAGGAATGGCCCCTGTCACTGTCCTTGCCACGGCCACATGCAACAGGTTACTCAACAGGTAGAGGACGATGTCTGGTAGGTTTTCCAGCACATTTCTGATATTCTTTTCTGACTTATTCAAGAATTATATTTATTTGATTGCAGAAAATGGAACGAGGAGCTCCTAGAGGAAGCCTGCACGTCATTGGCTGAGGAGATGAGTCTGTCTCCTACAGCTCCTGGTGGGATGGTGACATACAGACGCACACTGACTATCAGCCTCTTCTACAAGTTCTTTCTCACCGTCCAGCACAAACTCGCTCTGGACCTGCGGAAGGAGGTTTTTGATTTTGTGTTTTGCATGCTTACACAAGCAAGAGTTCTACTTAGCTCCAAAATATGTAGCAGTAGTCTAAATTATTTAAATTAAAAAAAAAAAATTGTAATGGTTAGTAAGAATAGTTATGTGTTTAAATGTGCTCAAAAGTTATTTTGGACTCATATTCTACTGTTTATTACTTTCTAACAGTCCAAGACTATATATGACCCTGGATCAAAAAATCACTAAACCAGTTTTAAGTAGCATTTGTAACAATAGCCAAAAATACATTACATGGGTCAAAATTATAGATTATACTTTTATGCCAAAGATTAAAGATCATGTTCCATGAAGATATTTAGTAAATTTCCTGCATTGCCGAGGACTTCATTCGGACCACTTTAAAGGCAATTTTTTCAATATTTAGTTTTTTTTTTCTTCAAAGTCCGGATTTTCAAATAGTTGTATCCAAATATTCTCATATCCCTAACAAACCATACATCAATGGAAAGCATTTTATTGAGCTTTCAGATGATGCATAAAAGTCAATTAAAAAATATATATATATTTTGGTCCAGGGTAACATATGTTCTTGGTCACATGATTATTTTAATTGTAAACTGTGTAAATTCTACAGGGTGTGACTGTGGAAGATGTCCAACCCAAATATGCTACTGCTACTGAGCTCTTCCAGCTGGACTCACCATCCAGTGTACAGCTCTACCAGGTACATATACAGTACATCAGCATTTAGCAGCTTTATCTGGCTTATAAATCTACAGTTCTTTTGTGAAACTCAAGATGGCGCAGACTGATAGGTGCAGCTCAATCGGTCATAATGACATCATCACACAGAGCAGCTGACTGGTCCGTTTTGGTATCTGCAGCCAATGAGCTTGCTGCTTAACCTTCAAATACTTGGCTAATGCTTGCAGTAGCAGTTGTAGCCCACTTTAGAAACCCTCCACCTTCCCAAGCTCCACCTGTATATATCTGCCATGGGGTGATTCCTGTATGCTATATAGGGGTTATTTCAAATAAGTTATATGTACAGCAGTAGTATTTCTTACATGCTCACAGCGGCATGTTGTGGATGTATTGGCAGTAGTTTCCATCAAGACCAAAAACGTCTCGGTTACATACTGTAACCCCCGTTCCCTGATGGAGGGAAAAGAAGACGTTATGTCATGACGACAGACTGGGGTCATTACTTGGGAGCCCTGATTCACTCTGATATAGAGAAAACGCCAATGAAAATTGGCTAATGGAATTTGCATGCTGAGCCACTCCCCGCAGGGCGGGTATAAATAGGCCAACAGGTGCATCCACTCATCAGATGTTGCTGAGGAGCCAAAAGCCAGGTCCCTGGGCCCTCAGCGGTGGGTCGAGGCTGTGGCAGGGGGACATAACATCTTTGTTCCCTCAGTATGCCAGTATGGCGAAGCCAGCAGGACCTGTTCCTCGTTTTCCCTGACCTTGCACAGTGTCTGTGCGAGAAGGCTTACTGGGGGGAAGGCGTACTTTCGTAGACCTTGCAGCCAGCTGTGTGCCAGTGCATCTGTGCCGAGGGTCCGCTCTGTGCGGGAATAAAACCACTGGCAGTGGGAGGACTGGTACCAGGTCTACCTGTGCTTCCCCGAATCGACTCCAGATCAGCTGAACCGTCTTGGGATGGAGACGTGTTGTCCGTACGGACCAAGCGCACTGCTACCAGCTATAGGCAGTTGATATGCCAAAGCAGCTGGGGCCCTGTCCAGGGTCCTGAAGCTGCCTGCCCGTTGCATACAGTGGAGGCATCTATCATGACGACAGTCTACCCGGACACCTGGCCCAGGGGCAGTGTGCCGCAGCACCATGCCCATCTTGGGACCCGGGAGTTCAGCCAGTGCTGTAGTGGTCTCTTATGGAGTAATCCCTGCGGCATTAGTGGCTGTGGATGCCATATGCCCCAGGAGCATTCTGAACAGAACTCGCAGGTCCAAGATGGGACGAATGCCTCCACCTTTCCTTGGCACAATGAAATAAGGGCTGTAAAACCCAGAGCAGGGTGGTGAGCAGGGCAGTCATGTAGAGCAGAGGGAAGCTGTACTGACTCGACACAGTGCCACTGCCCGTGTCCCTGGAGGGACTGGCCGAATGTCTGGTGGGAAGCAGTGCGTCTGTGAGGTGCTGTGGCAACAGTGAGGCAGTCGTTGACTGCTCACCATCAGGCCACGAGTACCTGGGCCCAGAGAGGGACAAGACTGTTCTATCTTTGACCCTGAGGCCTGTGGTGGAACGCAAACAAAAGGAACCCAAAGATTCTCCACCTACACAAAGCCAATTTTCATTGGCGTTTTCTCTATATCAGAGCGAATCAGGGCTCCCAAGTAATGACCCCAGTTTGTCGTCACAACATAACGTCATAGTGACTGACAGACAGGGAACAATAATATTTTGATGCATATGACCATGCCAGTACTTCTGAGAATTATCATGATTGAACCTTATTTCTTTGTTCGCAGGCAGTTCCCCCTGGACATAATAGTGCTGATGTGGTGGGGCAACCGATCATGCATCTCTCTGCACTTAAGCAGGCCACAGGAGAAGCGATCTACTGTGATGACATCCCTTGTTATGAAAATGAGCTCCATTTGGCTTTGGTCACCAGTACTAAAGCTCACGCACTCATAAAGTTAGTTTAAAATAACACACATCATGTTTTGGAATGATTTAGTCTTAAGTTAAAGCCAGGTATATGACTTGTCACACGAACACTGATGTTGTTAAAGTGAACCTACATTCACGTGTCATAAAAAGGTTTAGTACAGTGATCTGAGACAATGATTACCCCTGTTTAGGTGTTAACTATGTGTGTACGTGTTGCTTTTTGTAGATCCATTGAAACCTCCAATGCAATGGCAGTTCCTGGAGTGGTTGCGTTTGTCTCTGCTAAAGACATCCCAGGAAGTAACATGACAGGACCTGTCGTTTATGACGAGACAGTTTTTGCAGATGATAAGGTTTTTTTTCTATATTTCAGTGAATTTTCTGTACAGTATTTCTGACAGAGAGCTATTAAATTGATTAGGCTTTAATATAGAAGTCCGTTGTTAGTTATGATGCAGACTGGATCAGGCATAAGGCAACCATAACGTAATGCTTTTTACATTTCTTTCACAAAACAGAAAGTTTCTTTAGGAAGTCATAGTAAACGACGTCATGCATCTGTGACAGATATTAACGGATTGCCGTGCAAAATGTATCTCACATGCATCTCACTTGATTGCAGAGTAGGCTATTCTGATCAGGCGTATTTCTACAGCATAATCATTTATTGATGCAATTACACTTTGACATGCGCTTTCATGGTTCCGCATATCGGATGTGGCATAGTTAAAATAATCGTATTCTACCCTGTAAAATGTCACACATTTGCAGCAAAGCCCTTTATTTGCTGTTTCTTAGTAAAGCCTGTAATTGGGAGTAAAAAAAGTAATTGGGAGAAGGTAAGAGAAATTAAATCACTTGCGCTTGGCAAGATACTATATCTAATTTATGCAATATTAAGGTCACAATTACAAAGAAATACACAGAAATTGTGATATATTTTACAAACCTCTTTTTTGTGAGTTGGAAACATTTATTTAAACTTATTTAAATCTTTCATATATCTTTAATAAGTGTCAGTGCTCTAAACTGCTGTTCAGAAGCTTAGGATTAGTCAGATTTATTTGCATTAAGAAATGAATTCATTCTTTTATTCAGAAAATAAATTAACCAAAACTGATAGTACAGACTTAACTTTAAAGTAAAATACTTATTTTTATTGCATAAAATGTTGTTCTTTTGAAGTCTTTATTTATCTATATATAAGAACCATGAATAATTGTGTAACCACATATGAAGACATATTACGCAGAAAAAAAAAACATACTAAGCAGATCTGCTGTTTTTAGTATTGATAGTGTGTAAAAGTAGTTAATGTTGTTACATGTATTTATTTTTTTATATATATTAACAATTTGAATAATATTTCACAATATCACTTTTTACTCAGTGTATTTTATTAAATTTAAGCAGTTGTGATGAGAAAAATCATTTAAAAAATTTTACCAAACCCAAACCTTTGATGAGTAGCATTATAATTGGAATTTGGGGTGAGACTCACATGCATATAATGTGTTGCTTTTGTATACTTACGTAAAGTCCTCACACTGATTTTTTTACGCTAGGTCACATGTGTTGGACATATAGTGGGGGCCATTGTGGCAGACACACAGGCACATGCTCAGAGAGCAGCCAAAGCTGTGAAGATCAACTATGAGGAACTGCAGCCTGTGATTGTCACAATTCAGGTCTGTATTTATTTCACATTCACATGTACACTCACCCAAATGCAGCACAGCAAGCTCAATTCTCAAAAAGGTCTTTATTTTCACAAAATGTGAAAAGTAACATAAAAAGGGGTGCATCTGACCAGACGTATGAATAAAAATAAAAGATCTAGACAGGAGGCACATGGCACATGGAAACAAACATGCTCATCCCATGCTCAT
>JAUYWG010000053.1:13793789-13804641 GCA_034779775.1 Enteromius afrohamiltoni
ATAAATCATGATGTGAAAATAAGAATCAATAATGAGGAAATAGATAGAGTGTTTGAAATTACATTTGGGAAGTAATATCAATCCGTTATCAATCGTTATCAGCCCATTCATATGGGTCAGTAGGGGCCTGCTACACCTACTGGTAAAACGTAAAATAAAATAAATTATTCTAGCGATTAGATTGTGTTTATTTAACGTCTACACCTACCCCCACCCCAAAAACATACCCTTTACCATGATAGAAAAACAGTATTATTGACGTAAAGTGTTAGAAAAAAAAATGTTCGATTGATGTGCGCATACCCAGTAGTCCTATGGATGATAACAGCCTTCAAAGCCTACCAGTAGGTGTTGCATGCCCCTACGGACCCATATAAATGGGCTGATAATGACTGATAACGGCCCATTCAATCGACTGATAACATCCGAAGCGGGTGAAGCCAGCATGTATTTGATAATAAAACATTATGCATATTGTATTTTTACACTCATAGTTCTGTACATGACTTACTGTGTGGAGGTAAGGGGGCATACTTACAAAAGTTATTTAAACCCAATATCTGTGTTACAAAAAAAAGCAATAAGGATTGTTAATAAGGCTGATTATTATGAACACACAAAGAAATTGTTTATAAAATCGAAAGTTTTGAAATTTGTGGATCTAGTTGATTTGTATACTGCACAAATAATGTATAAAGCTTCTCCGCTGCATTCAGAGGCTGTTCAAAATGAAAGTGAAATGTGAAAGTACAATTAATGTGAAAGTGCAATTCACCTTAAAGACAAGGTGTTTAGTGAATATATGACAAAAAAAAAAAATATATATATATATATAGATATGATTATTTTCTTAAGTGAAATAATATTTAACTTTGATATGTTTTGTTTGTTATGAGCATAAGTGACAATATTTGTTGAGACAATATTTTGTGCAATTTACTGTAAAGTGTCGCTCATCATTTGTTGATGTACAAAGATCTGCAGTTATCTTCTTGTTCAGACCTGTTCCTCTTCATGAGCTGACACTAAATATGCGATTCTGCAGGTGAGATGCACATTGGAGGGCAGGAACAGTTTTATCTGGAGACAAACTGCACACTGGCTGTCCCTCGTGGAGAGGATGGAGAAATGGAGCTGTTTGTGTCCACACAGTCGGCCTCCAAAACCCAAGTAAACAAATCAGAAAAACTCTTATAGCAGATGCTATGGTTTCATTAGTAGCAAAAGATATGATAGGATTATTAATCATGTATAGTTGTTTATACTGTTAATGCAAATAATGCGCTTTGTTTACCTCAGGCCCTAGTGGCTAAAGCTCTGGGAGTGCCTGCCAACCGGGTGGTGTGTCGCGTAAAGCGGATGGGAGGAGGGTTTGGAGGGAAAGAGAGTCGGAGCACCATTCTGTCCACTGTGGTTGCTGTAGCTGCACATATGTATGAATATTTATAACACAAACTAATGTAACCATTTTAATGTACCTATTTACATAAAGTGAGGTTATTTGTAGCAATGTGAAGAGTAAACGTGGCCTTATTCTTTTAGGGTTAAGCGGCCAGTTCGCTGCATGCTAGATCGTGATGAGGACATGCTGGTCACAGGTGGTCGGCATCCATTTTTTGGACATTACAAGGTGAAAAATTTCACAAATTAGTCAGATATTGTCCTTTAGGTTGATCACAAGTCCTCCTGGTCTTGGCTGGGATTTGGTTTGGGCTTTGTTTTTCTATTGACATGCTCTTACAGTCCTAGTGCATCATATGTGTAAGTATATATGCACACATCCCACCTTCACACACCATGATTGGTTGATTAAGTATAATGAATGTACACTATTGGTCATACTACTTCTTAGTCATTGTCTTCAGCACGTATAACAAAACCAATAGGAAAAAAAAGCCAAAACCTGGCTATTTTAGGCCATTTAGAAATCCCTGCAAGGACATATTGTCACACGCTATTGTCCTCGTCCGTGCTAGACTATTCTGGTAAACTATTGCTTTGTAATTTCTAGGTTGGGTACATGAACAATGGAAGAGTGATGGCACTTAAAGTGACGCTCTACAGCAACGTAGGCAATTCACTGGATTTGTCGTTGTCAGTGAGTAGCCATCTCAAAGTTTTTAACATCTATCGCCCCTTTGTGGTCAGCGAGACACATTACAAGATACACCTTCTTTTATTCCAAGCCTAAATGTCTTGTCTGTCAATGCATAGATCCTGGAAAGGGCACTGTTCCACATGGATAACTCCTACAACATTCCTAACATCCATGGTACTGGCTACATGTGTAAAACCAACCTGCCGTCTAACTCAGCGTTCAGAGGCTTTGGTGGGCCGCAGGGTATGATGATTGCAGAGAGCTGGATGAGCGATGTGGCTTTGAGCTGTGGTCTTCCTGCTGAAGAGGTTCATACTACAACTTTCTCTCTCTCTCGCAGTCCATTGTACACAAATATTAATGTCACGTGCAACAGAATTTTTTACTACTTTCAGGTGAGGAGGATGAACATGTACAAAGAGGGGGATTTCACACCTTTCAATCAACGACTGGACCAGTTCACCATCGATCGCTGTTGGGAGGAGTGCCTGCAGCTCTCAGACTTCGACAAGCGCAAGGATGCAGTGGAACAATACAACAGGTTAGAAATAATCATAAATATTGAGCTCTTCAACACAACCAAAAGCAATATACTGTAGTAGGAAAAATTGTCTTTGATATTTTGAGTGTACTGATTGTGTAGTTGAAACTTCATTTACTTTTAAAATCTTAAAAAAATAATAATAATAATTCTAAATAACCAATGATTTTTTCTCCCTCAGTTGCTCTTTTACAAACGAATTAAATTAATTGCAATGCTTTATTTTAATATTTCATACTAATATCATACACTGTACGCTTTTCAGTGCCACTAGAGCAGCGTCATTATTGTTATTGTTAACAAAATCAAAAACGATTAACAATAATGTTTGTTAATTGTAATCAAGCAAAAATAAATAAATAAAAAATAAATAAATATATATATATATATATATATATATATATATATAAACTTAAGTCTTAAAGGACAAAATAGGAATGTTGCATTGACAATTAACTGACAAACATAAATCCAGGTTGAAAAAAACTAAACCTGAAATAAAAACGTAATGTCTTAATATTCAAAATAATAATAATAAAAATAAACTTAAAACTTAACCTAAAATTAAAATAATATATTAAGAAATACTACAATAGTGTATACATATAAATAAATATATAAAATAACCCTAGGCAGCATAAATCCAATATGTGTTCTCAGTTTAGGTACTGCATAGCATGTTGGGTAAGAATTGCTGCAATACTTTAATTCCAGGCAGCATCGTTGGACCAAAAGAGGATTATCCATCATTCCCACCAAGTTTGGAATTAGCTTCACTGCTGTCTTCCTTAACCAGGTCAGCCCTTTTCATCTTAGGCTCTAAATAATTATTAGAAAAAGGTTATTATGTGTGTGATAGATATTTTTTGTTTCAGGCAGGAGCATTGCTACTTGTGTACTCAGATGGTTCGGTTTTACTGACTCATGGTGGAACAGAGATGGGACAAGGCCTGCACACCAAAATGGTCCAGGTAATATAAACTAGGCACAAGAAAAATACTGTATTAAATTATTTGTCAGAACTGTTTGCATTATTTTTTTGTGTTGTGCAGGTGGCCAGTAAAACGCTTGGAATCCCCTGCTCAAAAATTCACATTACTGAGACCAGCACTAACACAGTTCCCAACACCAGCCCTACGGCCGCCTCCGCCTCCTCAGATCTTAACGGCATGGCCATCTTTGTAAGACTCATGCAGCAGATATTCATATTTATCATGCTTTTTTATGTTCACTACCATTCAAAAGTTTTGGTTCAGTTTTCTCCACATTTAATTGATCAAAAGTGACAGACTATTCTAGAAAAAAAAAAATAATAATAATTAATGCTGTACTTTTGAGCTTTATAGTTATCAATAAATAACTTTTTTTCACATAAATTTTAAAGTGTGCAACTGTTGTCAATATTTATAATAATTTATGCTTATAATGTTTAAAAACAAAAAATCAGCATATCCACATGATTTCTGAAGGATTGTGTCTCACTGAAGATTGGAGTAATGACTGCTGATTGAGCTTTGCCATCATAGGAATACATAATATAGGAAAAATATTAAAATAGAAAACAATTTTTAATTGTAATAATATTTAACATTATTGCTGTACTTTTTAACCCAATACATGCACCCTTGGTGAACAAAACAGACTTATTTCAAAAACATTTTATCAGCCATCAAACTAACCCACAATATTTCAAATTAATATTTCTCAGAAATTACATATTTTTTCCCCCACAGAACGCTTGCCAGACATTACTACAGAGACTTCAGCCTTACAAAGATAAAAACCCCAAAGGCTGCTGGGAGGATTGGGTCAGTATCTAGTTTTTGTATGTATTCATTCATTAAATTTGTTGTATTTTTTTGGATTTTATATATGACACTGTAATCACATTTACAGGTGAAAGCAGCATATTTCGACAGAGTTAATTTGTCTGCCAATGGATTTTACAAGTATGTTCTTTTTAGCTAACTGTATACAGTTTAAGCAAATTTCAATAAATGTATTGGTCCTCATAGCTTTAAGAGTTATCATCTAATTATAATTTATAGGACTCCAGATCTTGGCTATGATTTTGAAACAAATTCAGGAAGGCCATTTAACTACTTCAGTTATGGCGTGGCCGTCTCAGAGGTGGAGATAGACTGTCTAACTGGTAGTCATAAGGTAATGCCAGTGTGAAACTTGTATTTGTTATTCTTAAATACCAGTTTTACTTAAGTCTACATAATAGATTACATATTTGACATGAATTCCTCAAAGTTAACTATCTCTCCTGTCAGAATCTTTATACATCCATAGTCATGGATGTGGGCAAGAGTTTAAATCCAGCATTGGACATTGGACAGGTATATCTAAATTGAATAAAACAGATCACACCATTGCCAATTCTTCATAATTATAATCTAATTTGTGGCTTTGTGTGCAGGTGGAGGGTGGGTTCATGCAAGGTTTAGGTCTGTTCACGATGGAGGAACTACGCTATTCTCCCGACGGTTACCTGTATACTCGCGGACCTGGGATGTATAAGATTCCTGCTTTTGGGGATATACCCACTGAATTCAAGGTCTCGCTGCTCAGAGACGCTCCTAATGAGAAGGCCATCTTCTCCTCAAAGGTTAGATGAACCACAATAACTGACTCCACCATAAGATCATGGTTAAAGTCTGTTAACTCTCAATGCTGTTTGTACTCAGGCTGTGGGTGAGCCTCCTCTCTTTCTGGCAGCCTCAGTGTTTTATGCCATTAAAGATGCCATCACAGCTGCCAGGGCTGAGTCCGGTCTGACGGGACCCTTCAGACTGGACAGCCCCGCCACACCTGAACGGATACGAAATGCCTGTGAAGACAAGTTTACTAAACTTGTATGTAGCAACTTTCACCATTGACTGTCAGATATTGTATATGGTTGGCAATTTGTTGACAATTATATGTTTGTGTTTATTTTAGTGTCCTCCTGCGGATCCTGGCACCTTTATTCCATGGGCAGTGCAGGTGTAAGACACAGCAAAGCCAATTTAAAGTCAGACTGAATCAAAATTGACTGTTTATTTTCTTAACGCACATTCCTGGTCTTGTGAATGATTTATCTGTGCATGTTGTTCCAAAGGAAAAAAATGTGAGAAAAGGTGGAAAAAATCAAGTCCCGCCACATAATTTTTTTAGACATCCTGTTTCAAAATATGTTTATATAAGTGAAAATGCACATCAGCAAAGGCATTGAAAAAAGAACATTAATTACCAAAGAAATAGAAATTCTGAGAATTTTGTTGTGAGCAGATTATTCTGTGAAAACAAAAAAGCCACTTTTATGACCTCTATGTGCTCTTAGTGAAACGACCGTTATATATGTGACCCAGGAAAACAAAACCAGTCATATGGGTAAATCTTTCAAAATTGAGGTGTATACTTTGTCCAAAGCTGAATGAATAAGCTTTTCATTGATGTATGGTTTGTTAGGATAGGACAATATTTGGCTACGACTATTTGAAAATCTGAAATTTTAGCGTGAAAAAAAATCGAAATATTGAGAGAATTGCCTTAAAAGTTGTCCAAATGAAGTCTTTACCAATGCACATTATTAACAAAAATTAGCTTGTAATATATTCATGTTAGGGAATTTACAAAATATTTTCATGGAACATGATCTTTACTTGGCATAAAAGAAAAATCAACAATTTTTACCCATACAATGCATTTTTGGCTATTGCTGCAAATATATCATGCTACTTATGACTGCTTTTGTGGTTCAGGGTCACATACAGTATAACAGGTAAATGATTTGTGCACAAAGTAATTTTGTTATTTCATTGTATAGAAAGTAATTTTGTTATTTTATTGAATTGAAATTATTAATTTATTTTGTAACTGAAGCTGTCTAATAATATGGATAATAATACTGAGATAAAGTGAGTAATATTTCTCTGGTCATGTGATCAAATATATTACCTCTTTAAATAGTATTATTGATGTTTTTCCTTATGGTAATTGAATTAAATCATCGTTTATTACAATATAAATATTACATTATTTATGAATCAGGTTAGACTACAGTGGATGTCATATTAATTTAATATATTATGATTAAATGACTGTTGACTATTGTGAATTTTGTTACAAATCATAAATATTTCCATTTTTTTTTTCTCAGAACAACTCACAGTATAAAATAAAAGTATGTTTTAAAATTGACATAAGCATGAGTTTCAATGTTTCTCACTGAAAAGCCCTCACCTCTGAGAGTAAACGTGCCGTAGAATCTCATAATTCTGCACAATCTTTATGTTTCATTCCAATCACTGCAGCTGCAGAGGTGAGTGATGGCAGAAGAGGGTGCATTTGTAAACCTAATTCAATGAGTTCAATCGTTAAGAGCAAAGGAGAGTATTACATAATGCATTTACATGAAAGAGGATGACTTTTGGCAAAACCACAGGACAAAAAGCTTGAAACTGCCATAAAATTGCCAAATTGTATTCTCTTGGTGTAACATGACAGACTGGAAACCCTTGTTTCTGTTCATCTGGGTGTTCCAGTTTTTCATGAGGTATGCTAGACTTGTTTAACACACAATGGGGTGCATCATTATTCTCTTCGTAGCTGATTTACTTTATTCTGAATAGCTGAGTTAAAGTGCATTGAAATAATTTTCAAATGCTGTTTTTGTTAAATGTATTTATTGTTCGTGAAAAACGTCGAGGTAAACACTAACATTATAAAAAACGAGTTATGTTTTTTGTGTAAAACGCGAGAATATGGAACGTTAATAGGAATGCCAGCAATTAATATCAACTGCGTGACGAGAAGACTGTAAAAAGATATTACAGTTCATTATCTGATAATTCTTTCCATATATCTTACAATTGCTTTGAAGGGAAACGTGGTTCAGTTTACTAGCTGCAATACGACTCGAGTGAGGTCAGCTTGCGCATTCGGCTCACAGGTAATGGGCATGAAGTCAAAGTGACATTTTAGCATTAAACCAAATGCAAGAGGCGTCCGAGAACATCTAGTTTTACCCGCGCAGTAACAGACGTGGATATAAAGCGAATGCTGTTTAAATGAGCTGAAACTAACTCAAATAACCGGGATTTCCGGTGGGAATACGCGGAAGAGAGGTGTTCAGTGCGCTACGTGGCCACCTGTGACAGCAGCAACGGTGGCAGCAGCTTGTATTCACAGTTTGACATGATGGAGTTTGACAGAGCAGAACAAGACAGCGACAAGACAGAGAAAACCGGCGAGAACGGCATTAATACCGAAACGCACGCCTCCGACACCGAGGAAGACTGTAATTCATGTGAGGATCACGTAGAACCTCAGAAACCATGGAGTTTGGAGAGAAACTGGGGATTTACTTTAGAGGAGCTCTTCAGACTTGCACTGAAATTCTTTAAAGGTAACTTGAGAACTGATAACGAAGTAACCCAGACTTTCACTTTCCCTTTTCGGTGTGTCCAGTAAATGTTTACAACTTTATTTGGTCCCGTTACACCTGCGGTTATGTCTGTGTTTATTGGTAGCAAAACAAAATTAAAGTCCCTTTTCTGTGAGTCATTGTCTAGAATAGATGATATAGACTGTAGTAAAAACTCCACCCATCCAGGAACTGAAATGGCATTCATAATAACCATTATTCAGGTTCTCCTAGATATTGTCAACGAATCCACCATGGTGTATACATTTTGTTATTGTCTCACTTAGAAATGAATGGGAAGGCGTTCAACCCAACATATGAAGAAAATCTCCGTTTGGTTGCACTACATAAGCAGATCACAATTGGTCCTTATGATTCAAATGCATGTCCAGAAATTGGGTTCTTTGATGTACTGGGAAACGACAGAAGGTAATGAAGGAATAAGAGAATAAAATGCTATTTTTAAAGGCCATTGGAGTATTATATGGTCTGTATAACATGACTTGACATTAATGCACTTAACCAAATATTAATATACATATAATGGATTATATATTACCAAATGTAATGCACATGCTACCAGATTATATATATATATATATATATTGTACTATCACTGTACCATAGTGCTGCCACAGCTTGTTTTGTAAGGATATTATTTTTTTCATTCTTTTAAATGCTGAAATGTCTATAGATCCTCATTTACTTTGTTTCACTGCATCTCTCAGGAAAGAATGGCTACGGCTGGGCAGTATGGCTAAAGAAGATGCCATGGAGGATTTTGTGAAGCTTCTGAACTCCTGTTGTAGTCTGTTTGCGACATATGTGACATCACATAAGATTGAGAAGGAGGAACAGGAGAAGAGAAGGTGTGTTCTGTATTAGTTACAGTGACTAAAGTTTCTTATAAAGTAGTATATTAATCTGTTAAGACTCGTAGGAATTCTTTTTTAATCTGTGCATGTTTGTGTGTTTAGAAAAGAAGAGGAAGAACGTCTCAGGCTGGAGAGGGAAGAGCAGGAGCGACGAAGACTGGAAGAAGAAGCACAACGCAGAGAGGAAGAAGAGAGGAAGATAAAAGAGGAGGAACAGAGAAGAAAAGATGAGACAGAGAGGTTACAGATAGAGCGACAAAAGTAAGTGATGATATTCATGGTTCAATGGTTTCATTTTTCAGAGCATAAAGTTGCTCTACATAAAGTTAAACATGTGATATTTACAGTAAATAATATACGATTAAATTATTTTATTATGTATATGTGTATATATTGGTGCTGTCAGACAATTAATCGCGATTAATCACATCCAAAATAAATGTTTTTCTTTACATAATATAAATGCAAACACATGCATGTATATATTTAATAAAAATATGTTTATATATTAAATTTATATATAATTTTTATATAATATGAAATATAAGAAATAAATATATAAATGCATTTACATGTAAATACTTTAAAATATATACTGTATGTGTGTGTTTTATTATAGAAATATTAAATAAACACAGTACAAACACATATAATATGTAAAGAAAAACTTATTTTGGATGTGATTAGAAATCACTAGATAATGTGTGTGTGTGTGTGTGTATATATATATAATTACATTTGAACTCAGTTTAAACTTTCAGTAGAATTCAGCTTTTAAAAAAGTGTTTATCTTATATTTTGGATGCGATTAATCATTTGACAGCACTAGATAATAAATAAATAAATTTTAACTCGGCTTGAACTTTCAGTGGAATTCAGCATGTATAATTCAAAGTGTAATGTGTTACTATCAGACAACAGATCATGGCTGTTCTGAATGCACAAACAGCTGTGCAGTTTCAACAGTATGCCCAACAGCAGTATCCAGACAATCCAGACCAGCAGCAGTTACTCATCAGACAGCTGCAGGAACAGCACTACCAACAGTACATGCACCAGGCCCTCCGCTTACAGCAGGTAAGAGCACAACCACAGACTCAAGATTCAAATAAGCTTCTTATCACGATTCTTAAGGGTGTTGTTAATATTTTGACACAATAAAAGGTCTTTGTACCTTTAAAACCTCCTGCAGAAGTCATTGCTTCAAACATCCTCTTTCAAAAACATCCTACAAAAAAGACCCCAGCATCAGAAACTGGTGAATGTCCCGGAGCACAGTGGAGGATGATGTATATTAAAAGCATTTCACGTCAGATCATAAATGAGGCAGAGTCTAATGGAGAGTTCACACAGAAACACACCTTTGTCGATTTAAAAAAAAAAAAAAGTAAATTGATTTTATACGAATGTTTTCAAAATACTTATTCACATGGTATCATAAGGAGACATTGATATTTTTTACTAAAAAAATGACAGTCAATCATAAAATTGGACATTTACTAACAAGCATTGAAGGTCAGAATAAGAGTGAAGAATGAGGGTTGGAAATAATCTTTTTTGCAAATATGTTTTTGTGAACAAAAAAAGTACACTTATACTTTACTATTACTAACCCCCAAGAAACCTGTTAAAATTATAATAACAAAATATGTCATAAACCATTTTCATTTCTCCTGTATGACTTCAGATGGCCTTGCAGAAGCAGCAGGACTCAAATGTGAATCAAATGTCTGAAGATCTTCCTGTGTCTAATGTGTCCACCTGCAATCCCAACAGCCAATCAAATTCATTAGAAAATCAGGAACAGCAAACAGACTCAAAAGCCTTCCATTTGTGTGTAGAAGGCAAACCAGGAGGTGTGTTTTATCTATCTATCTGTCTCTCTGTCTGTCTGTCTCTCTGTCTGTCTGTCTCTCTGTCTGTCT
>JAUYWG010000053.1:13804741-13831191 GCA_034779775.1 Enteromius afrohamiltoni
TTGTCTGTCTGTCTGTCTGTCTCTCTGTCTGTCTGTCTCTCTGTCTGTCTCTCTGTCTGTCTCTCTGTCTGTCTGTCAGTCTGTCTGTCTGTCTGTCTCTCTGTCTGTCTGTCTCTCTGTCTGTCTGTCTGTCTGTCTCTCTGTCTGTCTGTCTCTCTGTCTGTCTTGTCTGTCTGTCTGTCTGTCTCTCTGTCTGTCTTGTCTGTCTGTCTCTCTGTCTGTCTCTCTGTCTGTCTGTCTCTCTGTCTGTCTGTCCATTCTTAAGTTTATCAAAGTAATAGTAAAGACTTTCATATTATTTTCTAATGACAGAAGTTTTAATTTTTAATAATATTCAATGGTATTCTTGTTACTGTATTTTTGAAAAAAATATGGTATAAAATAGTGCATTTTATGTCTGTGTTTTTTTTTAAGAGTTAGGTATTTGTGTCTATTTTTGGTTGTATTCCACATCAATAATTGTCAAATAAAAGTTATTTGTAACAGACATAAAACTTTTTTTTTTCTTTTTTAAATGCAGAAGTGCCTATCGTTGCTCCTTCTATGTGGACACGGCCTCAGATTAAAGAGTTTAAGGAAAAGGTGTTGCACGATCAGGACTCTGTGATCACAGTGGGCCGAGGGGAGGTGCTGACGGTACGGGTGCCCACTCATCAGGACGGCTCACATCTGTTTTGGGAATTCGCCACTGATCACTATGATGTTGGTTTTGGGCTGTCCTTCGAGTGGAAAGACATGACCAAGCCAGCAAGCACTGAAACTAAAGAAGGTAAGAGGGTGGATTTCTTTCACAAAGTTACAAATACTTCATCAAATATTTATTACATCATTTTTATTTTTAATTTGATTTTATTTCATAATTTAAGGCACAGAACAAGTTGAAGGAGAGAAGCAGGCAGAACAGGGCCAGTGTCAACTACAGCATGAGATTGTTCCCGTTTCCCGTCGTGACAGCCATGAGGAAGTTTATGCAGGCAGTCACCAATATCCTGGTCAAGGAGTTCATCTTCTGAAATTTGACAATTCTTACTCCCTCTGGAGGCCAAAGGTTGTCTATTACAGAGTTTATTACACCCGATAAACATCAGCGAGACCAGTTTCTCCACTCACAATCTACCTTTGAGCATTTTATTAAGAGAGGCCAGAGGCCCAGTGCTCAAGCTGTTAAATTATGCCATTTGTTTTAAATGCAAATGAATTTGCATTGTTTTTAAGATGCATGTATCCTGCTTTGGACACATGAAGTCCTTGGACGTCTTATGCTTTAGTAATTTTTACATACAAAAAGACAGTTTTATACAATCTTATATTTTATTATGTTGAATCAATGAAGGAGTGGTGTAGACTGTTTTTTTTATTGATGTGATTGATTCCAGCACTTTGACGTTTAACATGAATCCCAAAACAGGTGATGCTTCACCGTATATCTCTTTGGTTCCATGGTTTATATTTTTTAATTGTTGTGTGGGTGGTTGAAGAGATGAAGCAATAGATAGTTTAATAATTGTTTCTTTTTATATTATGGCCTAATCTTATTGTAAACATGATTATTCCATTTTATTTGTTAATTATAACCTTTTGAAAGGTTGTCTATATGTTTGCACAAAAAAACTATTTGTGCATAAAAGTAAAGGTTTCTGATAAAGGTTCATATTAATATATTTTGTGTATTTTCTTGTCTAAAGCAGACATGTGATACCGATTCCACAATTTTGCACACTACGATGGAGGCGCGATGTGCGTAGACCAATAGAACAAGGGGAAAAGACACTAAACATATTGGATTAACATTAATAGTTTAAAAAAAGTCATTCTACAAGAATCATAAGTGGCAGTCTTACAGCTAAGGTGCAACTATGTGACATGCTAAGGGATTTTTGTCTTTTAATTGTCTTTGTATATTTTGGTTTTATAAAAAATATACCCCATTGATCTGTAGACCTGTGGAAGGTCCCATCTTTTTTTTTGTGAAATAAAAGCTTTTATACCCTTCCTAAGTGTGCACATAAAATATAAAGAATATTTAAATTATCATGGAAATGATTGTATAACCCCATGTATGATTATCCTATTTCTCTGCATTGGTTCAGCCATAAAGTAACATGTATTTATTCAAAACTTTAAAATCACTTTTGTGTTGCAATAATTCATACTTTAATTATGCATAATCAAAATTGATATACATATCAATTCAATTTACTTGGTAATAAAACAAAATAAAAACAATTATCATCTAGTGTCTATCATAGTTTCTTAATATAGTTAGTGAACACTATGTTAATCTTTAGTTACGTGTTACAGCAGTGTTTATGGCACTGCGTAAAGCAGACAGCAGCCTGATCTTGTCCTCTTCTCTATCAGTAGCACAGATCCACTGGCGCTTTGGGCTCTCCAGCTGAAAAGCATTTCGAACATCTGAAAAGATTTTGGATAGGTTGAAAAGTACATAAAATGTTATATTATATAGCATTAATAAATATGACATATAAATGTCAAATAAATGCAGAAATGGTAGAGTAGTGTAGTATTGCTCATTTTAGAGGCAACATAATGAACGTGGTGTTACAGGATGTAGTTATAATGACACATACACTTAGTGTCTGTGATTTCCAAGAGATTTATACAGTGAAGAGCCACAGAGGCCAGAAAGGTGTGAGTCGTGTTCACTGCCAGACAAAATGGCATGTTTGACACATTCCTCTCAGTCAGCACTAGAGCATCATTGAACAGAAACAGCCCCAGGTCACTCACATGCTCATACATCCTGAGAAGAAAAAAAGTGAATAAACACATCACAGATCAGTCGGGTTGCTTGAGTAAATCTGCTACCATAAAGGAATAGTTCACCCCCCCAAAAATGAACATTTGCCTAATTTGCTGTAATATGTAGATGAGTTAGTTTCTACACATCACCTGCTCACCATAAGATCATCTGCAGTGAGAGGGTGCCGTCAAAAAGAGAGTTCAAACAGCTGATAAAAGCATCAAAATTATCCGCACAACTCCATCAAATTAATGTCTTTTGGAACAAAAAGCTGCATGCTTGTAAGAAACTAATCCATTGTTAGGGTGAGTATTTCACTTCAAACTGTTTCCAGCTGAAAATAGATTAGCCATATCTACTGAAAATTTGTCTCATCTGAATCAAGACAGAAATATGAAAGGATTAAGCACTAGTTACAAGTGAAAACAGGACGGTCTGTTTTACAGGGAAGCGCTATTAGGAATTAAGGATTTATATTTTGGCAATAAGCGACTGTTAAAAGGCTAAATGATTAATTTGTTTCTTACAAATAAACAGTGTTTCACTTCACAATACATTAATTGATTGATTGAAGCTGAGCTGGATTACTTCTGGATAATTGTGATGTTTTATCGGCTGTTTGAACTCTCGATCTGACGGCACCCATTCACTGCAGAAGACCAATTGGTGAAGTGATGTAATGGTAAGTTTCTAATTACTCAATACAAAATTGCTGATTCATTTTCCATGTCTTAAACTCATTTACACCTTGGATGGCCTGAAGCTAAGAATTGTTCACTTTAGGGGGAGCAACTGTTTCTTCAACCAAAATATTTGCTTCTTCTTAATTCAAACATATTGAGTTATTCGGTTGTTAGTCATCTACAAACAGAAGACGACTGGCTTCATGTAGACAGAGAGACTCCTGTTTCCCTGTCATTTGATCTCGGGTCAATGGCAGTACCTGAGGGAGGCAGCAATGTCTCCATTAAGGCAGCTCAGCAATGCCACATCCTGAGTGGTGACCAAGTATCTGCTTTCCTCCAACAAATTCTAAACAAAGTACATAAATTATATTATACTGTGTGCATGAACAATGACATCTGCATATAGTGCACGGTAAATACATATGGCTGTCCATAACATACTTTTCTTTTAAGTACAGAAAACTTGCTTTGTGACTTTTAATGGCCCGTGAGAACCTGATATCTTTAAATAAACTGCTACGGCAATGACTACGCAACTTACTGGGCAGCTTTGAATTGTGCTCTGTGCCTCCAAGATTCTCAAGTCTCGATCCAGACTCTTTTTCAACTGGGAATGAATAGCAAACCACCATCTTAAATTAAGGTAAAGACACATGCTCATATATATTTAATGAGTTTTTGAACACACCTTGTGGATGAAGCCTCTTACTTTACTTTATTTGACTATTTGAAAAGGGACCATGCACAATTTTAACATAAATGTTTCCATTTCATGCATTGTACCAGATTTAGCCATTGGCTAATTTTCATCTGGAGTCCCTTAGCAGGTAATCATAGTCACAATTAAAAAAATAACCAAACAAAAAAAAGAAAAAAAAGAAAATATACAAACACATATACACATCATATCAGAACCACATCAATGTTTACAGAGTTGAGTTGACTTTAAATACGATTTTAGTTTCAATTTAAAAATATAGATGTACACATCCTTATATCTTCTGGTAAAATGTTCCAACGAGTGATAGCTTTCACTGAGAAAGACGATAATCCAAAAGCAGAGTAAGGAAATGGAATAACACAATTCACAAATAACATGCTCATATTTATTTAATGAGTTTTTGAACACCTTGTGGATGAAGCCTCTGTAAGTCAGCAGTGAGTTGAGAGCAGATGATAACTGTGTATGGTCTGGATGCTCAGATGGTGTGTGTAGCATTAACGCCTGAAGCAAAGTCACATACTCCTCCACTCGTGCTGATGGACTGAGAAACAGCTCCTGGAGACTGGATGTGCATTTGGAGTGTTGCTAGAGTCACTCTTGTACAACGTTTCTCATTTGTGTGAAAACCAGCAGAGCTGTCATTTTTACTGTACCTCAGCATTCTGGTAGCCACGGTCCGGTCGTGTCTCTTCAGAAAGCTGCGGAATACTGGGAGCATCTCACGGCACTACAAATATTATTTAACAAATAATGAAAATGATTCAGTATATAAAAAAAAGTATTTAAGCCTGTATGTACAGTATTTGATCAAAAATGCAATAGTCATGCAAAAGATAATTAATTCTTCTGGTGCCAAAGCTGATAATTTGCATTCATAACTAGTCTTCAGTGCCACATGATCCTTCTGAAGTAATTGTAATAATTGGTGCAAGTAACATTCTTTCTTTCTATTGTTAGTGCTTTTGTGGAAAAGCATGATAATTATTAATGAACAATTTTTTTGAACAGAAAAGAAAAACATGATTTTGTCATTTTTTTGGAACAATCTATTTACAGCCACTTTTGTCATAAACATCATGAGCTATTCCTCAATAAATATTATTAGTTTTATGGGGTTGTCATAAATATATGATATGATATTTCAAAAGTATTTTCAACTTGCTGACATTGAACATATTTATGAGAATCTGCAGGGCTCTCTAAGTTATCATTTCCTGTTTCCTGTTTTCCCCCCCTGCATGCTTGTGCACATTACTTGTACCACATGATTCTGATTGGGAAGGCTTTGATTATGATGACGATAAAATATTCTACCTAAGTGTTTTTTTTAACAATTTGTTACTTTTAATGACACTTTTATTTTCCTGACTGAGTTTTATTCAAGTTATTTCAAATATTTCTGAACTGTTTGTCTTAAGTATAATTAGAAGCTATCATTCAAAGAAATATTTTAAATGAACATACCTTGTCTATACTTCTGAGAATGGTGGGATAGTTGTTGAAAAAATTAGTGTAGACCCGCAACCTGGTGCAAAACTTGACACAAACATCCCCCAAACACTGCAGCGGACCCCACTCCTCCCACCTTTCAGTCAGCTCCTTCAGAAAAACACTGTGAAGAGCAGAGCCTAAGAAAATAAGAAAGAAACAGATACAGAGAGGTATATGTGGAAACATGGGAAATATTTTACCTGTTTGTCTCCAAAATATCCAGCACAGGGCAGAAGATGGTGATGAGACTGACTGAGCTGATGATGGCTCGGTTGGAGTCCAGTGCCGCTCTGAGAGGGGTGTAGTAGACTGTGGCCACCGCTTGAAGTTGTCTCACATATGTTTTCTCACTATTTAAAAGCTCTTTGCACACAGCACTGCGTCTGTCTGCATCACTTAACAAGCCCTAACAAAAAAAGACTCATTTTTAAGCACTAAATGCATTGAGTAAACCAAATAAATCATCTAAAACAGAAAGATTAGCAGTAACCTTTGGAGATTCTGGACTGCGGGCATTAAAGGAAACACTTTCTGTGAGAAACAGTGGGTCCATGTTCGTCAAACCATTGTTGGCTGATGCCTTCAGTAGAAAGTGACCCAAGAAGTCCAATGGATCATCCTACAGAAAGACAGTGAATCAGATTTAGTATAATGCAGCAAGATAATCTGAGATTTACTGGAACATAATGTGTCTTGCTTACCGGCATCTCATTCATCAGGGCCACGAGCCCATGAACTAAACTCTGCATGACCTCTGATTTAAGGGAAATGACTGGCATCTTTATATGATCCCAAAGCAACAGACCTGGAAGGCGGCCAAACAAACAAGGAAAATGGTTTGAATACACCACAAAGGAGGGTGAATATAAGGTATGAAATTGACGTAACTGCACAAGACTGTGTTTTCTTTTCTGACTTGCCCAGGATGCGGCCTCTGATCTCTTGACACATGAGGTGCAGCTGTGGCCCCAGCTGTTTCCGCAGATGCTTACAGGCTTCCTCTATCCATTCAGCCTGTCTGCACCAGCTCAGAAGAAGGGTCTCATGCAGGTACACCAATGGAGGAAACTCACCAGACCCAGACCACTCACTGAGAACTAGCAGAGACACGGAAATGTGATATTTGACTTAACTCATTGCGTAATCAAAAATAAATATATAAATAAACTATTAAACACAAATTTGACAATTACTTTTTTAACAATATTATTTTATGAGATAAGAAGATATATTATAAAATAAGTTGATGAAACTGTATTTTATATATTTAGATTTTCTTCAATAATATTTTTCTCAATATTAAAAAAACATGCACAATTTTTATACTGTTAGTTACGTAAAAAGTATCCCAGCGTGCACCTTTTTGGTTACTACATAGATCTACTTCTATATTTTTTACTTCATAGTTTTGATAACTGTACTGTACTATTATTCTAAAATGTGTTTGACTCAAAATATAATAAACCACTCTCAAGAGATTTTTGTAGGCAACTCACTGTGCTGGTAGGAGCCCGTACAGATTCCTGTGGGAGCTCTGACATTCAGACCAGTCAAAACGGACAACTTCCTCATCAGATCCATCCCTGCAACTAAACAAAACTAAATAAAACTCCTGATACTTAAAAGATACTTAAAGTGTCATAAAAATTATGGATTTTTGAAAATGACCTCTTATGCAGTGTGCAACACAGCTCTAAGTGAATGAAAAATCCTGCAAAGTTTTAAATCTAAAAGTGAACTGAGAATAAAATCATGGTCTCTCAAAAGAAAGAGTGAAACAAGTCGTTTCATATATCAAATTAAACATTAGCATATTGCCCACCCACTTGTTGGTCTTTTTTGGTTGGTCTGAATGAAAATGCTAATTCATTCTTTGCCACTGGGTGCCACTTTTGGAGTGTTAAAAGCTCACAAACACTTTAAATGAAATCGACCAATCACCGGAGGAGTTTGTAAACATGAAGAGTTGAACAAATCATTTGGTTGTACAAATAAGGTAAAAATAAATAGTGTTTTTGCCTTGCATGCACGTCAACCTTTTGTTTGGGACTCCCAAAACCATAATTATGAACTTTCATTATCCATGATAGGGGAACTTTAAAGGATACTTGGCGCAGACAAAACAGACAAACTCTACCTGAAGCTGCCAGGGGAGCAAAAATGTTCAGACTCCCTCCTTCTGAAGCAGGAACTACCCAACCACACAGATTCTCCCAGAACTCCCTCACACACGGCTTCAGTAGTGTCTTCTCAGTTATGCTCATTCCTGGATAAAAGATAATGTATACATAGATACTTGTATCTATTCCAGACCAGCAAGCAAAAACTTCCTGTTAATATTTGTATAGAAAATAGACTGGACCCCAATACTAAATTACCATCTGTGAGAATGATCTCTTCTGCGCTTCCTGTCACCAGAATGCCAAGACTTTGCACCATCCTGCCTTGGATCACCCTTTCCGCTAGAGAAAGCAAAGCCTCCAAGGTCGTTCCCTGTGAGTCATACGGTAAAACCACCACAGACACTTGCACCGCAGCCAGAAGCAGCTACAAATATAAAATTCAATTCATTTAGTTCATAAACAACTGTCTATCATTCAGCAAGAGACATAACTCAATGATAGATAGGAATGAGAAATAACAAAGCTTTACTTCATATCCAGGAACACTGGATGACACAAGCAGGAAATGAGGAAGAGGACTATAGGAAGACTCGACTGGCTGGGTGAACAATGAACTGAAAGAAAACAACATATTGTTGTGAGAAGATCAATAAAAGGAAGACTACTAAAGTATGATGGATATAGAAAAATCCAGAAAGATATTCACCAATGTTGATACTGTAATACTGACCTATTAGTTGTCAATAAACTAGTGGCACGTGTGTTCCCAAGAGTGTTATTCAAGCTTAAATCAAGCCGTGGTTCTCTTATATCCACACTGGAGAGTGAGTTTTTCAGTCGGCATTTGTCCTACGTAAGAAAGCCATGACAAAAAACACTTTTGTGTACAAGACTAATATTGTGTTACTTCCAACATGACGATGAGCAACTAACACATCAAAGTCAGTGATTTGATTTCTTTGTAAATTGAACCAGGACTACAAATACTTCAAATAAAAACTGAACTAAAATTTTAATTAAATTACTCTTTTATTGTCAGTGTCTTACCCCAAGTTGAACAAGAGCAGCTGTAAGTGGCTTGTGAATGGTTCCAGTAAATGATGTGCCCAATTTACTGGTGTTTAACCATGCCCTTCTGGTCTTCAAAGCAGCTTCTGTGGAAAAATCAGGCACAAACATGAGGACCAGATAATTTATATGAATTAAAACTCCTTAAGCTCAATTAGATAATTTCCTAAGGGAATGTATGAAATGCTGGAACCCTGGCACTCACTTTTATTCTCCGCGACCTTCTGTCTGATAGTTTGTCTTATTTTGTCTTCTCTCCATCTATCCTGCTGCTCCTCTGTTGCTGTCAAACTCTCATTCAAGGTACCATAGACACCTGCTGCTTCCCGTGGAGTTAGAATATCTAAACTGGCAGTACAAGCCACATAATGTCTTTTCCATGCACCATACTCATGATCCGATGGGCTGTAAGGAAGAAACCAGCCTAGACGGATACACTTTGGAGACCACAGACAGTCCTAGAGAATCACACAGAGATTGCATTGTGGGTGAATGAACACATACAAAACAATGTCGTTTCTGGCATTCATTCTGAAATTAAAATTTACTATAGAAAACTTTCGTTAGCTAACAATGTTTAAATTAAGAGAGAAATGTGATAGAAGTTCGGTTTCTGATATATTTATTTCACATTTGCACTGATTAATCTCTTACTTGCTCTGCCAGAAACTTCCAATGCCAGCACACCTGTGCTGCAGAGCAGATGTCTCGAGGACTGAGGAAGGACATGATGTAGAGAGACAGAAAACGAGGGAGCACAGCTGTGAAGTCCATTCGAGTGACGGGAACTGATTCTGCCAGACAATTCCTGGTGAACCTAAAGAATAGAAAATATATATTAACTACAAATTCTTTGTCTGAGAAAGTGTAGTTCCTGTGTTAAAATTATGCAATATCAGTAATCAGGAAAGTGAGAACTTACTTGAGCTGGGTTTTGGAGCATCTTTTCAGTAGCTGACAAATAAATGTTTTTCTTTGTCGGTCCGTCCACAGGTCAAACCAATGGAGGATGAGAGTTGTTCTTTCCCGAAAAAGCTGCATTTTTTTTTTTTTTTTGTGAGATTAAAGGTGGTTGTAAAAATAAATAACACACATAAAAATGTAAAAAAAATAATAATAATAATAATTAAAAAATTACATCATAATAAAATAAAAATATATACAATAATGCATTTAAAAACATGTATCTTTATTAAAAATTAATATAAAAAAAATATTAAGAAACAATAACACTTTTTTCTAACCTGTTGGTTGCATGTTTTATCTGTAACGGGCGTCCATGCACTGAATCTGGTTTCTGTGGCGTCGAAGCGTGGCTCGTCCGACAGAGACTGTCTGTAGTCACTTCCATTCATTTGCCACTGATTAATAACATTCGGGTTTCCGCAGGTTTTTGACTTTTGAGTAGTTCTAAATTCCACAGACGTCATAATAAGACTTAAACTGGCTTAAACAGTCCAAAACAGAGACCACCTTTCTCCGATCGTAGAGAGAAAACAAGCGGAGACACATTTGTTTCATTTGCAAAAGGTCTATAAAGTGAATATGAATTCTACGCGAAAATGAGATGCTCTGCTGGTTATCGGCTGGAGTTTAGTTCTAGTAAGCACCGCGAGCTTCACGCGCTCGTTTCCCTGGAGACCGAGTAACAAATGAAGCTCTGCACATTCCTTCACACGAATCGCGTTTCTTTTAGCAGCTCTAGTGATTTTATATGCTTTTGTTTTAACATATAAATGTTAAAATACGTAACCTATATAAATACTGCAGTTAATCTACATAATTGAGAAATCAGATGTGGGGTAAATAAACTTGAATTTTATTGACAGAAGCATGAATAAAAAGTTTCATCAACAATCAGCCAGTAGCCTATGTTACACCTTACATTTTAAATCAAAATAAAATATGTAAATATGACTAACCAAAAATATACAATATTATTTTACTCTCATTCTGCAGTCTCAGGAAAATGACATCTTGATGAAAATAACCTGTCATTTTATTTCTATTAATTTGACATAAATACATACAAACCAAGTCCATCAGTTCCTTGTTAAAGTGAATTAATGAGTATGCAAAGGTGCTGCTATTGTACAACTCCAAGGCAACATTTAAGCATAAGATAAGAAGTCACAATGTTTTTGTACTTTGTGAACATAGATTTCTTGCGGTAACAAAATGATGTGATGAGAAGGACAAGTAAGCATTTCATTACAAATGTTTGGATTTGTTCTTTGCTATCATATCTATAAAACTATAGAGTGCAAACAAGCCAAGCTGACCAATTCTACAATTATAAGATCCACAGTGTCACCGATATGACTGTAATACTGGTGTTTCTCCACAGCTTTTCTGGGCTATATATGCACACTGTATTCTCCATGGTTGAGCTTTTGCAGTTCATATGCTGGACGTTCTGGGGACATCTTGACTGTCAGCGAGGTTGAGCTTTTGTCTGAAGAACTGTAGTTAAGGATACTCACTCAAATCATGTAAGAAATCCCTTGCTTTTGACAACAACTAATACACTGGTTAAAAAAAATAAAGGGAATACTTAAACAACACAATGTAACTCCAAGTTATACACACTTCTGTGAAATCAAACTGCTGTTGTGCAAATGGAAGAGACAACAGGTGGAAATTATCGGCAATTAGCAAGACACCCCCAATAAAGGAGTGGTTCTGCAGGTGGTGACCACAGATCACTTCTCCGTTACTCTGCTTTGTTTTGGTCACTTTTGAATGCTGGCGGTGCTCTCACTCTAGTGGTAGCATGAGACGGAGTCTACAACCCACACAAGTGGCTCAGGTAGTGCAGCTCATTCAGGATGGCACATCAATGCAAGCTGTGGCAAGAAGGTTTGCTGTGTCTGTCAGCGTAGTGTCCAGAGCATGGAGGCGCTACCAGGAGACAGACCAGTACATCAGGAGACGTGGAGGAGGCTGTAGGAAGGCAGCAGGACTGCTACCTCTGCCTTTGTGCAAGGAGGAACAGGAGGAGCACTGCCAGAGCCCTGCAAAATGACCTCCAGCAGGCCACAAATGTGCATGTGTCTGCTCAAACGGTCAGAAACAGACTGCATGAGGGTGGTATGAGGGCTCCACATCCACAGGTGGGGCACAACATTACAGCCCAACCCCGTGCAGGAAGTTTGGCATTTGCCAGAAACACAGAGATTGGCAAATTCGCCACTTGGCGATTGGTGCCCTGTGCTCTTCACAGATGAAAGCAGGTTCATACTGAGCACATGTGACAGAGTCTGGAGACACCGTTGAGAACATTCTGCTGCCTGCAACATCCTCCAGCATGACTGGTTTGGCGGTGGGTCAGTAATGCTGTGGGGTGGCATTACTTTGGAGGGCCACACAGCCCTCCATGTGCTCACCAGAGGTAGCCTGACTGCCATTAGGTACCGAGATGAGATTCTCAGACCCCTTGTGAGACCAAATTCCGGTGCGGTTGGCCTTGGGTTCCTCCTAATGGAAGACAATGCTAGATCTCTTGTGGCTTTAGTGTGTCAGCAATTCCCGCAAGACAAAGGCATTTATGCTATGGACTGGCCTGCCCAGACCTGAATTGAACACATCTGGGACATCATGTCTCGCTCCATCCAACACCATGGTGCACCACAGACTGTCCAGGAGCTGGCAGATGCTTTATTCCAGGCCTGGGGGGAGATCCCTCAGAAGACCACCTCATCAGGAGCAGGCCTAGGCATTGTAGAGATGTTATACAGGCACGTGGAGGCCATACACAAACACTCCTGAGCCTCATTTTGACTTGTTTTAGGACATTACATCAAAGCCTGTAGTGTGTTTTTTCCACTTCAAGTTTAAGTGTGACTCCAAATCCAGACCTCCATGGGTTAATAAATTTGATTTCCATTGATAACGTTTGTGTGATTTATTTATTTTTTTGATGTCATTACATTCAACTATGTAAAGAACAAAGTATTTAATAAGAATATTTAATTAGTTACTTTACTGTTCCCTTTATTTTTCTGAGCAGTGTATATAAAAAAAATTGATTCATAACTTTCTTTGGTTCTTAATCATGTGGATTACCTCTCATTATTATTAACCGGAGGAAGTACTATGGCTATTTGGTGAAAAGCAGCGGTACCCATATGCTTCCATTGGGGAGCAAGTGATGTAATGATACATTTCTCCAAATATTTTCCGATAAAGAAACTACATCTTAAATTGGCTGAATGTAAACTTTTTAAATTTGTTTGGCAAACTATTTATTTAACTATAACATCGGCCTGTTGAAAGACATCAACATAATTGGTGAAATCGTGAAAGGATACATTGAGGAGCTCAACTCTTCCAGCTAAAGAAAAAAAAGAGAATTCATTAGATTTTCTGAATAATTACATAAAGTTCTTCCATGTCATTTTGCATTTGTGACTAAATATTTAATACTTTTTTGCTTACATTTAATAACAGTTTATCCATGTTAGTGTCATAAGCAGACTTCCTCTGGTCTTCTGGCAGCTCATCCACTTCTCCATACAGGTCAAATTGCAGACGAGCCAGTGTTTCCTGCATTTCTCTCACATGCTCCATCTGATCAATGGAGCACTCATTGCCTGATTCATAGAAGATTTTAATTTCAATCAAAACTGTAAACACACTTTAATGTAGCTGTGCTGTACCGTAAGAGCTTACCAAAAGCTTGCAATTTTCCAGAGTGGAAGTCATTAAGAAGGCTGAGCAGCCCCTTCTCCATCTCCTGAACATCAGACACATCTGTGAGAAAGGAGTGCTGGATGTGGCCAGACTGGTTACTCTTACCCGACTGACTCTGAGGCCTCGGTTTGTCTCGCACTCCCCTAAAACAAAATAAATGAATGAATTGGTTGATTTTAACAACTTACACAGATGATATTAGATCATGCTCACCTGCGATACTTTGTCCTCTGACTGGAGTGCGTACCACCACCACCGAATGCTCGGCTGCTGGATGTGGTTTTTCGTGCAGTGACTGAGGGAGGAGGCTGGTTGGAAGACGGTTTGGGGCTTTTACGTTTCTTATTTTTTTCTTCCATCGTTTCATCCAAATTATCTACAGAATAAAACAGTACTTATGAGCATAGAAGCCTGAAAAGTGTAAATTGAAATTTGAGTTTACAATAAAACATACAGTATATTTAACAGCAAAGCCATGAAAGCTCACATAATCTATTAAGAGCTCGCAACATTTAAAAGCCCCTCATGCAGCTCAATATATTTCAAAACATTTTATTACTAGAAACTAGGGGTGTTTACAGATTACAATAAAGAACCACAATTAATTGTGATGGACTCCAGAAGTTTCAAGTATTGTGATAAATAAATTAAGTGAATGATGTAAAAAAAAAAAAAAAAAAACTATTATTGGTGGATAAAAAAAAAAAATAATTAAAAATAATAATTAATTTTCTTACCAGGATATAGTATTATAATGAATTGTTATTCCTTTATATAAATCTTAAACGATATAAATCTAAATAAATAAATATTTAAACTTCGTTTTGTAGCCTCCGCGGAAGTTTGCTGAGGCCCCCTACTGACTCCGGTTGGAACCACTAATCCGCGATTATAAGCGTTTTATTCATAATGATCAGGTGACAAAATTATTTACACTGGCAATCAAACTTCATATAAACACGGTCTGGTATATTAAACAGCGTTGTCGCGTACGCTAACGAGCATTTCTAATCCCATTACAGTAACACGCAACATGTAAATAATATGCGAGCGTGTCGAGATGCGATGCTGAGTCGTGAGAAAACATGCCTAGTAATCATGAGAGCAATGTAGTAACACATGCACACGACTGTATCATTGTATTTACCGCACAAAGGAAGACTCCACTGTTTATACTGAAATATTATCCGCTCTGAAAGACATTCTCGATGGGGTTAGGTTGCTCTAAGTTGGTACAGCCGACAAGCAAGTTTACAAAAGGCACTTCCGGGATTTACGCGTCATCCTGGTGAGATCAACACGCACTGTTCTGTAGTTCAACTAAAACGGCTGTCAAAAACAGTCACTACGTACAGTACAAATTAGTTTTGTTGTTGTTGTTGTTTTTTTACCCTCTAACATTTTTGTTTAATCACGTTTTAAATGGAAGTCTTAATATTGTAAAACGATAACAGAGAGTCACTTAAAAGATAAAAACCTAAAAAGCCTCTTGATGTAGTGGACAATTTTAAATTTAAATTTATTTTAAAATATCATCATTACTTGTACATCACTTATATACTCATTAGTGTAATGCACTAATGACGCACCAGAAATATACGTCTCTTCCTATTTTGTTTTTACACAGGAACTACGTTAAGTAATAATCGTTGCAATTAGGCCATTTTTTTTTTTTACTTTTTATTGAGTGATGCATTAAAAAGTTGACAACCAACGCTTTACAAAATCCTACTTCTGTTCCGGTGTTATTAATAATTATCTTTTCTATTTACGCTCGCTTCTCTTTGACGCATGCGCACCAAGTCACCTGTCATATGACCGCACATGCGCACTACTGCCGTAATCTGTCTGAAGGAATTTCGGAAAGAGTTTTCGCTTGAGAGGATCAAGCGCGAACAGTAAACAGTTTCTAAAGACTTTAACCGACCGATTCCAGTCTTATCCGTCTCCTGTGCTGGATTTAACCCCTAGTAAGTAACGTTAGCGAGTGAATCGTTGCGGTTCAGTATTTCAAATCAAGAGGATGTTAATGCGTTTCTACTTCCCCAAAGCGGAACTGCATACGATACCAACTCACCAACTTCTGCCTTAAATAACAAACACATTGTATCAGTAAGTTAGCGTTAAAGAGCCGTGAAACGTCATGAGTAAACAGTAAGTAAAAAACTTGTCTGTAAGCAGTGGTGTTGGGATCTCGGAGTCTCGGGAAATCACGAGGACTTTCCCACTTTCAAAGTAACTAACTTTATTTACCTGGAAACACTGTGCTCTGTCCTTCTGGCGTTGGGTGTGAACTGTACAACTTGGAATCAGCAGCATTAAACATCATTGCTATGGGTTTATACTCTCAGATAAGATCTGATTGTCTTGTTTAAGAAACAAATATGTGTGCTTTCCTGAATGTTGGTTTGGATCTTCATATATAGAGAGAAGTCACGCTGTAGTCTAATCCCATATGAACATAATGCAGGTCCAGATAGTGCTGTTTATAGTCTGTCTGATGCAGAATACAGAGAAAAATTGTGTGAGTGACATGACGTAATTACCGTGCCTTGAGGAACCGGTTTTTGTTGTCAAGCTGGAAATGCATATTTCTTAAAAAGGCGTTTGTCGTGCATGGGCTGTTCAGTGGTGTCAGTAACGTGTCGTTCGGGCTCATGATAATCCCGCTGAAAAGCCCGGATGAGTAAACTAACGCCAAGAGAAATGAACGTAAATGGATAGTTTTCCCCCAAATTTAAAATTCTGTCATTTGTTCAGCTTTCACAAAAGGCGGAATTTGCTTAGTCATTATTATCTCTCATTGCATCTTTTGTCTTTTTGTGCTAGACAGAAAAAATGTAGTCATGGGTTTAAAACAACACAAGTGAAAAATTGTAGATCAAAGTTTATTCTTGTGGATTTGCACCTACTTCATTGCCATTTGAAACAGGAAAAGGCTGCTGAAATGAAGGAAAAGATATATGAGATGTGTTTCCTGTGTGCAAACAGGCCTGTTTCACACTCATAACTACTTTATTAGTCGTTTTACCACAGTTTTACTACAATAGTGCATGTCCGAGTTATGCTGTAAGCTGTGACGGTTATAGTCTAGTCAATAATTGTCCTCAGTATCTGTTTATTCATTATTGTTTTATGAGTATTTCTGCTCATCAGGGTTCTCAGCAATGAAATGTCACCCAAAAAGACCCTGTATCTTCTGTTAAACGTGTCCAAAAAAGCTTGATAGAAACATCACGCTTCTTTTATCTCTCTCACACCCATCTCGCACCATTGTTAACCGTGTTTTAAACAGCAAAGACATACACATACGCCCTTAAAGTGTTGTCTGTGCTGTTTATGACCTTTCGGTGCTCTTCAAGACCACATTTGATCAATTCTGTCATTAATTTTAAAACACATTTGACCGCTGATAACTTATCATGCTCAATTTCTTAATTCTTTCTCACCCACAATGTTGTCATGTACTCAGCCTTGTGCCACAAAAGCTGCAATTAAAACTCCCGTTTTGGTATATATCCAACTTTCAGAGACTGAAAAACTAGCGAATGAGTCGTATCAACTACTTCTGTAGTACTTATTGGAGTTTCATGTTTAAGACGATCATTTGAGCTTCATGAGGCTGAGTAATGATGATGGCATTTCCTTTCAGGTGATGCATTTCCATGGGAAAGTTTTTTTCTGTGGGCACTTTTGTTTGTTTGGGGAATGAATGGCTTCTGAACTTAGACCTCTTAACTCTGACCTCCAGACCCCAGAGCGTAGAGCTTAAGGCCACAGGAGGGGCGGCAAACTTGGACACCAGCAAGATGGCAGACATGACGGTGGATGAAATCACTTTGAGAGCCAACCAAGTTACAGATGAGGTATGCTTGTCACCTATCACTATAGCGATATGACAAAGCAATTTGTTTTGATTGTGATTTGGCAAGTTCTGTATATTTGCCTACTCATTGTTTGTGACAGCAAAGTCACTTGCGACACATTTTTCTCTTTCACTCACGATTGTTTTATTTTTCAACCTCGAATAATACTTTTCTTGCACTAACAGTTGTAAGAGTTTCCTCTGGTTGACTTGCTATTTTCTCTGCTACTAAAATTGTCAGATAACAACATACTTTCTTGCTTTACTTATAACTTTGTTTCTTTCTCTCTTTCTCCTTCCTGCTGCCTCTGAAGGGACTCTCATAAGCCTGTGTGCTGTAATAAAGAATAATAACATGAAGGGGACTCTGTGCACATGCACCACAGCATGGGTGACTGGGGGTAAACTAGAGATACATGAAACCCCCACCCATTTTTTTCATTCTGACATTACAGTATTTTTAATTTTTTACTGTGTTAATTTAGTTTTACTGCTAACTTAAAAGTGTTTTTTTTTTTTAGTTATACTAGTATGCCTCTTCATTGTGTTCCTGTGTACGTCTTGTGTTTTAAAGCTTATATAATAAGGCCAAAGACTCTCTGAAATGTTCAGTGTGCATTGTTTTAGCTGATGTTTGCATGCAGAGCTCAAATTAATGTTCAACAGAATAACTTCTGTGTCACATCACTGTAGTAATTTGACTACCTTTTGAATATGCACGCTTTGTTTCTTTCAGTCACTTGAAAGCACTAGGCGGATGCTACAGATGGCAGAGGAGGTAAGATTTCCAATGAAGTCTGTAGGCTTGAGAAACATGTTACCGTCACTAGATGTACAGATACAGAATGCCAGCATGTGCTCATTTGTATTTGAGATATATATATCTTGATATAAGCACTTGTATATTTTCAGAGCCGGGAGACGGGTGTCAAAACAATGACCATGCTGGACGAGCAGGGAGGTGAGTGACTGCAACATTCCGTTCCTCCTCATTTCTGAAACCCACTTTGTTACTCGCATTAAATTGTTGCTATAATTTATGGAAACTTTGTTTAGGAGATGCTAGCTCATTATATTGTTGAAACCTGCTTCATTCTGTCTTGGTTAGAGCAACTGAGACGAGTCGAACAAGGAATGGACCAGATCAATCAGGATATGAGGCAGGCCGAGAAGAACCTGACGGATCTGTCCAAATGCTGTGGCCTGTGTGTGTGCCCATGTGACAGGTTCGCTATTATAACTCCACTTCTAGTCTCCTGGATTTAAAATGTTCTGCTGTATGTTGTGTCATATTACACTTTTTGTGGGGACTTCACGTAGTATTTTACTGAAATGAAATCAATTGTCAAAATATCTTTCTGGAGCTGTGTTTTCATCCAAAGATGCAAATTTAACTTTAAGCGCAAAAACTGGAATATCGCATCGCATATTTCCATCCAGTGAGCTAAAGGGAACATAATTGCCACTTGCAGATTAACTTGCACTAAATATCGCTGCGATAGAAGTCACAGTATATAATCGTTTTTTGTATACCAAAAATTAGGAGCTTCATATTGGAGATGAAACACTCATGTTATCTTATTTTTGGAGCATGCTGTTTAGGAGCGAGGTTTTTTGGAATTTATTATAACGAAGCACTTTGACGAGACTTTGCTCAACCATTTTATGAATCATAAAACTAGCACTTCGGATGCTGTGCAATGAGATTGGTCCTTTGGTTGTTTTCCATTGTAGTTTATGCACATTTTTTCTTATTGCATGAAAAGTTTATCCTATTTAATTGTGTGCATACATAAAATTTTTTTATTCCATCCACTAAAATTTTATGCAGTATTCCAAAATGCACATGGATAGTAACATAGCTAATGAGATTATTAAATACCTTTTTTCTTTTAGAGTAAGTTCTATTGAGAATGATGGGAGATATAAGAAGACTTGGGGCAGAGGTGGTGACAGCTCCAGCATGGAGGGAAAAGAGGGCGGTGTTATATCCAGCCAACCCACTGCCGTACGTAATGGTCAGGCTGTTTCCAGTGGGTCGGGGGGCGGATCTGGCCCATACATCAAGAGGTAAAGGACAAATAACATTAAATAATAGGATTACATCCAGTGTCAGAATGAAATAATTTGATTTGAATCAATTGCTTAAAGCCAGAAAATGAAAACCACATGTTATTATGAAATCTGACATTAAAGCTATTACTGTACTTTCTTATCATTTCTGTACTTTTACTGTACAAACATTTATGGAGCATTGGCCATTTTTCTTAAACAGATGCAGCCAGTTGTTGACCCAGTTCTCTGTCTGATAGCATTTAGTTATTATTAGGATACATTGTCTTTGCTCTGCCACATAAAACATTTTTGGTGGCTGAAGCATCGGATAGGTGTCCTGTGTTTTTTTTTTTTTTTTGTTTTTTTTTAAATAAATAAATTCTTCTGAATATTGATTTAGACCTTAAGCAAAAAGTGTTTCTTATAAAAGTGTATTGATATTTCTGCTTTCCCGAAGAGTAACAAATGATGCACGAGAAGATGAGATGGAGGACAATCTGGATCAGGTGGGCGGCATCATCGGGAATCTCAAGAATTTGGCCTTGGATATGGGCAATGAGATTGACAAACAGAACAAAAGCATTGACCGCATCACTGATAAGGTAATTCTACACCATCAAACAACTCTGCATCTAATTAAACGGACCTCTGAAAATATTCATATTTATTTGTTTAAATTAACATATATTTTTAATTTATAATTCAGATATAAAAATTGGATACATTTTAGATTTTAAAAAATATGCATTATTTTTTCCCAGGCTGATATGAATAAAGCTCGCATTGATGAAGCCAACCAGCGAGCCAACAAACTTCTGTAGAGAATGGACACTGCCAGCATCACTCAGGAGCCTGATTGTTTTGGTCTTTTACACACACAAACACACACACACACACACACATGCATACTGCTTCACAGTAATGAATTGCAGCAAGTGACTAAAGTTCTTCCAATGCCATCTGTGCCTTTTTTGCCGCTCTGTTTGTTCTATTGTAAATAATTGGACACATGCACAAACAGATCTATTTCAGAGCCTCCTGTACAATCAAGTCTTCAACCTTAATATGCTGGACGCACCGAGTGCAGTTGTTATTGCGGGTTTGCTCACTGCTGTCCTCTCAGTCTGTAATGGAAGGAGTCTGGTCCCTCGAGATGGTGATGGGTTTTGTCCGTCCCTCACCCTGCACTTCAGTCAACATGGCTAAATGTTTCACTAATTTGAATGAGGGGCCAAAGACTTCCGACGGAACTTTTAATGTTCTGGTTTGCTGCCCTTATAGCCTTTGATGTATGTTTGGGCTAATGATATGTTTGGTTTTTATGTCATTTTTTTTTTCTGTTTAGCTGTATCTGTGACTGATTATACTCATATTTAATTATCTTACGTCATTATTGGGCCTTGTGAATACAGTTAGTGTTGTTCAATGTTTGGGGGGGAAAGTCCTTTTGTGGAGTCATTATTAATGGCATAATTTACCATGCTATATAGAAGTAGGACATTTCAATGTATCTATTTTACTGCTAATAAAGCCAGTATAATCTTTCCTTGTTTTTTTCCATTTTTTGTGTGTGGAAGTGACTTTACTAGTAAAGGGCGCTGCCACATTAGCCTACTGTAATATTGTGTGGTGAAATTAAATGCGCTTAATTTTGCAACCAAGCATATTTCTTTAGGCAAAGTAAAAAAATATTGTGAAAGGCTTGAGCCTGATGTGAAATCTGCATGGGGACCTTGCAGAGTTTCTATTGGATTGACTGGAGTTGACTAATTTAAAGGCAAACTCATCAGTTATGAAAAAAAAGATGATTTTTTTTTCATAACCCCCCAACACAATTGTTTGGAAATCCAGACATCCCAAGTATCACAGAAATTCCGGGAGTCTCCCGTATATTGATAGTGACTCCTTGAATTGGATAAAATATCCTGGAATTTAGACCCAAGTCTGCATCGTGCATCTTCGAAAGCGCGCACACGACAGAGTGAATGAGTGAGAGAGCTCGCGTTCATGTGGAACTGTGCACGTGTGCCTGTATGTTAATAATAACTGTGCTTAAACGCCTGCTAATCCCTCCATTGTTTACTGTAAGTATACTTGAACAGTGCTGAGGACAGTTTTCTGTTCATTCCAGCTTTTATCTTTTTCATGGACGGTTTTACTTGGACTGACTCAATTCTCTGGCCTTCCTCAGGAGGATTACATAGTAGCATAGTTATTTGAATCATTTGGGGCCTCAGGAACCAGGATAATGCCTTTGCTTCAACTGCATACTTTCTGTCTGCTGTTTAGGAGACCGCTGAGGAGGGTCCACATACAGTGTGCTGTGAAGCCTGGAGGAACTGTCCTCAAGCTATCAGCCGGCTTTGTTCCCAGAGAGTCTGGCAAATGTAACATAAAAACTTAATCTGAGGAAACTTTTCATAAAAGAGACAGAGGAGAGGAGGTTTTGATACCCTGAACTTTGGTTTGGCATTGAGAAGCTATGTCAATATGACGTACCAATATTTTTTTGTTTCTTCTGTTTCTTCATGTCAGGCTGGATGATGATGAGATGGCCTGTACCATGAAGCCGGATTAGCTGGCTAGCCAGGTAAGTTTAGGATTAGTTTGCACCAATCCTGGGTTTTAGGTACCATGAAAGAAACTCTGCTTCAATTGGTGTTCATTGCCATGGTAACTTGCGCTGCATGGCTACCCTGCTCCGGGGCAGGTTATGTTCTGGGTTAGAGATCTCAAAACGAAATTTGACCAATCAGCTTGCAGCAAGGTGACACTTGTGACTCCCCCAGCTTCTCTTACTCCACATTTAAGGACGCTGCATAGTAAAACATTGTTTAAAGATAAAATCATCCGATTGTTTTAGATTGTTGTTTTTAGAATTACTTTATTATTTATATAATTATTATCTACTTAATCTATTACACAAGCCAGTTTAGTTTAATAGTGATAGGCTTTTAAATTAATAAAAAATATAGATAATACAGCATACTTTTTTTTCCTCCTTAAGTTTTCCTCTTTCATTAAGAGATAGTTTCATCTTGCTGTGTAAATGTGTTGAAATTCCTTATATTGCTCAATCTTTACATTTTTGGTAGTGAATCTAACTCTCTCACAAGAAGTGAATGTAAGTTTAAAAGCATGTGATTGGCTGCTTATTGCTGATGCCACACTTTTATGTGCACGTGCAACATTAACTCAGGATCAAGCCTGGGTTAAAAAAAGAAAGTTGATGAGCTTCATCATGGTACCAGTAATGCCTGAATGCATCGGTTTGGATTTGTCAACCCAAAACTAATCCTGTAACTCTGAGTTTGTTTAGCCACCATCGTGGTACAGGCCCCAGATCTCTGAAATTATATTTCAAAATGAATGTTTGTAAATATAAGGTGATATTTCCTACTGACACACTACAGCAAAAGATTAAAACAAAACTCAATTAAAACCATTTTTTAGCTGGTGAAAATACTAGTGTTCTAATAATGTTCGCAAGCACTGTAAATTAAAAAGAATAAAAAAGTGACAAAGTCAAAAGGACAGCTCAGGGTATTTACCCATGCAAACTGTCTCGTTTGTGCCACCTCACTTCCTGTTCAGAATGGTTGCCCACAATAATTAGTAAAAGCAGATGCAATACCTGTCATCTAATTATTTTAGATATGTTCATCTGTGGCTACAATTATTGGTTTGTCAACATTAACACCAATACACATGGTTTGAAGAAAATAAAACTTCAGAATCTGAAAGCTCTAATCTGGAGTAAATATCAGAGGTGTGTTTTGAGGTGGGATATGGTTAAGGTGTGGGCAAGTACCTCCAACAGCCCCTTCCTGACTACGTCACTAACGAGAAGTTATGACACAGAAGAGTAAATGCACAGTTTGTTCTTCATGTGTACCCACAACACTCTGACGAGAGGAAACTTTAACATGTACAACTTAATGATCGCAACACTCAGAACTGGAGCATCTTGAAAGTAAGTAAACATAAACTTACAGCTAAAAGAGTTAAATATTATAGAAATAGCTAAATGTTCTAATACAATCAGTAGACACTCCAATTCTGCAATGCTTAATAGCTTAGATGTGTGACTTGAAAGTTAAGTTGAACTGATTGTTGCTGAAATAGAAACCACACTAAGATGTGTAATAGTATGTTGTGGAGAAGTTTATTTTTTTCAGTAATTCAACTCAAATTGTGAATCTCATGTACATAATAAATAAATTCAATGCACACAGACTGAAGTAGTTTACAACTTTGTTCTTTTAATTGTGATGATTTAGGCACACACTTAACAAAAACTCACTAATTCATCATCTTAACAAATTAAGAATACTTCATAAGACCAAAAAAACAAACATTTCTAGCAAAATGTTTGGCCTTCTGGAAAGTATGTTAAGTTGCTGTATATGTACTTACTTGGTAGAGGCTCCTTTTGCTATAATTACTGCCTTAATTCGGCATGGCATGGTGGTGATACATCAAAACTTTTGTTTTCAAAAAAATTGTTTTTTAAGGCTGATGTCATCATGCACAATTTTATTGCTAAAAGCCCATTTGGATGTAAACAGGCTGGAGACAGCAAATTTCGCAAATACTTTTTTACGCAAATTCTCTTCATCAGTAACAGAACAGCTTAAAAACTGGATGTAAACTAGCCCATTGTCGCATTTCTATTAAGCGTATTTTCAATTCGCAATTGCAATTTGCGCAATTTGAAGAGTAATGGCGGCTAATGATTGTCTTCTGGACAACTGTCAGATCAGCAGTCTTCCCCATGATTGTGTAGCCTAGTGAACTAAACTGAGAGATCATTTTGAAGGCTCAGGTAGTTTTGCGTTCATTAGCTGATTGGCATGCCACCATATTCTAATTTGTTGAGAAATGTAAGCCTAAATCATCACAATTATAAGAACCAAAGATTTAACTAGTCTGTGTTCACTGCATTTATTTAATACACGAGTTTCACAATTTAAGTTGAATTAATAAAAAAAAAAAAAAAACTTTCCCATGACATTCTAATTTATTGAGATCGTGCCCCCTGTGCAGAAACAGATTTTGCTGTGTTGGACTTGTCCCTGGCTCAACAACTTGTTGACCCTGAAACAACATTGTGATTAGCCAATCAGATTTGAAGAACCAGTTTATAGTTTTTGAGAAATTTAGGCTTACAATCAGTGTTTGGTGTTTGTACATCAGTGTCAGTCATCTATCATTTCCTCTGATTTCAGGCATTACTCATGGGTAGGGTTAGGTTTAGAGATATAGGTGTAGAGATATGGTCAAAACTAAAATTTTGGAATAAAATGTTGTTCCATGCAGGGTCAACAAAATATGTTTACTCAGGAACACGTCGAACTCAGCAAAATCAGGCCGTGGATGCACGTGTATAATTCCTGAAGATAATTTTTTTCTCTCTCATCATGTATAATAGTTTAATGGCAATACTTTTTATATACAAATATGACATCTGAAAATTGACTTACACTTTTCCCAGAGTAAAATCCTTGCAGTTCAGCAGAATGGCAGAAATGTCAGTGGAGGAGATGGAAATTAAAGTCAACCATGTAACAAATGAGGTAGGTTTTTAATCTGATTCCACAAGTATGTATAGGAAGGTAATGAAATGATTCCTTTTTGTTCTGTTACTAGTCGCTGTTTTCATGTTCCTGTCAAATTCCCAGCTAATATAAAAGTTATGTTCTTTCATTTCTGTAAACTGAAAATGTATTTAATTTTTCATATCTAGTTATTGTCCAGGTCAAATGTGGTTTAGTGAGAAGTGTGGAAATAGTTTTGTTTGTTTTGTTTAATATAATCTCATTATATTAAAGTAATAGTTAATGGCAGCTTATTTCCATCATTGAAAAAATAAATGTTCTGTGACACAATAAAAAAGTTAATTGTGGCTCTTTTTTTCTCAGCAATTAGTATCTAACATCAAACAATTTAGACTTGTATTCATTTACTTATTTCTATGACAAGAATTGTGAGAAAACAGAAGTCAAAACCAGCATTTTTAATTACTTAATTGGATAAAGCAAGCTTTCATAAATATTTGATGTTTAACATTTGACTAACTCTCTTTGTATCTCTTCGCCAGTCACTTGAAAGCTCTAGAAGGATGGTACAAATGACAAATGAGGTAAAAGTTCTTATTTTAACCAGTTTAACCACTGACACATGAGTGCTTCTTAAAAACATTGCCTTCATTTATCATGAAAAAACACTGCTGTCAGTTGTTCATTGCTTTGAGTTGAATTTGAATGGGTGTATTTTTTGCAGAGCTTGAACATTGGGGTCCAAACCATGACTATGCTAGAAGAGCAGGGAGGTGAGTCCTTAATCTCGATACTCCTGATTTCTGATATATCCAGCCTGATATCCCACAATTTGAAAGCCTGTTCACACACTCTAGATCTTTCTGGATGTTGTTTAAGGAGAGAAACACCATGAAATCTCTCTTAATATATAGTACAGTTACATTTGCTTGTTGAAATAGGTAAACTTCAGTCATTTCTGTAAATTTGAGAGTTTCAAGGAGAAAAATTTGCCAACATAGATTTCACACTGGGTTTTAATTGGTCATGCAAATTTGCTGTGTTCACAAACAGAAAGCTGCTTAATTTATTTGTGTGTGAGAGAAATAACTTTTTTGTCTGAGATATTTAGTAGAAATTTTGCTAATGTGACTGCCCCATCTGACTAGTAAGTACATTCTCAAATGATTGCTACGATGGCTTTTGTTCTGAATGCTTAGATGATAGTACTTGCACTGTCCAGTGTATAAAGACTGTGTCTGTTCCCCCGAATAGTGAGGTAAAAACATAAAATGAATGCAGGATCTAGAAAAAATCTGATCGTAATTAAACCAGAAAAAAACAAAATAGATGAACAGAAATAATTTCTAAAGCTTGGACTCCTAAACATTAGATCACTCGCACCGAAAGCAGTTATTGTGAATGAAATGATCACAGATAATAGT
>JAUYWG010000053.1:13845611-13875120 GCA_034779775.1 Enteromius afrohamiltoni
ACATACATAAAATATATATATAAAAATAATAATATATAATTTAAAAATAAATAACTAAATATATATATATATGTGTGTGTGTGTGTGTGTGTTTAATTTTAAATGTTTAAGAGTTAAAGCATTTGTATTTAATTCACATTGACCATTATGCTTTTCCAATAGTATAACTACTGTGGTCTTCCCCATGCGTTCATACTTTTTTTAACATAATGCCGCTGCAATTCTTTTAACATTTATTTATAGAGTGCTTTTCACAATAACCATTATAGGAGATGTATGTTTTTACATTACAATTAAGCATCATGACTATGTCAAAGTTTAAATGACTTCAAGTCTACCATTTGGGACAGGGGTGACAAAAAACTCTCTGGTGGTACTGCTGAAATGTGTCAGCATTTCACAAATCGACTTAATGAATGATTTAATGACACTTCTTGCCATGTATTAACATAATTTGCAGAAAGAATCAGTAAATAATCATAGGCCAACAGTCTCGGGCCACTCTCACACTCAAATATAGACTTGACATGTTAGCATGTATTCCTACTGTACTGGGTAAAGGATGGTAAGTTTAGAAATTACAGTGTATGTGCATGAAAATACAGTTGTGTTCTTCCTGTCTGAATGCAGAGCCACAGTGATTTGGGAAGTTTCATGCAATGTTTCTGCTGAACTGGCAGCAGCTGTAAGAGCCGAGTGGAAAGAGTGACTGAGACTCCTGGATGTGAGGAGTGAGTCAGACCCCCTCCTCTTTCCTCCAAGATTCCACGGTAGTCAGACCCCCTCCTCTTTCCTCCAAGATTCCACGGTAGTCATCACTTGAACTGAACCCAGAACAGTGTCTGCATTTCAGCTCTTTCCCACCCCAAGAATCCACCTTTTTCTTGTTTGCACGACTCTACTATAACCCAGTTCTAAAGTTACAATAACTGAATAACCACTTCACCATGGTGAGAGACAGAAACGATCTCATCTACAGACCTGACACTTGGGTCAAGATGACGATTGTGACTTTTCTTTGAGATCACTCACTTGTGGAAGTCACACCTCGCTGACAGGAAGCATCTGCTGGCAAGCTCACAGGTTTGCAGTTACTCTTGTGAAGAACTTACAAACAAGCCCAGACCAATAAACAAATGGAATTTGTCATGCAAAACGTCAGCTTTCTACAAAAAATACATATATTTTACTTTTTTTTTCATAGCACACGATCTGAACTTACAATTTCATAGTACTATCTTGGTGCACATACTTCATGCTCCTTCCAAGCTTTTGCAAATGCAAACAGAAACTTTAAAAGTGCATTAAACTTGACAGCATCACAAATATGTTCCTCCTTCAGAAGGCTCTCTAACAGTCTGTTTAAGGTTAACGTTCTCCATCAATGTCAGCTCTTTTCAAATATTATGGGTCCAGCGATTAGGAACATCAAAAAAGGTGGGGAGGATGGCATGCCAAAACTAACCATATGGTGGACTGCAGACCTTATGGAACCTCTTTTGAGGTTCCGGGGCATCTGGAGTTGTTTAACTTCATAAACCTTCAGACTCTACGGGGGAGAAAGGGGAGGAAAGTTTAGCATTCACAGCTCTGTTTCTGTGGTAAACACATCTGCAGACATTGTTTATGCTGCATTAACTATAAATGCGAGACAGAGACGAGGATAGAAGGAGAGTGTAGTCTGTTAGTGTGTACAATTTATTTAGCTCAGCCGTGTGTGTGAGAGTGTAGGGGGTGGTAAGGGGTTGGCTGACCACCCTGGACAGCCCCTTCCTGAATACATTGCTGACAGGAAGTATAGAAAGAAAAGGAGAAAAAGAGACGTGAACTATTCTGTTTCTCCTTTTTGGGTTTTCTGTATTTTTTATGATTTCGCCCACCCTGCAAAAAGAATACTAAATTCGGAAAATGTGCCATAGAGAAACACACAAAGTGTGAAGCAAGACTATGGAGGACAACTTTTGCAGCATTCTAGGGTGCTTTATGAGGGATTATTTGTGACGCCAAGGGAAGAATGTTGAGCGTGAGGAGTGAATGATGAAAACAGCTGTTGAGACTCAGAACACGGAGCATCCTGAGAGTAAGTAGGCAGATACATTAACATCCTCTGAATATACATCCTCAATGTTAGCGGTTTTAGCAGTTTTAACTATCTAATCTCACTGGGCAGAAAATGTAAGTCGTGAATTTATGGTCCCTTTTTTGGAAGAGTTTCAATACAAGGCAGGATGATCAGTAACATCTGGAAAGTTAGAAGGTTTTACTTTTTTATATATATATATATATATATATATATATATATATATATAGTTTTGTTTTATTTTATTTATTTATTTAAAGAAATCCGTTTTACTAGGCCACTAAACTAAATATGTGGGAGGGCCAACCCTGACCCAGATCTGTTTCTGTTCAAATATACTTAAATATGTAATTTAGGTTTATATATTTGAAGTGCTTTTGAAACATTATTAATGTAAACTTATTAACGCTGTTACATACTTGTTACATACTTGCGTATGACCATGTGCTTGTTGCTAAAATATCTGTTTTCCTTAACGTTTTATTTAATATATATCACTTTGTTGGGTTTGCTGTGTTGAAAAGGCTACAGAAATCAACTAATCTTTGACAAATACAGCAATGTTAATATACTAACTTTATTTATGAGTTCCCAAGTTCATATACAGCAAGCAAACAATAAATATTGATAGGTTTGGCTCGCTGTCTGAAATAGTAGCATGAGCTCAAGCTATAAACTTCCATGATCACAATACAGCGAAGTAGAGATTTTTGCAGGAACTGGAAGAGGGAAACATCCTGGTAGCCAAGAAAAAAGGAAGTATGGAAGAGCGCAGCGGCTAAGCTGAGAGAACAGAGAACAAAAACGCTGCTATGACCCACAAGGCTTATTTCATCCTCACATGAACACGCTGACACATTTTCTGTTGCACAACTTAGCCGGATTGGCACATTTATTACGATCATATGATATTCTGCTTTGACCTCATGTTTTCAAGGGAAAAAAGAAAAAAAACGTCATAGGCAGTGACTTCTGTTTTTTCCGTTTATGTTGCAGTGCTTTCAATTTTGTCAAATTTTGTGTTTTGTCTGCAGGGTGATCTAAAAAAAACATTAATCGGATTCTTCTCAAAGTTCTGCTTGTCCTCATTATGTGCTATGCTCTCCCCTGGCCCTTCCACAGCGCCTTCAGGCCTCTCCAAACCCTCTTCCCCAACAATTTCTTCACCCATCCAGCCATCTTTCCATCCACAAAGTCCTTCTTCTTCCTTGACTTCTACACCGACCTTCCCATTGGTTGATATATCTGATAACTCATCCTCTGACCCCACCTCCCATCTCCTTCCTGTTTCACCCTCAATCTCATGTGTACAACCTTCCTCACCTCAACTTAACTCCAAACCATCCTCACCTCCTCCCCAGAAACCCATGTCTCCTCAGGTCTCAAAGCCACCCCTCCCAGCACAACTACCCTCTGCTCTTCCTAAGAGCTCCTCCACTGCTATGCCTAAACCACCTCCACCCCCTGGCGTTAGACCCTCATCTCCACCTCAACCCAGACCACCTCCACCGGTAGTCCCCAAACCACCAGTACCTACGACTCCAGTTAGCAAATCCAATAAACCTATTCCTCCTGGTATCAGCATCCTGGAGAAACTGATTAAGACGTGCCCCGTGTGGCTTCAGCTGGGAATGAAGCAGGACAGAGCTATGAATATACTGAGCAAGGAGTTTCCTGGGGTGAGAAGTTCATTATTTATTTAACAGGCACTGAATTACAATTTTATAAGCGTCTTGCAAGAGAATACCTTTGTGTGTGTGTACAATAGCTATATTTGATCCTGGACCACAAAACCAGCCGTAAGGCCTCGATATATTTCGTTTTTTGTTTGAGGGCAAAAAGAAGTTCTGACACTCCTGTGCTAATAGTTTAGATTAATGTAAACATGACTCAGGAACTTTGCATGTAGCCTGTAAGATTGATAAAAACAAAGGTATATTTATTGCATATCTTTTAAATTTGCTTTAAAAGAAGAACAACAAACAAATACCCCAAAAACCTGGCCTGATTTTGTTCAAAATGACATCACTTCAGTTCAACCAAAAATGAAAATTTGATATTCATCTGCGTACCCCCAAGGCATCCAAGATGTAGTTGACTTTATTTCTTCAGCTGTCCTCCAACAAAAACGCCTCTACAAAACATTAATATGCAAGTGTTCTGTTGCCATTAGGGGCGCAATTGATGGGTCGTATTTCACAGCTATTGTAGAAAGTACCCATACAGACATATTAGTTGCAGCAGTAGAACACAAAGATTTTTACCTCAAACCATTAATTGTTTTGTGCCTTTAGACCTTAACATATCATCACAAGTTGCTTTAAAATCTTTGTTTGTGTTCTATTGAAAAAAATGGTCATTTACCGTCATTTTTTTGGTCAACTATTCCTGTAAATCGCATGGGTATATTTGTATCAACAGCCAACAATACATTGTGTGGGTCAAAATTATAATTTTATTATTTTATAATTTTTATTTATGCCAAAAATCATAAGGATATTAATTAAAGATCAAGCTCCATGAAGATTCTTTGTAATTTTAAATATAAATTAATGTATTGAAACACAAGTTTTGATTAGTAATATGCATCGCTAAGGACTTAATTTGACTTAACTTTAAAGGTAATTTTCTCAATATTTAAATTTTAGTGCACCCTCAGATTCCAGATTTTCAAATAGTAATCTCAGCTAAATATTGTCCTATCCTAACAAACTATACAACAATGAAAAGCTTATTTATTCAGCTTCCAAGTTAAAAAAGTTACCCAAATTGTAGTCCAGAGTCTCATTCAAGTAGACAGAACTTAAAGTGGATTTTACTGATTAAAATTTACTATTAAGAAATCACATTTGAGAACTGTATTGTCATCCTATGTTGAATAATAAGATAAAATATCAATATTTCATTATGGTGATTATGATATGCAAGGTAGTTTGATTAAACTTCACTCATGTTTAATAGATCTTGATAATTAGTCACAGTCAGGGACGTAGCATGGTTCTAATGCTCACCGGGAAAATTCTAATTGCTCTAGCCACTCCCATTTTAATAACAAGTCACTTTCCTACATATCTCTCTCCTTGACGTTAACAGTTTTATTTTTTTTTTATAACAGGGCTGCAAATGAACCAAATCCACCCAAACTAACTTGAACATAAACAAACATAACATCATTAATGCAAAAACCCATCTGTCTTGCTTAAATGACACAAAATAAGTAAACTCTAAAGAAATACCCCAAAATCATTTTTTTTAAATAGATTTGACCTGCAATCGGTTCATTGGATAAACGCATTCCTCTTTCCCAAGATGCTTTGCTCTATTCTACATTAGATATATAGATAAATAGATTCTAGATACTATATTGATCCCCAAGGGGAATTCAAGAACAAACAAACAAATCAAATTGTTCTTTTTTTATTATTTGTGACCATGAATGTTCTGCAGGAGAATGTAACCATGACAATGATACAGAGCGTGAGCAACTGATATAAATATTGGTAGGACAAAAACATGGAGTGATGTATCGCAGACCTGCTGATATATGGCGTGTTATAATTCTAACAATAGATATATGGCTCTTTGTGTAATCCTACTTGGGAGTGTTATATATTTGCATTAATATAATAGCCTTCTCATCGCATTTCATACGCCCCCTCTTCAGTGTGCGCAGAGCAAACAAACTTTTCTCAAAAGGGACTTATGTGTAAACATATCATTATCGTCTTCATGTTATTAATTACTTTCCCTGATATGACTCCATTTACACCGTAGTACTGCTGAACTTATTGTGTCAGTTTGATTTTTTTCAGATCTTTTTAGTCAGGAGGGATGCAAGTCAAAAAACGATGATACTGGCAGTACGCCTTCCTGACCAGCTGGGGGAGCCCCTTGTCAAAGAACTGCCAATAAAGGATGAAAAATCCTGTGAGTTATTATGCATGGAGAAATGAGTGCTCTTTCAACTTGATTTAGGAAAGTTTATGCGAAGAATGCCTTTATCCCGGAGACAAACCTACGCACAAACACATTTGCATACAGACCTAAACACATCCACACAGACAGACCCACGCACAAACTAATTTACATACGTACCTGATCACATCCGCATAGATGTTTATAGAGTGAGTATAGACCTGAAACCGACCTGAAAGGGTATTGCAGGGGTTTGGTGGTGGGGGTTGTAGAGACTGCGGGCCACAGGTTTCCTGTACCTAGCCCCACATTGCAGTTACAGGATGTCCTGTACTGGCCTCTTATAGCTTAGTTTCCTGGTGTCTCTGAGAGTGTGTGGTCATTTTAACAATGTTTCCAAAGCAGTCTTTTGTGTCCAGCTCTTACAAAGCTGAAAAGTCCTTTAAGCTTTTTTTTGTTAGAAATAAACTCTGTAAGTGAAGGACGGTCAGTTTGACATGCTTATTTACACATCGCCATTCATCATTATCCCCTTTTCCACCCTTACAGAAATTCTCCAGTGAGTTGCTTCTATTTTAGTGTTTCTGCGTCACCGGGAAATAAGTCACACAAACAAACATCATAGACTAATGCCACCAATAAATGAATGTATTATGGCTGAAAGGTAACATCGGGGACCGAATGTGCTCCTAGCGTTAACACTGTTTGTTTCATTTTCTGCAGTGCTATACCTAGAAGGGTCTGTGCTGGTGTTTGAGAACATTTTTAAACTTGTTGCTTTCTACTGTGTTAGCCGGTAAGATAAAAAAAAAACCCCCACAAACCTTCATACATACATATTTTGCTTAAATAATTTTTTTCGCAGTACACTGACACATCTCATTTATCTTTTTTGCTTAGCGACATCCTTCCCTTCCCACTGAAGTTACCTCAGGTCATTCAAAAGGTAGCTAAATATGAGGACATGGAGGTGATCTCTTCTTTAGGATCAGGTAAGACAATAAAATTTAATTGTTTTTGTTTGGGTTAAATTGCACTCGTGTCTGCAGACTAACCCTTTCTGATCTGTTTTTAGGATAAATCGATGGTAAATATAGGCAAATGTGTTAAACAGATCTCTTATTCAGTAGCAGCCCTGACTCACACACTGCCCAAGGCAAGCGAGAGGGGTGGGCAGAACCATGAAAATGCTGCAGTTGACTGTACGTTTCATTATGTGCAAGTATAGGTGTCCCATACCACCCCAGCAACTATTTAAAAAAAACAAATGTGCAAGGGACAGAGCCTGTGTAGGATGTGTTCCGTTTTAGGCGGATTCTGCTGAACTGTGTGGGCCTGCTCATACTATTGTAAAATTGTTCCATTGGCAATCAACCATGATCAGCCTAATTACTACAAACAAAACTAATTAAAACAACAAAATGTTGTAGCGTTTGAAACCATGTAACTTCCTACTCATACACCTTTAATTAGGTTATTAAGATGACTCATTCTCATTTGAGATGTGTTTTTAAACCACTACTGATATTTTTGTTAGGAAAACATGCACGTATTAGCGCTATTACTTAACATAAAAATTGCTACAAAAATCTATAAGAAGTGCTGAACAAAGTACTGTTACAATGAGTGAGTAATGCCACTTAAGGCTAAGTGATATGTTCTGAAGAAATTTCCAGGTAATGTGAATGATTAAATCATTCTGACATAGTTCATAGTAATTAACTAATTAATTTAGCAGTGTGCTAACATGAACACATTTCTCATGCAAACACAGAGTTCTGGAACTCAACTCTGAATAGTCACGAGGAAGTGGAAAACATTGCTGGTAGTTGTGGTGCTTCGGATAGGCAGGGGCAAAGCAGCTCCTGCGAAATCCAGATTTCCATCGGCGGTGACCGGCTTTGGTATGTCAACCCAATTTTCATTGAGGAGTGCAGTAACAGCTTGCCGCCCACCTCTTCTGCCCCTGTTTTGAGGACCCAGAGTCTCAACACACCAGTCCAGGTTCCTCCAAAATACAAAAGGCCACCTCCCTTACGCCCTCGTCCTCCCAGTGCACCTGACTGTTCACAAAACTACGCGTTAACCAAGCCATCAAAAGGGGACTTCAAAGCAGTTCTCAGTTCTCCTCCCCCTTCAGGCCAGAAAGGGGAAGGAAGTGACTCTGAGCTTGCAGACAGAGAACAAGAGAGACAGGGAACTCCTGCCCCAAGCACTGAGCATGAAAAGCCAGCTGCCTTACAAACAGTTCAGGGGAAAGAAGGAAAACAGCTTTTTAATACGTCTTCGCATCGAGTTCCTCCAGTACCAATCCGGCGGAGGCTCTCTGAAAAGCAAGCTTCGGAGGAAGCACCGCAACAGGAAATCCACACCAGCACCTCCACAGAAGCAAAGGACAATATTCCACAAGTCCCGGTAGCATCTCTCATTTGTCTAGATGACAGTATGGACGAAAGGGACAAACCTATTGACCCAGAGACTCAGCAACTTCAGGAAGTGACAGTAGAAGATCCTAAGGTAACAAATGGAGCTCCAGTGGTGACTCTAGAGGTAGCACCTAAACCGAAGAGACCTAATGCTCCAGTGGCACCTCCCAGGAAGAAAAGATTCTCTCAGAATCTGACCGGACAAGTCTCCCAAAGCATTGTGCAATCTCTCAGACCGATTCCTCAAGAGTCCACTTCCATTGTTTCTTTAAGCTCGGGCAGCCCCGGTCCTGTCCGCCACTCGCTCTGCATCAATACAGGTCATCCTAAAGTCTCGGATGTTTCTCTGTATTCTCCTGATGGTGGCGCTCCACCAGACCATGACTCATACTCAACCAGCAGCACAGAGGAGGAGGTTGATACCACTACGTCAGTAGGTAATCAGGCCTTCAAGAGAAGCCCAACAATTATGTTAGACCGTGCGAAGCAACGACTGTCAATGGTGTCTATGGCAAACCTCTCCAATGTCCTCACGGGTTTTATGAACGCAGACCGTAAGTTGCAGAAGCGCATTGTCGAACTGTCCCGGGATGGAAACACATACTTTGGGAACCTTGTTAAGGATTATCGAGCTTTCACTTTGGACACCATGCGGAAACACACCTCCAGCACAGAGATGCTCCAAGAGATCAGGCAGATGATAACCCAACTGAAAAGTTATCTGATCCAGAGCGCAGAGCTACAGAACCTTCAGGAAGCAGCTGGATACTCAGAGGAAAAACTTGGTAATTGACCTGCACTTTATATTTACTGTCAAAATCGCTTTTTACAGTATTCATAAAATGAATTGTGAAAAAGTTTAGATGTTTAGCTTCTGATGCGAGTACATTCCCAGTCCAGGCAGATTTATTTAAAGGGAATGTTAAGATTATTCCAAAACATAGTGTGAATAAATAAGCAATTTCTAGAGAACAAAACCATAGATTCTAGGAAAACTGGTACAACATTTAAATGGAAGTTGTACACTGTAAAAAAAAAAAATAAAATAAAAAATAATTTACGGTAAAGAACTGGCAGCTGTGGTTGCCGGAATGTGACTGTAAAAATATGGTAACAACATTTTATGTTTTAAGTTACATTTACATTTGCATACCGGAATTTCATTAACTGATACGATGCTAATATATCAAGCTATTACAGTACTGAAATCTGTTTTGCATCTTTGAAGTACACTGATAAGCACCAAATGCAGGTGGTGATGAGAAGCCCTTCACAAGCAGCTTTTTAATATAAACATATATAGAAGGAGCTCAGTGTCATTCACACAAACACTAAACACCATCATGGTGCCATAAACATTAATTTAACAACATTATATGTGACACTAAACCTAATAAACATAACTGATAAGAGAAAACTAAGTTTTTTAAAGAAAAAAAAATGAAATTCAAGCCAATTTTGAAATGCAATGCAGGGAATTCTGGGAATGTCAGTTTATTTTTTTCCCCCTGTAAATTTAACAGGAATTTACAGTTAAACATTTAACAGTTTTTGTCCCGTAGCATTTGTACAGTTTTTTACTGTTAAAATCACAGCTATTTTTACAATGTAGCCACTGTGCATCATTAACTAAATATGCTAAATTATTTGCCATGACGTGCATAGCTAAAATGCTTTGATGAAATTCTGAAATATTGAATATTGTGCTAAATATTGCCACAAGCTGGCTTATGTCTAGGATTAACTGCGTCTAGTCAGATCTATGACATTATCATCACCTATTATTAAAAAACAAAATAGCATGTTTAACCAAATAAGAACACAAGCAAGCGTATTAATTTTTTTATGTGCATTTTAGAAGTTTTATTTACATTTTATTGTATCCCATCCAGTATTTTGTGTCCTGTTTGCATAAAAATGTGAGAACAGAACTCTAGTGATTATTTTGTGTTGTTGATGTAATTTCTTGCAAAGCTAAAATCATCTGAGCAAAGCAACATTCAAACAGAAGACATATTAAGCTTTAATAGACCATCTGTAGGACTAAACTTCTCTCTGTTTTGATGCTCAGTCCCTTAAAAAAACCTAATGAAGTAACAAGACCACACAAATTCAAGATGACTTCAATTTTAAATTAAATTCTCAGAGAGAAAGAACGGAATCATCAAGCATTCCTAACTCCCATAGTGTTTGGTACATTTTTCCCTGAGGAAAATGAACACTCTTGCATACACTGAGACACTGAGTTTGCTGCTTTTCCTTCTCTGTAGCACCAGAGTATTAAAAATGTATTAATGTCTTAGCAAGCCTTTCACAGAGATATAGGCATAGAATATTTGAAGCCATATCCTCATAAATTACAACCATTTTAAGTTAGATACAGATAAAAAATGTATAAAGAAATAGTATATATCTTGGAGATGCTATCGAACTTATCTCATGTTTATGCATTAATTATACTGTACATAAAAAATGAGCTTATGGTGTATCTGATAACTGTTTTCCCCCTCTTCAGAGATGATTACTGAAGCAGCACTATGCAAAAGTGTCCTGAAACCCTTACGAGAGGCTGTGTACAACGGACTGAAGGATATCCACTCACGTTCAGGAAATTTGAAGAAACTAAAAGAAAACCAGCAAGTGGTTCAGAGCACGACCACCACAGACCTAGGGGTCACCACCAGTGTTCCTGAAATGGCCATTATGGAGAAAATTCTAACAAAGCTAAGTAACCTGCACCAAGAATATTCACCTCAGAAGAAGATCGACCTGCTCCTCAAAACCTGCAAAATCATCTATGAATCCATGTCTGTAGGCTGTCCAGGTGGGTTTCTATTGAAATATCCTGATTAATGTACAGTTGATCCTATACTTATGATGGAATGTGTTCCTATATTAGATGTCATGATGTTAGTATTAAACTAACTAACAAAAAATACTTGCTAAAATTCTTAATTCTAAAATTCTTCATTTTGAAGATAATTGTTGCCAATGGTTTCTATGATCTAACTTAGGTTTACGATGCTTTTGTAGCTCAGATCATTACTCATCAGTTCCAGAAAATATGGAGGAAAGAGCACACTCTATGAATAGGCAGGGACATAAAAAAACCAAAACCTGTAACCAATGCACAGCACAAACTCCGCCTTTTCCTCTTCGCCCCAAAATTAGTCCTGATTTCATCAAAACTGTCTTTAGAGCCTCCAAATAAGGAAATGCTACAAATGCAAAAGCCAGTGTTTGTGCAGAGAGCTGTTTACATAACTGGACATGCATAGTATTTATCATAACATTAACTTTTAAAGCACTTGTATGTATTATACTGCATGCAAAATCACCACCACTGACCTGCTCTGAAAGGATTTTTTGTAGTTCTGCAAACCGAGCACATCGCTCTGATGAGACCAGGCTTTTTATATTATCTGCAGTACTGTGAAAACCTGGCACAAAAGTCTGATGCAGAATTCCACCATCTACATTTAGAATGAACACTTTTTTGTGTGTGTAATAGCAGGAGATTCACATTCGTAAGTTTAAAGCTTTAACTGACACTGACGAGCATATCTATTTTAGTTAAAATTGCGCACTTCCTGTCGCTTTCTTCAAAGTCATGACACATTATTGCAGCCACAATGAGAAAGAATTTGTAGAAATACATGTCATGGATAATTTTTGTCATATAATAGCATTTTTGTTGTACGGTTCTCTAAAATTACATGTGCAGTTAACAATTCATTGGATCTGGGAGAGCAGTCTAATATTTAAACAGTACTATGAAACTGTTTGAGATTTAGGATGGGGATTTTGTTGTTGTTGTTGGGCCTGGAGGACTTTGTTTTCAGGACATTTTTCTTATTTATACAGTACATTCTCTGTCATTTTGTCATTATTTGATTTATGCAGTTTTCTAGGCTTAAGATGAAAGTGAAAAGCATGCGTTTTTACAGTAGTTTTCACCTGGCTTCAAGATCAAGATTTTACACTGGACAACGAGCACTCATCCATCAACCTAAATAATATTAAACGACTTAATTTCTTAATAGTATCTTGAATTGTTTAGGCCTACCATTATACAAAATTATTATATTACATTTTAAATTCAATTAAATTTGAAAGGTTTTCAACTGTTAATAATTCACTGCACAAAACACAATGTGGTTGGCATAAGCCATGACACTGTTGCAATGAAGCCATAATTAAAGTACTCTGACATCTTGCATAGTTTTGCTTAGAGTTTTGAGAATGAGGGCAACTCGTCCATTTTGGCATCAGCTAAACCAAGTGATAGATGAATGACAGACATTTCACATTTTCTTGAATTTTAAGAAAAATTCAGTTGCGTTTTGTATTTGCAGTATATGCTATCACGACCCACCTACTGGGTTGCAACACACCAGTTAAGAACCACTGATCTACTATATTTCTTCTTTATCCTTCCATGCACGCTATTGTTGTTTCATTGCTTTCTTTAATAGGTATTCATGAGCGTTGAAATTAACCAGATCAGCAATGCTTGCAGATTCTGGGCTAGTGTTGTTCAAAGAATTATTCACCTCAAAGAACAGTCACAAATAAGATCCATTTCCTCTATTACAACTTCCAAACCGCAATCTTAAGCAATGGTTTGGCAACAGTCTCATGGGCATCAACAACCCTTTTCTGAAGTCCAAAACAATCTCCCTTGTTTAGGGCATGGCTCGTTTAACAAACTTCTGTTTCACACACTCTTAAAAACACATTTTATAGAGAAAGACTTTCAGTGTTTTCATTAAATCTTTTTAACCTAACGATTAAACTCAGGTTAAAATGAACTACAGGTATTTCCAGATATTTGTCAGCTGTGTAACCCTAATAAGCTAAGCACAAATGTTGGTTCTGTATAGTTTTCAGTACTCTTCTTTTGTTGATTTTATTATTTTAAATTAACCCTACTTTATTACACTGCAAGTGCTATTTTTGGAGCCATAATAAAGCGACTAGGTTTCCTGTGGGAATGTAATACTGGAGTAATGAAAACTACATCTAATGGGACAATTAACTTCCACAGGGAACACTACATCGCTTCTAAATTACCAAGATTAAAATGCAACGCATTGCAATGCAATTCTGTTTTAAAATTGCACTGCTACTTCATTTCAATGCATAGCACGGTTTGGAAATGAACATCGAAACAGATAAAACCCCAATGAATCATTCTTTGAAAGCTCAATATACTGCAGTTACATTTGTGGTTGTGTGCTAGCCTTTGTATTATCGCGAAAAACATTTAATTATAGGTATTGCAAATGAGCAATTCAGCTTTTTCAGCCATCTCTGATTTTAAGGATAATGGTTTTACTGTCTGTGTTAAATATTACAGTCTTTCCTGTTTCGTTTTACAACGTTGCACATATGTAAATTCTGAAACAGTTGTGCAATTTAAAAACACAAGTTGATGACAAGCTGCTAACTATAGACTACAACGGACACAGGGACTAGAACCTGTGTGCTTAAAAACATGAAAATCTCTTCAGCTAACGTAAGCCGTAGACCTTATTTTACAATTATTCAACAACAGCTTCTCTAAAAACCCATTAAAAAAATTCCTGAGGGATCCAGCGGTGAATTAGCTTTCCAGTTTGGCCAACAAATTGACAGCTCTTTTATTTACAGTCTACTTCACTGCACCAGTGATAAAGCTAGTGCAAAAACATAGACCAACACCGACAGGTACAGGATGAATTTGCTACAGGCTTCATTTTTCATATTCACAGCTGCAAGTTTTTCAAAATTTCAATGAGCCAGATGTTAGTTTATGGTTGTTTATACTTGATAAGTAATGGACATGGGTATACAGACACCAGCTAGCTTTTACATCCAACATATGTTTTTGTATTCGTCTGAAATGTTTCAAATTGTCAAATGTCCAAAGGTTTAAAATGATTTCACCCTACTGCGCATATAGCATAATGTCCATCTTGTGACGCTTAAGTATACAGCACAGCTCTCTCAGCATATTCTGAATTGTATTGTATTGGCGGGAGTCCAGACGCAGTCCATGGTGCATTTATTTCCAGCATATACAGTATTTCTTGTTCTACATACAAATAAAATATGGGGAGTGCAAATGAACTGAAACAATGAGTGCATTCGGGAGGGAGAAAATGTGTTGTGTTAGTGGTCAACATCGATCTGTGTCCTGTAGCGGCATTATCCATTTGAATTCTCATAGCAATGGATTGCCATGTACTTTAGAAATAACTTGTTCTGAGCTTTTTGTATTATTGATGCAATATGAATTATTTAATGTTTTGGCATTTTATTAATAAATGTGTTTTGATTATTTCCTGATTGTTATGTAACAGGAAAGGCTCACGGGGCTGATGATTTCCTGCCCGTGCTGATGTACGTCTTGGCTCGCTGTAACATGAGCGCTCTGTTGCTGGATGTGGAGTACATGATGGAGCTAATGGATCCGGCACTGCAGCTCGGAGAGGGTGAGGGCACACACTCACACAAACAGACACATGTGTCATATAGTGAATGCACAAGAGCTCGTAGGCACTGTGATTATGTAAATAAAGGATAGATTGCTTATCGATAACTACATCTCAAATTATGCATTGTATTTAAAAGAATTGTGGTGGATATGATGAGAAATATCATTTATAATTTTTAACAAAATGACTGACCCTTTTTATTTTATTCATATATATAAAAGGATATTTTATAATGAATCGTTACACCCCTAGTATACAATAAGACAATGCAATAAATGTAAAATATGTAATAAATACATATTTTACAATGTTTAGCATTTTAGTCACAAAGCAACACTGGTACAATGACAAGGTTACTGTTCATTACGTATCTATATTCTAGGTTCGTACTATCTCACCACCACTTATGGTGCTCTGGAGCACATCAAAAACTTTGATAAACAAGCAGTAACCAGACAGCTGAGTTTGGAGATCCAAGACTCCATCCATCGATGGGAGCGCCGCCGCACCCTAAACAAAGCTAGAGCATCACGATCCTCTGTACAGGTATTATGACCACAATAATGTCTTGGAAAACCATTGGCCAGTCAACTGTGAATGTATTTTTCTTCACGTTGTTTCACCTTCCTGTCAGGACTTCATTAACGTGTCCTTCCTGGAGGCTGGATCCAACACCAAGACCTTGGGATTGCGTCCCAACACTACCGCTCAGGACCTGTGCAATCAGTGTGCGGAGAAGTTTGAGGTGCTGGATCCTGAGTCTTATTGCCTAAGCGTTCTGGTGGATGGCCATTACAAGCCTTTGGCTCCCGAGGAGTTTCCTCTAACCATCAAATCCACTTTGCACCACAGTGAGCCACGCAAGGAATATTATTTTGTCTACCGCCATGGTCGCTGGCCAGAACAAGAGTCTGTGGATCAGACGTCACCTTCACCAGCTCCTGAAGAGAGTTTGATATGAACTAATGCGTTTGTATATGTGTGTCAGAGATAGGTGGGTCTTTAGCTGAGGGTTTGAGCTGCTTGAATGGACAACTTTAATTTACGGAAGAATGTAAGTGATGCACAAGAATGTAAGCTGTCATTACGATGCCTAACCACATAGCAGAATGTGCTATTTGCCCAGGGATATTATACGAATACAAAAACTGGCTCACAAGCTGGATGGCATTTGCTTAAAACGTGCGCTGGAAAGGACGAGGGCTGGAATCAGAAATCTGTTTAGAAAAAATCTAATATTTTCTCTTACTAGAAAAGCCTGCATTATAAAAAAAAGAAAGAAAGAATTTTTTGAGACTCATACATCCTTCACCTCAGTTAGCCTTTATTTCAGCGGCTCTGTTGTTCCCAAGCGTTATACAGTCCTTGAAAGTTTCATGATTTACAAATGAAACTTCATCTTTCCAACTATGGAAATCTTTTCACATCTCAGGGCTCAGCAGATTGTGACTCATACGTTGTTTCGGTGCTTATTTCTTCATTTATACGTTTCTTTAAGCAATGCATCTTTACAAACCTTGAACTGGTTATGCACCTGCATTGCTCTTCTATTATATACTGCCATATAGATATGCTCTCTCTGTTATATTTTATTCACATTTTGTTCACTGCTGCTGCTTTATACCACAACGTACACAATAGTTTAGGCATAAGCTCTGTTTTTTTTTTTTATAGCAATTTTTTTAAGCAGCATAAATGCATATGTATCTCAATATGTGACTGTTCCAGCGAGCTCAACACTTGTCAAACTAAAGATTGGTGTTATATTAAAAATATATATTCTGGTAATAAATACATTTTACATTATATATGGTGTGTCATCATTTGCATATACAGTGCCTTGCGAAAGTATTCATACCCCTTTTTTCACATTTTGTTATGTTGCTGCCTTGTTAAACTGCTTTAAATTACTTGTTTTCCCACATCAATCTACACTCCATACACATTAACTGTACAGCAAAACACAGGTTTTTAACATCTTTGCAAACTTATTACAAATAAAATACTGAAATAAGTATATTGCATATTTAGTTGAAGCATCTTTACAGTCTCAAGACTTTTTTGTTTGATGCAACAAGCTTTGCTCATTAGCAATGTGCCGTTTATCTGCCACTCTTCTCCTCTCCTCATCACCTCTCAGGTTGGATGGGGGCAGATACACATGTTCAGGTTTTGCCAGAAATATTGGAAAACAGTCCCACAGCATGAGGCTGCTACAAGCACACTTTACTTTTGGGATGGTTCCTGAGCTACATTTCAACTGTCCCATATAAGGGTATGAATACTTATGGAAAGGAATATAATTTTTTTTTATTTTTAATAAATTTGCAAAGATGTTAAAAACCTGTGTTTTGCTGTACAGTTATGATGTATGGAGTGCAGATTGATGTGGAAAAAAGTACTTTAAAGCAGTTTAACAAGGCAGCAACATAAAATGTGAAAAAAAATGAAGGGGTATGAATATTTTCGCAAGGCACTATATAGTGCCCTCTACTAATATTGGCACCCTTGGTAAATCTGAGCAAAGGTGGCTGTGATCCTTTAGCCTTGAGTCTTTAGCCACTCCTCGCGGTGTATTAGAAAGATATAGAAATTCAGAATTATTTCCCCGATGGTGGAAATGGACATTTTCACTGCTCTAACTCTTTTCTTAAAGCCACTTCACTAATTTGTGAAGCTCAATTATTTTTTGGAGCATATAAGAAATATATTCTTTGGTTTTTCTCATCATATTAATGATTAAATGATTTTGAGCTTTGTTTTCCTTCCTATAAATATTTCTTTGCTCAGATTTACCAAGGGTGCCAATATTAGTGGAGGGCACTGTATATATAGAGAGAGAAAGAGTCTGTGTGATTACTGGGTGTTCGCTAATAAACAAATCAAAGCAAAACCAATAAGATAAAATAATCAATACAATGGCAATCAGATGATTTATAACAGGCTCAGGCAAAAAAGAGAATTAAAAATGAAATGTATGTGTGGTAACAGTCAGACTCATCATATCATATTATGTAGCTGAAACTGTTGTATAAAGAGAATTTAACTATTCAAGCTGCTAACCTGTAAATATGTGATTCAGAACAACACTGCCCACAGACAGTTATTTAAAGAAACCCTCATATTAGTTAGTACACAAGATTTAACAATAGCAATCTTGTTTGTGCATGAACAAAAAATAGGAGGGGGTGTTTTACCTGTCAGATTTAAGAGAGATCCAAAGCTGTAGCTCCAGACTGACACGTGTGGGAAGGATATTTGTGCTGTATTGGAGCCTCTCTGGAGGCAGATAGGCTCAGCTCTGTTTATTGCATATGAACGATAGAGGAATGCAGCCGAATAAAAATGAGACTGTAATATAGGAGATGATTGCAGAGGTGTATGATGCAAATGTCTGATTTCATGCTGTTATTCCCTTTTAGATGTGATTTTATTAATGCATCCCTAAAATCCATGAATGCAGTGTTAAGAAAATCATAGAGCGGTTTGTGTCTAATGGTGTACAAAAATACTTTTTAGGTGCTTAAACCTATTCGTTTAAATTAGTAAACAGCTATGCATTATGTGTATATAGCATATAGACTTTATACTTAAATGATGCTTACTTTTCAATGATCTTTTTTCCCCAGTCATACTAGAGTAATTGCCAACAGAGAAGTATCTTTTAAATGACATAAGAGGAAGTGACATAATGTGAATTCTCAAGGGGAATTCCATTCGAAAGTGAGCATATAGCTGTAGTATTTGTGAAAAGGCAGTATTGTCTCATATGGCTGTTTAGCACTATACTTAAAATCTAATCTGAATATTATCTTAACATAAAACTAAAAAGCATATCAGTTAAGATTTCTGCGCAAAAAAAACATTTGCATTAAACATAGCATTTTTAATTGTAAAACAGACAGTTTTAGACCTTTAGAAAGAACCATAAACTGAAAATCATTTTATCTCAAAGGGTCAGGGTTTGGTTGGTCAACGTGGCCACCATTAGCCTCATCTCGGTCATAATTTTGCAGTAAAAAGCAGCTTTCTGTGTTGGCTCTTGGATGCTAATGATAGGAAGGCTAATGTTGTCACAATCTTGATAAGAAAAGCCTTTTTAAATGTTTCACTGCCACATTCCCCTCTTAGTATTCATTATTTATGTATTCAGAACATGTATAGCCTATCAGATTCCATAGTTTTAGTTAGTTTAGACTTTAGTGCTCTTTTTTCAGACATTTCTTGTCTCACAGACTTTAAATCTCAAAGCAGTTTACTTTGAGAATCACCTCTCCAAAAAATGTCTCTCCAGATGATCTTTCTGTTGTTTGAAATCATTCACAGTTTGTGAGCATAAAAAAAATCCCGAGGTTTAGATGAGGATATGAAAGACCAAGAGGTGAGGGAAAAGAGAGAAGAGAGAGTGCTAGCTTGTGTAAAAACACTTATGACTCACATTCGCGTCTAACGGTGGTAAAACTTGCAGACCTATGGATTACAGCCAAAGCTTAGGCAAAAGTTTACCAAGCGCTCAGATCATCTCCTCTCGCCACTGAATCCCTGGACCTCGTCTGCCTCATGTCCTGATTCTTTCTTCCAGCGCTTTCATTCTTGTCCCTCCACTCATGTCCTGTATAATGACTGTCAGGACCTGCTCGTCTGAACCTTGCACTCACAACCACTGCCCATTATTTTAAATGAGACCTCGCTAAAGTCCGCTACGGTAACAAGCCTTTCTGTGCTGAATGAAAATGAATGTTTTCGTTGCCGGATGTCGCCTATAGATTGAATGAGTGTGTAATTAATGTTTGTACCTAATAACCATGAAATGGTATAACTAATAAACACAAATTTCCGTTAGAAAAGAAGTGTTTCTTATACCTAAAAAAATGGAATCGCACATGAGCGTTTTAGCAGTTGTCAGATTGTGCGTAGTGTTTCTGAAGCAAAAGCCTACCTGTGGTTGCGTAAAATGCGACAAATTGTCTTGTGGGGGTTTCAGCGTGTTTGACAGGACCTTTCAAATTTAATGAGAGTGACGTCTTGCTTGGCCTAGAATCCAAACGTGTGCGTAGGCTGCTTGAGGACAGAAAACACGTCACTTCAAATTCGGCTGAGGATCCTCATTACAGACACTAATCTTAACTCATGATCCTATAGGTTACGCCCATCAACAGGTAGGTCACGCGCTTGAGTCAAGGACATTTAACGCCATAGTACGGAAATGCTAGAACATGTATTTTTGATCATGTGGCACTTTCCAGATTTATCTTTTTCCTTTGTTATGAGACATCATTAGGTGCTCTGACGTCCAAACAGTTGTCTTTTCTCCTCTGATTTTTTCCCCTATTTTAAGGCTCCATCCAAACAGGACAGTCAGGGGTGTGGCCTTCTCCGTTTCAGTTTCAAGAATGACACTTGCCTTTTTATCTTTTCTGTTTCCCCCTACAACTTCTGACAAAAAGAGAGGTATATATATAATCCCACACAAGCAAAGCGTGTATATATTCTCACTGGCACCTGACAATGAACAACAGAGTTCGGGATAGAGCTACAATCTGAGAAGTTGACAAAGCAATACATGCAAAGAGGCACCACAGGCAACTTCTCAACAATTAAACACCTACCTAGAGTGATAGACAGAAATATTGGACAATCACAAACGTCTTTGAGAAATTGCATGGAAAATTTGCAAACCAGCTTGGAGTCACACAAGACTGATTGGATTTTTGACTCCAGACAAAGAAGTTCACAGCATCCCACAGCCAAGAGGAAGAGCTACTCCACAAAGGTACCATAAATTTAAATATTAATTGTAAATTATAATATTGAAATAAAACAACACATAAATATATATTAAAATACTGGTTATTATTAAATAATGCATGCTAATTTAATAATAATATATTGCTATTAACTAAATCTAAAATGTAATATACTAAAAATCATTTAAATATATTTGCATTTATATTAATTTTTACAAAAATTGGTGACAGAGAAGTTTATATTTTAAGGTTTTCTCAAGGAGGCATTTTGGCATTTTAAAGACAAGATTATTTAAATATAATATTTATATTTATTTCTTAATTCAAATATTTGTATATTTATTTTAAATAGACAACAGATAAAGCAAAATTATTCATATTTAAACAGTTATTAATATTTACCTTTTTAGCCTGTTCTAAAACACTGGTGTATAATGTATAACGAATTAATAATTTATAAAGGCTGTTGAAATATACTTCTGATTGGCTGATATATGAGTTTAATTTCAAAGTGGCCTGTGGTCAGAACTATCTTCTAGCAATAGTCAGAATTCCTCATATTTCTCATATCTGAGTACATTACATTCAATATACATTTTGAATGTTGCGCATGCATCTTCTCTGATTCTTGCAATGGAACAGAAATATTAGCCTAATATTATATCTTGGTTAACATATTCATTTGTAGATGGTGGCTTTACCCTTGCATCTTCGTCCTGCCCTGTTGTTCTTAGTCCTCATGAGTGTGACACTGATAACTTCTGCTTTTCCCCAACCTCAAATTCGACCTCTGCAAAGGTATAACTGCTTATTATATTTTTACTGATTTTGTTGTTATTCCTCATGTTGAACAGCAATGTATGTCTTTGGTGAAATACCAAACTTTGCATGCATGACGAGTGTATTCTGTGTAATTATGGGATGGAAGAGGTGCGTGGTTACTTAGCAATTAGTTGTTCAATTTGCAGTATTCAAAACATAAAACTCCATTTGAGCAATAGACAGAATTTTACGTCTACAAGTTTGCCTTAAGTACCAAAGGTTCTGCTATGGAAAACTTTTGGAATACTTAGAATATGGGATACTTTTTACAGTAGCTTTCTATTCCTCGCCAGGCAAATTTCTTATACTTCTCTTTCTCCTAAATAGTAACTTGCCTGCTATAGGTCAAGAGGACTCCAATGGTGAACAATGGGAAGTTCTGTACCCCTCCATCTCACTTCGTGACTGGAGCATTCAGATGCTGACCGCCCCAGATTTCGGTGCATCTAAGGCTGGGAGAGAACAGCTGGTGGAAGATGATTGGCTTCCCCTCAGCCAGTCACCGATGGAGGAGGAGCTGGTGAAGGGCTGGCCGGGCAACTGGCCTTCACGGGTGGGTCACCAGCAGAAGAGAAACATAGTGGTGGCAGATGATGCTGCATTTAGAGAGAAGAGTAAGCTTCTGACAGCAATGGAAAGACAGAAATGGCTCAATTCCTATATGCAGAAACTCTTAGTAGTTAATTCTAAGTAATTGAGTGTTTATGTAATTGTGTGTATATATATATACATATATAAATATAGATCAAATATGACATTTCATGTGGGAGAAAAACAATGTAATCAAGTTAAAGGGTAAAAAATATATACTCATGCATTTTAATCCCATATAATTTTCTTTTTTGCCTTGGACAAAAAATGTGATATTTAGCACAATGTCCCACTTGCTTTTTTCCAACAAGAAAATCAATCATATGGTTTTGAAATGACGTGATGGTGAGTGAATTATGAGATTTTATTTTTTGGAGGGTAGTCTGTCCCTTGAGACTTGACTCAAATATTTAAAAAATGTATGTAGATAAAGATTTTCTCTTTCTTTTGATGATCTTTGAATAAGGAAAATGCATGATGTGTTTGTTTGTCTGATCATGATTTGAATAAACACCTGAAAACTACTGTATGACTGTTTGAGCAATTTTCAAATGGCTTAATGGGATGCACAGAATATGAGCTGCCATAATAGATTTACATTAGTTTTTTGTCAACAGATTAAATGCGTCTACATGTATACGATATATGTGACACAAAAGTGAATGTCTTTTTTTACGTTCAAAGTCAGTTCTTCTGTATAATAGATGATTAGTTTCCATTCACGTGTAATAGAATAGCATCATACATTTTTATTACACGCTCTCTGGAATGCTTGATTCTGATTGGTCAGTTGAGACATTTGCAGGTTCGTTCTTTTCAAATAATAACCGCTCCAAAGTACTAAACGCATAGCTGGTGCTACTTAAATGTTTAAAATCCCTCCACGCCAACAAAGATTGGCGCCATCTTGTGAAAAACACTGGACAACCACGATTAACAATGGAAAATTTTAAATACATCCGTTGTATATATTCATATGTAGATGTTATAAATTGTCTTACTAACGTTTAAATGTTAGTCACGTCGTACTATATTGTTTCGCGGAAGGATGAAAATGTTAATTTAAAACAAATATGGCAATAAAATGTCTCAAATTCATATTCATGTCCAGTTGTTTTCCTTATGTGGCAAGTAGCCGTATAATAAGCGGGATAATGCAGAGGCAGCCACGAAATAAGCCCCTTCAGCGTGATACAACAGCCTGATCACACTGTTTGGGCTTATTTCTGCGATAACTACCAGCTGCATCTACATTATCCCTTACATAAAGCAATCTTAAAAGCTCTAAAATTTACAATCAGTTACTCAATAGAATGATGTAAGCCTCAAACTTTTATTCATTTTTCTTTGCGCTGTTTGCTAATATGCATGAATGATGTCTGATTAAACCATAAACGTAAAGCTTTCCAATGACGACAAGATATTAAATTATTGTAGCACATTTTTGGCTACTTTTGTCGATCATTTTATTCCTCTTCTGGAGCCCATAGCAGACACCACCCAATGATGAAATACACCATATACTGCCTATATGAATTTTAAAGATGTCTACAAGCTTTAGTATAATTTAACGCAGGTTAGAAAACACACTTGTAACAGGTTGCCTACTTGTTTGATAGCAGTGGATTGCATTATTTGGGAGAATAGATTTTTTGAGATGCGGCAAGGTACCATGAAGTTACCCAAGCTGGTAAATTGAGCTGTGTATCAGAGGAGATAGGACCTCCCATGATGATATTAGTAATTTATCGCCAAGCCGAATTATGATGTGCTTAAAATGGAAGTTTTAATGTTCTGACAGCAGAAAATTAAATAGGGCCATGGTTAAATACACCCTCATGACCTCATTACCCCCGAGCTAGCAGGCGATTAATCAACTGATTGGAGAGGCTTGAAGTATGAGGAAAATCTCTGACGGCAGAGACTACGAAAGCTGAATCACTGCTTCAGGTCATTTGTTGAAATTTTTCATTGTTTATTTCCTTTACCTTCCAAAATGGTTTTACAAAGGTCAAGTCTGGCAAGTAGCGCCAGGAGGAGTTGTTAAAAACTATTCTCATGAATCTTGCGTGGATGGTTATGTATTCAGCCTCCGAGAAGTAATTTATAAGCTGTTTGTTGAAGATAATAAATTTCAGCAGAAAGTGATTGACTCACACAGTTCAACATTTATCTCCAGGTGTCAAAAGTGTCTGCGTGTCAGTACAGGAGCATCGAGGAACAATTTATGGCTCTTATGGAACGTACTGTCATCTCTGTTAGGACTGAGAATAGTTGTACAGGAAATCTTCCTGCTGCTCAGGCCTTGTAGTGAGGAAGCCTGTAGAAACTCTATATAACGGTGAGATGGATGAGAGGGCTGAGGATCACAGGAACTGTAATTTATCACTCCATACAGCTGGCCTACATGGCAGCCAGAGCCAATCAGCGGTAGCCAAATTGCTTTCTGCACCCCATTCTCACCATGTGCAACTGCGTCTCGAAGCTCATGTAGACTCAGCCAGTCCTGCCTTCCGTTCTGGCACAAGTATTATCTGGGTGTGGGAATGTTTTGAGTTTACCAGTTAAAATGACTTTGATTACCTTAAAGTTCAATGTTAGCTGGACCTGTGTTTGCTGCTTCAAAAGGCATATTTCAGCTGTCATTGTCCAATACACCACAGTTTCGAGATTATTGAGGTTTTATTATTTTGCAACATTTAAAATGTCACAGCAAATAAAAGAAACAAGATACTAATAATTGTAATAATAACAATAATAATACAATTAAAAACAACTGGATTGTATATTAATTAATGTATTACCATCCAATAGCATATTTTTTTTAATGAAATCTGTTTGTTTTGTCTTCTATTCTCTCCATACAGACATACAAAACTCATAAAGACTGAAGTTTCTAGCTCCCATTTGTATCCCCAGGATAGGAATCCTGTGGGAGTTGTTTCACTTTAAATCATGCTCACTTCTTAACACGCAAAAAAAAAATCATTTTCATCTTCAAATTACATCATTTTTTAAAACATAATTTTGAAGTTCACTTAAAGTTTACTTCTTGCCGCGGCTCTGTTTACAGATTATGGTAGGAAGAGTGGACTGAACATACAGTAGTTCGCTTCGTTTCTCATTTTTTGCTCGTCAACAAGCCTAGCCTGGATTTCTCACATTTTATGCACTTATTCGAAATGCATTTAAACATGGTGATCTGAGAGTAGTACTCTCATTTACAGCTGAAAGCATATTTAAACTAGCCAAAATATTTCATAAATTAAAACACAAGGGGCAAGGCAACTTTGAACTTTGAAAACGAGGAGCATTCAGATTCTACAGAAATCTGCGGATACCATGTGGAGAGCAACAAAAGGCACCACACAAATCTCTTTAAAAAACATCCCATATCTAACATCACAAAACAGCTGCTTGAAATTACAAAATCTGGTTTAAAATCAGGATTTTGTGAGCCACCATTTGTGCATCTGAGCATCAATGGCCTTTGAACACTCAGCTTAGATGAGTAGGACTTCAAAAATTCTTCAAAATCGTAATCCAAGGGCTCCTTGCTCAGTAGTAAAGGGACCAGAAGGATACTTCATCATGTCCCAGTCTGAACTCACTAAGGTTGTCTTCTTCCTTCTTAACACTAATGGTTTTTGTCAGCTCTGGTCACGTGTCAATGACCTCACGGGCCGGTGAAGGTTCTTCTGGGAGGGTGGTAGTGGCGTTTGGTAGAGTTTGATTGTGTGGAACAGAGTTCTGCTGTATCTCCATGGCTATCCCAGCAGGATCTTGTGGGGGGAACTCCTTAACTTGTCTTCGGTACTCCAGGAAGGTACAGGCCTTAGTGGCAATGGCAACAACGTTCTTTCCTATGAAAATGGTCGAGACTCTGCTGTCTTGAAACAGCACCATGTTGACGCCTCTGATGAGGATGGTGACAATATTGATGGTCACCAAGCTGAGGACTGGGTAGAGCATCATCTTCTGAGGCGACACGTGCTCGCCCTGCACGCTGATCTCGCTCAGAGAAACGCAAGGCAGAATAAGCAACAGGATGTAGCAGTAAAAGAACATCAGACCCTCTGCCCAGATGGGCAGACCTGTCCTTTGTGGCTCCCAAAGATTTGCCTGGATATCCAGGACATCCAGAAGATCAAGTGCCACCCAAAAAAGTCGACCCCGCATGTCCTCCTTCTTCCGGAAGGTTCTTACATACTCCATGCTGTCGAGCGCAACCAGGACTAGGTAGAGTCCAGGTACGCAAACCGATAGCAACAAAGTCAATGCCTTGCGGGCTACTGTTTCCAGGCTTTTACGATCAGCTTTGTAGTTCTGGAAGACAAAGTAGAGCTTGATCTCCAGAACAAAGATGTAGAGGAACCAGAGGATCATAGCATAGCCACGCTTCGCAGTCCTCACCTCAGCTCCCACCCAAACCGCCACATACCGCAAGACTATAAGAAAGCAAATATCTCCAACCAAGACGATAATGCAAACTCCGATTTTGCGTGGGCCCTGGTTCTGCTCCACAAGGTAGGCATCCATGAAGGCCATGCTGGTCATGATTACAATGGTGGTTAAACACACATGCCGCTTGTCAGGTGGTGGCAGAACCATGGTGCTGTCTGTTTATCAAAGTAAAAAAAACAAACAAATCGTATCCTTCAAAAATTGCAGGTTTGGTTCATGGTGTGCAAACTGCTGTCCATTGATGCTGGTGACTGAGGAGCCCGTTTAGCAAAGCTCCACGCAGCCGCTCTTTACTGCATTTCGAGCTTCGCATGGCCTCCACGCTAGTTTCGTATGTCAATATCTCTTTGATTCAATGTGACTGTGATATATCTGTATGTGTATCCACCGCTGAGCCAGATTGTGTCGACTTCCTGACCTTACTGACATGGACCTGCTTGTCTGTGTCAGCTGACCCATATAAACAGCATGGCTGGGTTCTGTGCTGGTCTCTTGTCGCTGTCTCTTACTCCTGCTTCAGAGCTGAGAGTACTGTCATTGGTGAAGACGGAATGGGTGGCCACAGCTCTCTTTATGCTCTGCCGGCTTTGAGCGCCTGAGGATTAAAGAAAGAAAAATTAGTTCTCTTCAGAGAATGTTTTTGACCTTGTTCCAGCTGATGAAGCTTTAAAACAAAACACTAGGGGTCACTGTGGTAATTTAGCACAATCAGATGTAACTAACCATCCCACGAGTCCTTGGTTTAATTTCAAATTCTTCTAAAGTCTTTAATGTTGACGAGGCTTTAGCTGCTTTGAAGGACACTGAATTTTGTAATGTTTACCTATAAAAAAGAATTCCTGTGTGTGTTAGTAATCAGTCACTTAAAGCACATACAGCTGGTGCAATGTAGCATGTATTATGATCTTAGGCTATTTTTTCCCTTACTCTATTCCTCAAGTTCTCGCAGAGAATGAACACTTTTGAATACTTTTAATTGAAAATTCCTCTGTTTTGTTTGGTTTCTATATGCGAGATCTCGCTATGCAGTATTATCCATACTTAGGCTTGACAGTGTCAGCTGCTAGAATATCATTCCCTAATATTCCTATGAGTTCTGAGTCACCAGCTTCCATAGCAACAGTTTCTATTGAGAGAGTGATAATAAGTGATGATGAGTCTAACGCAGCAGGGAACCCTCGGGTTTCTGGAAAGCGAGATATTACTGGATGTGCGACAGGCAGAGGGTGTGCTCTGACTCTGATATCTTGGTGTGAGGTGACTTGATGAGAATGACAATAATCTAAAAAAATCTGATTTTCAGCTGATTCCTTGTTGTAGTATGCACGGTAGGCACAAAGTGTAAAATAAATGCATAACATTTAAATGCAAGGATATAAGCTAAAGAAAATCTTCCAACTGCACTGTGTTCTTATTAAGACTCAGCTCACGGTCATAATCTGGATGTTATCATGACTAGATTTCCTCTTCATCTTGAATATTAAGGAACGGCACATAAATTTGATCAAGAGATTAGAGTTGATCTGTTCTGTGAAATTCCAACCGCTGCAACATTTTGAACAGCAGACCTTCACCACCTCCTATTGCTAGTTACTTCACGTCAATGCTGCTCATGTTTGATATATATGGAAGCAAACATTGAGACTATTTGCTCACACGTCTTCTCAAGTGATTGATTTTTATCTCAAAGAGACAGCAATCTTACACAATATATCGCTACACTGAGAGAAATACATGGAAAATTAATGGATGTTGAAGAAATATATAGAGGGCATGTAGCTGTATATTGTGTATTCTGCTGTTTCTGCAATCATAATTTTACCTGCATTTATCAAAGCTTTTAGCTTTGGATAGGAATTATGGCTCCATTCATTGTGAATTGTGCAGTGGATCGATACCACTTCTGAAACATTATGTAAAGCAGGGATGGGACCTGATGGACATTGCCCTGTGACACATTATTGAGTGACCCCAGTTGAAATTTATAATCCCAAAGTATTATAATATTAATAAAATGAAAAATGCATATTACAAAGTATCATTAATTTTGTCAATATGACTTCTCTGTTAAACTCCTCAGAACAGGATTTGGTTTTGCATTGTGCCTCTACGCTGCTTCCGGCCTTTCTTTCTTTTCTATTCTAGTGCACAGATTTTCATTTCTGACAACATGACTCTCTGACCTTGTGAAACTTCTCTCATCTGTTCAGTTTCAGAAGATGCAGCTGAGCGGAAGATTGAAACGTCTCGGTTACGTACTGTATGTCACCCTCGTTCCCTGATGGAGGAAACAGAGACGTTAGCCTCTAAAGAAGGGATTTCAACCTTTGTCAAGATTGCTTCAGATCTTCAGATCTAGTTGTTGTTACATTATGGCAAAACGAAGGGGAATCGAGCATGTTCAGAGGTCTTCTCAGCGAGAAGAACACCAATTAGTGAACAAACTCCACTTCAGTGCATAGGCTCGCCTAGTAGAGAGGGTACTGGCCTGAGTGATAGTGTCCCACGGCACCATGCCCTTCTCGGGACCCGGGAGTGTAGCCATTGGTCTCATATGGAGCAATCCAACAGTAACAGTGGTTATGGAAGCCATATGCCCTAGGAGCCTCTGAAAGTGGCACTCAATGGCACCACCGTCCTGCCTCTGAAGGAACTCAGGCAGTTCAGCCCTGACTGGGAGCGCTTCTCTGTGAGACGTGGTGCCATACTAACCAAGTCTAACTCCACACTGAGAAAAGAGATCCTATGTACAGGGTACAGTTTGCTCTCTTCCCAGTTGACCCAAAACCCCCAGCTCAATTGCACAGCTCCTGCATCAACCCCGGGTCGGTTTTTTAAAATTACATGTATTTTAGTGCTGTCAAATGATTACTCGTGATTAATCGCATCCAAAATAAAAGTTTTTCTTTACATAGTATATTTGTATGTACTGTGTATATTTATAAAGTATATAAAAATACAAACACATGCATGTATATATTTAAT
>JAUYWG010000053.1:13886690-13906420 GCA_034779775.1 Enteromius afrohamiltoni
GTTGGCTGTCATTGGCTCTTGCGCGTCTCGTGATCGATTGCGTCTTGCTGTTGTGAAATCCTATTGGCTCTTGTGTAACACGTGATCCATTGCGTCATGCTACCAGACGCAAGAATGCTTCCTGAATGAGATGACAGTGCGTGCCTGTGAGTGTTTTATATTGTTCAGAGGTGGGTAGGTTTAGGGTAGGGGTGGGGTTTGGTGCTTCAATAAAAGTAAAAAATTATATAATACATTTATATATGCATGCAAACCATGATATTAAGCCAAACACCTGAAAACCACAGAGGACCCCTCACGTCGAAATGTGACTACAAAGGTGTACCTTGATCATCGAAAAATGGTCTTGACCAAGCGTCAAAATGTTGACGAGTTGGGACGAGAATGTGTTGCATAAGCGGGATAATGCAGAGGCAGCCGGTTGTTATCGCAAAATAAGCCCCTTCAGCGTGATACAAGACCCTCCGCTTCCTGATCACACTGTCGGGGCTTATTTCTGCGATAACTACCGGCTGCCTCTGTATTATCCCTTACATAAACATTGCAACCCAGTTCAGGCAATACTTCACTGTATTTTAAGGTCAATTCTCATCATTAACAAACCATCAACTATGACTTTTGCCTCAATAAACTCCTAATTTGCTGCTTATTAATAGTAAGGCAGACGCTTAGGTACTGGCTAGGATTAGGGATCTAGAATATGGTCACACAGAATTTGTGCTTTATAAGTACTAATATACAGCCAATATGTTACTAACAGGCATGCTAATAAGCAACTAGTTAGTTAATAAAACAAAAGTGTTACCCCCATTTCCAGCATTTAGGAAAAAATAATTCAATTCCTCTCAGCTTAGAAACAGACTCTTGGCTACACAAGCCTCACCAATTTTATGCTTGCTACACTGAGAGGTAACAAATGGAACGACTTAGAGCTCCAAATCTGCTACAAAAGAGGCAGTAACCAGTGCAATCGCACATTGTGGCACATAGATGTTATCTTTGCTGCCTCTGTCTCTCCCTGACTTACTTTATCATTCCCTCTCCCTCTCTGAAAGGTGATTCAATTCGGGCCCCACGCGCTCTTAAGCGCTCGCTGCTCTGAGGCTTGGCGGTCTCTGCCCTTATGCTGCTGTTATGGAAGGGCTGCACTCTCCTGTCCAGGTAGATCAACAGAAACACCGCACAGCCACGCTCCATTCAGGTGTAAAACTATAACAGCTATATTTTAGGTGACTCTGAAAGGACTCTGTGTAGTGCTCAGTACAGCAAGACAAAGTGTCATGTTGAATTTTTATAGTAGAACAAAGTCAGTCTAGATGGAAGGAGTATTTCAGGCCACGTAGATTCCCCAAGTTGATTTCGCTGTCTGATATTTATAAGGAAGAAAGTGTTATGAACTGTCATCCGGCATCAGGAAAGAAGACCAAACCTGACTAATATATCTGTCATAGCAGAGTACGTTCATTCACAGAGACACAAAGACACAAAGGCAGTCGCTATGAGCTTTTCAGCTCTAAAATGACAATTCGCACACCGAAAGAACTCTATTTGCTTTACAACATTTGTCATGTGAAAGTATGTTGGCTACTGTACCACTGTCACAATGCCAGAGAACTAATAGATGACTAGGTTGTCATGGGAACTAATGTTCAGTTGGGACAATGAATTACTCTGCTAAAATTGGGCAGAGTGCATTCTTTTGGGTTTAGACTAATGCTATTGATTACAGTGCTTACAAAGCAGCACTGTATTGATATTCTTAGACATTCTGTTTTAGGTTCTTTTTAAAGCTTTAACCCTAAGTATAACACTTCTGCAATTAAGTCAGCCCGAACCACTTTACATATACATTGTTTCATCCGCTATAGGTACATTTGGCCCTGTGAACGTTTAGAAAGTAAACTCGCTTAGAACTATAAAGAAATACTTTTCACGCTCTCACAGTGTTGTGCACAACTGAGCATGCAAGCCCCTCAAAGTATATTCTAGTGACTGTGAGGCTGGGTGGATGCATGTGGTGTATGCACACTACCTAGTGGACCATTGGCCTTTGAGTGCTTAAATTACTTGTATAAGTGCTGTTAATTTAAAGCAACAAAATTAGTGCTGTTAATTTGAAATGTAAAAGCTTAATAGGTCATTTCATTTCTAGTGCATCCTCAGTTAAAAGGAATATTTCTAGACTTTGCACAGAATTTTGCAATATTCTTTGCCATTCATGAACATTAACGTCACATCTTGTGTATTGTGTTTAAATTCATTGTGTAGTAGAAAGCAGTGACTGGACACGGCAATGTCACGCATGTTTCAAGTTAAAAAAAAAGGAATTCACCCAAAAGTGAAAAATTGCAGAAAATATACTCACCTATTGCTTTCTCCAGTGAAAAAGTCATCATCTGAATAAGGAGAGAAATTTGCACAGATCAAGCACCGTTTACATGTGAAAACAGTCCAAAATTCTTCTAAACAAATACACTGCTCTCCAAAAGTTTGGGACCACCCCTGGCAAAGGGTGGTTTTGGATGACATCAGTATAAATCCTTATAATTGTTTTAGGCAAATACTGTAGATTAAAGTAACTTGACATTTTCATTCTGATTACATAATAATGGCAAAATATAAATATATAGCTCAAAGTTGAGTTATTATGGGAGGAACTGGACCTCGATGTCCATAAGAAGTGTCCAACCAGTGTGAATCATCAACCAGTGGCAATCCTTCAGGAGGCTGGGAATGATGTATTTGTATAATGTCAATGATATATTAGTCAATGTTTGAATAAACTGACAGCTTGGATGCCCAGATTATGTAGAGCTGTAATATGTAATGATACAAATTGTAAGTATTATCTGTGTGTAAACTGTTTATGTAATAAAATATGTTTTCATAGTTTGTGTTGTCCCTTATCTGTGCAAAATTATCACAAATTAAAATGGATTCATACCAATATTGTCCAAAACCCCACTTTTCAAGGGCATTTCCAAACCGTTGGAGGGGAGTGTATGTTGGCAGGTTTTGATGTTAGAGGACACTACTACTTACTACTTACTTAAAACTTTTAAAATGCCGTAGTAATGGACTTTTCACAGCTTTTCACTTCCCAAGATGAAGATGCAGAGTTGTGTGGACAGCACCAATTTACTGCAGAAGATTCATTGATTTAATGCTAAATGTGCTCTAACGAACAAATAAACTCACCTACATCTTGAATACATTTTCAGAACACTTTCATTTTTGGGTGAACTATTTCATTAAGAGCGAATTTCATTATAATAATACAGCCAACCATCTTCAACAAAGCTAATGATAAATAAAGTTCCACATACTTTCACATGACGCATTTGCTAATTTGTGTTATTTAGACTGTTTATGTGCTTGTTATTTAACATATATGCAATGCACTCTGCTTATAAATTCTAAAAATGAACAATCATCTCCTGTATATCAGCACTACAAAACCTGTTTATTAGAATTGTGTACGTTTACTGTTGTCTTAGGAGCAACACACCAAGTCACCTTTCTTCTAAGAAGAAGGTTATGTGGCAGATAAACTCTGATTCTGATATAGTTAACAGTGCACCGGAGGCATATGTGATCACGTAAGATCTAGAATGACAGCTACCCCTTAAGAGTTCCAGTACATTACAACACACACTCTAGAGCAATCCGACTATCTCTAATAAGCACGACCAGCCTTCTTAACCATCATTCCACAGCGCTGACGGGCCGTGCATTCAGCATGCTGCCTCATGGGCAATGCTGCATTGTTTGATGCGAGAATCCAGGATTCCTACAGATGCAAAACTCAGTGGAAAGGCCTCCTTCTGGCCAACCCCAGTCAAATGCTTCACTTCACAAAATGGCTTTGCCAGCTGTCCGTGCTGACATTGTGTCAGTAATTAGCCAGCGGGGGGTTTGGACTGGCAGGGAGGCAGTTAGCCTGTCTGCCTGCAAATGGAGGCGGTCATGTCACACTTATGAAACCCCGGGGGAGATTGGAAACATGCAGGTGGAACTTCCATGGCCTGCTGATAGAAGAGTAAGAATGCAGCGGTCATACCAAGTAATGTCCTGATAATGGACAATGGAAAGGGCACTCTGATCCAGTTCAGTTTTTATGCACAGGAAATGAGATAAAGCACAAGTGCCTGCTTTGCCTGCAGCAATTCTGTGCGCCCTGATCAGATCAATAGAAGAGGTCACTTAAAGTCATCGTGAAATTAACCGTATTTACCTTCTTTTCTGGTCTAATTGTGAACAGATGATCTCTGCACATTATCTCAAAGAAAAAAAGTCAGATCTTAATAACCTTTTCAACCACACTCCTCCAATAGCCTGAATATGTTCTGGAATATGACAGCCAATCCGCAAAATCCAATCAATTTCTGATGGGAAAAAAAACAAAACCAAATCACATCCCAACCAACATTTTACCTCCACTTTAAAATATAACAGAAATAAAAATGAGTTGTGAATGATATTTCTCATTGACAGTGCCAGAAATAATGTAACTGATTTTGGTTTGCCAGTTTATAGTTATTTCTTTCCTGCATAAATGCCTGTAAATCACTAGAGCTACTAATCTGTATGGGTTCACTGACTACATAAAATGTCCAATTTGACAAGCACAGATACATAATCACTGTTAAACAAATATTAATCAGACGATATATTTACTTCTCTCAAAGACTCTATCAATCAGTAAGAAACTCTGACTGTAATTATTAAGTGACAAAGCATAATCAACAAACATCGACCAACAGACAAGAAGAAAAAGGAGACCTAAAAATTCAAGCATTCATAACGTAAGGCAGTTGTCACAATATTGAAGAAGCCCTATAAAAAAAATATTTTTGAGTAATGTTTTTGTACAGTTTGTTGGCTTCAATGCATAGTCTAAAACAGTGTAGAAGCAATATTTTTTTGGTCAAAACAATGGTTTGATATTTTGTATGTGACCTATGTGTTCATTTAACTGTATCTTTTCCTGTTCAGCAACAGCAGAATATGTTCTAGTTTTGTAACAAAGAAAAAAAGAATAACGTGTGTGCCTCTATAAATAAACCCCCCCTGATTTCAAGGTTGCCGATAAAAGAGCAAGCATGGTCAAGAGGTGTTCGAGGATCCCTCAGGTTGTTTGTGTGTCACGTGAGGCGCCTCTTGGCTTACCTACACACCGCAGCGCGCGCGAAAAATGCCCGCGGGCGCTCTGAACCACTACTGTAAGTGGAAACGGATGGACGAGTCGTTTGTAAAACCCCTTTAAACCCTTGGAGGTACCAGAATGATATTCAGTCAGTGGAAACAGAAGCAACCTCACGGCCATTGTTTGAAAGGCTTAAGAGAAAAATTGCTCCCTTAATGAAGCTGTAGTGTGCGGAGACTGGTATCTCGAGCCAGTGGGTTTCCCTCACGGAAAGAATCGCGTTTTTGAATGAATCTTTCAAGCGAACGAATCGTGATCGCTGAAACTGACTCGGAGCACAAGTGAACATACAAATTCGTGATGAACAATTGATCCAATTTGTGAACATGTTCGTTCAGTTCAAATAATGAAGAAAGTGAAGTTAGAATTAATTCAATCTAATCGTGTCGGACGAGCTCACACAAACAGAATGGCATTTATCATTATAAAATGTTAATGTTATAGGAAGCCGGGTTGTCTTTATTTATTAATTTTATACCCAGCAGGTTACAAAAAGGACAAAAACCTATTTTGATGTCATTGGTGGGTCTTACTGAAGTCTCACAGTAGATTTAATAAAACTATTTTCTATTCGACTCGATGCTTCGAGTGAACGATTCACAGTAACGATAACCTTCGGGGGAAAAAATCAAGGAATGAAGCCTTTTGGTGAACTGGATGCAACAAATTCGAGTCACTGAGACGAACCGCAACCAAGACCACGAGAAAATAGTGACTCTTAAGCGTATATTAACAAGATTCACAACAAAACAATTAATACATACATTCGAATGAAAACCGACAGTTTTGCAATCGTGCATTGCCATTAGTTAGCTAAAAGCGCCAGCTGTCCCATGAATTCATGAACGGATTACTTTAGCGATAGAAACTGCACTAACAACTCGAACCCATTAGAAGCGTTGACACAATCACAGTACTTTTCTCTTTTTTATCCACGCATGTACTCAGCCAGCCATTAACTAATTGTCCTTCACGCAGTCAGTTCAATTAAGTTGATATTAATTTAGGAAGCACAACGCGCCTTATGTGCTCGCCACAGCTCACTGCACAACGGGTAATTCATGATTTTGACAGGAAACCCTCCCTCATCCGAACAGACCGTTCAGCAGACTGTACCTCTGGCATCCGCTGTCCAAGGTGCTGATCCGCTCTGAGACGAGATTGATGTTTGGAGAGTGATTTAATCCGCATCAAGCGCGCGCTGATGGAAAACAAGAGATGTCGCCTCCAAAAGAAAAGCAATGCCTTGTCAAAACTAGTGAAACGCGTGTGCACCACAGCACTGAGGGAGGAAATAGACACGCGCGTGCGGGCCGGTGCTAGTCAGTCCGATCCACGTTACTCTCTCCCTCTCTCGCCTCTCTCTCCCTCCTCTCTTTGAATCAGTGATTCAGTCTCTTCCCTCACCCTCCCAGCAGAGAACATAATTTATTGGCAATTTGCTTATGTTGGGAGACCGTCAGCCCACTGCCTTCCCCCTTTAGTGGACAATGCAAAGGCTAAATGAAACCCCCACCAATATTATGTGTGTGCGCTGTAAAAAAAAAAATACTTTATAGCTGCTCAAAATCAATAAATGCAACGTTTAGAACGGAGCTTCAAATTAGCTACTTAAAAATAAATCATTTTAAATGAGTCACTGAACATATCATATGAAAATATATGTCGGAGTTAATTGGAATTAAAAGAACCAGCATGCTAAGGGATAGCTGGCAGCTGCATATGAGTTTAATAGAAACTGAAAATATTAAGTAATGTTAAGTAACTCTACTTTATCTTTACACAGTCAAATTAAGGCTGCTTTACAAAAAGTGCATTGTAAATTTGCCTAGGAAGAGTGCAAAACTTTCATTTATGTGGTTTTAGCTTGATCAACACTGTTCTTCCTCATGATTTCTATGGGAAATGCATGCCATGGAAAGTTAAATGATTACTGGTTTAAACTACTGACAGCATAGCATGAACACTTGTCATGAAACTAACACTCATTATATATCATAACATGCCACATAATTAGGTACTCGACAAGGGAACGATCAAATAATTAAATTTTCATTTTAAGATGAGCCAATGCATCCTGACCTCACAAAACTACTAGATGTGACAACAAAATCAACAGCAACCGGGTAAATCAAAACTGGCAAAAGGTCAAACAATCAAACAAACGCAATTATTTATGACCCAGAGCATGCTGGGAAGATGGCAAATGAGACTAAAAAATAAACCCTGATTGTAAATGAAATGTGTTGTGACAGGAAATGCTTGTAAATTAAAAAGAGCTCCATGGTAATTGCATTCATTCAGTAATTAATCGTGTTCTGAATTGAAATGTTAAAATGAACCTTTTTTTTTTTACAGCGTGTGCCTGAAACATAACTATTTCATGATAATTAGTCAAGGTATTTAGTCTTGGTTTTCTATAGAAATAGTCATAGCTGCAGGACAGGTGATTTTAGTCATATTGTGAGAATATAATTGTTTAAAGGGCATTTTTGAGTCAGCCATGACAATACAGACACCTGACAACTTTGAAGGCTTTGATTCTGCCTGCATCTTAAATATAACATTTCTCCAAGATATTCCCTGCTCACAAAATAATCAGAAAGTTCCTTTCCTAGAGTATCACTGCACACAATTCTCTTTTCCTTATGCATTTTTCAAACACAACTAATTGGATCTGCGTTAAGAAATAAATGAATAATGTATCATGTTTTGGCACACTTGGACAAAAGTAAGACTTGGAAATGAAGTAATCTCCACGCAAAGAGGAATTGTGACACTAGCACATTTGCAGCAAAACCTACACTAATGAACCTTCTCACCAATGTAAACGCAGAGCATGCAGGATTGGCCATATGTAGAAGTGTCCCAAAGACAGAATACGCAAAACTGCGTCTGAAGGCCTCCTTAATACAAGAAAGATCCTTTGGTTTTGAGATTCTGCCAAAGAGGAAAGTGCACAAAGCTCTTCACAACTAAGCAAAGAAATCAAGAACAAAAGAGAGTGAGTTGTCTTTCTAGCCCAAGTTTAATTCAATATTGAACCACCTAACCACATACTCCCTCATTAGGCGGCATCCTGATGAACAGACGTTTATTGGAAGAGTGTTGGACTGTTTTGGGCTGGCAGCATTTAGGACATGTAGTTTTAATTAAACATCACTCCGATTTCACATGCTCGGCTTCCCCTTCGCTTGCTATCCCTGTTGCAGTCTGACACCGTGTGGCTCACACAGCACCTCTCATTAGCCCTCTACAGCTCGGCCAAACTAATTAGCAGTGTGTTGAGAAGTTTATGTAGGCGTTAACATCTTTATTTGCTACTAAAATCGGTGGCCTTGTTAGTTCTGGTTGCTGCGGGGTGAAACAATGGCTCTATTGATATAGGAATTTAAATGGCTCACTGTTGCTCAGAATATATTAATTTAAGCACGTATATCACACCTACGTTAAAGAATAAATCGTTTCGATTCACTCCGTCACATTCTCAATCTGGCTTTCGCAGCTTAGCATCTGAGCGATTCTTTTCTGGAGAGTGTAAACTTATATTCCCTCTTGTGCATTCTTGCTGTGAAGAGTGATATATTCTTTCGCCCTGCGGAGAAACTCAAGGCCGAAAGGCATTTGAAAGGCAATGAGGGAAAACAGCCCATTCAGAAAAAACTGCTCTGAGATCAAATGCAGATTTACTTCCGAACGCAGATTTGCTTCCTGCAACATCTTTCTTTTAAAAATATAGATAGCTGGGTTCTTGTTTATTCTTTGTCTAATGAACAAGTAATGGGCCTTAAGCTGCTGTTCTCAGAGCGATTCTTTCACCCTCACTCACAGAATGCTAAAAGGCTCTGTAGGCAAGGCTGTGAATTCACAGATAGAGCAAATCTCTGATAGCTTTTTGATGTTTTGATGCTTTTTTACTTTCGGTCTGTGTGTGTAGGGGTTCAGAATGTATGACAAGGAGGCTGTTAGTGAAGAAGGTTAATATGCTTGTGTGGGCCTGTTTGCGTATGTCCAGCAAATTAAAATAGCACAACAGTAAATGATTTCTCCTCCCTTCATGTCCCCTCTGATGCCCTTCTGCTTGCTCTCTTTCATGCATGGAGCTGAGGGACATGCAGCACTCTTTACCATATCAAAGACTAGCTCTGGCCCTCTCTGCATCTCAGACGAGATTCACAAATAGACAAAAGGACTGGATAATATTAGCCTATTGTACTGGCTTAGTTTTAAAATGTTTATTTGATTGCTTTCTAGGGTTGTGTAGTATGTGTTTTAAGGGCTTATTTTTAGGGAGAGAAATATGTTCAAATTCAATTTAATGGTAATAAAGTTTATTTGTGATTATCCTCTGACAAAAAGCAATCAGCTCACAGGCAACAAAATGTACTGCTTGAACAGGCTGAAAAGCACGGACCACATCCTTTAACATAAAGCACAGCGACAGTGACACCCCAAAATAACGCTAAGCATAAGATAAACTTTCAATCAAAAAATGACTTCAATCACCAAGCAACAGTAAACGCAGCAGCCATGTAAGCAGTAAACAGTGAAACAAAAGAGAAATATTGCTAATCTGCATAATTTATTCATACCGCATTGCATCGCTGGTATATGGAGTACAGTATTATTATCCACACATTTCAAACCTTCCTCAAAAGTGCTCAAGTTGTCAGAAATGCACAGAGTAAGTAACGTAAATGATTACTTTGTGGCTATTTGAGATGCTTTCTGTGTTTAAAGCAGGTTTGGATGGCAGCACCTCTGTTTCCAAAGGCTTGTCACGTCTTTCTTTCCCCCCCCCCAAGAATAATCTGGGCAATGAATTCAAAGACTGTCAACGTAAAGACTAGTAAAAAATAAATCCGTACATTAGCTTGTCTACAAAAGACCTGATCTCTATGAGGTATGTGTACATAGTCTTTACTTAAATGTTTTTATAATTGCTTGGCTTTTATTTTTTTTGGTATTTGTGATCAGGCCCGGGGCCCCACAAACCCCACCAATTATTATTATAGTTATAATATAAGCATAATAAAGCATTATTTTATTGATTCAAAGACAGAAGACAGTATATGAACATTCAACCTTATTATAAGTTAAAATATACCACTGGTTTCACTGACAAGGCTTAAGCCTAATACAATGTGAATGAAAATTACTTCAGGGTTCACCCCAAAATGTTATCATTTACTCAACCTTAAGTATTTCCAAACCTGTATGCATTTCTTTGTTCTGCTGAACACAAATTATTAAGATATTTTGAAGATATTTTTTAGTCCATAGGAAGAAATGGAAGTCAATGATGACCGAAAAGAGCCTGGTTTCAAATTTTCTTAAAAAAAACAAAGAAATGCATACAGGTTTGGAACTACTTAAGGGTGAGTAAATGATGACAGAATTTGCATTTTTGGATGAACTATTCCTTTAAATGTCCTAACTGAACTATGGCCTAATCCTGGCTTAGGCTAAAACTTGTCAATGAAACCAGGCCAAATTGTGGTTAAACACATCAGGCAAACACATGATAACATCCAAAGCTTTCGAGGCTTTCTGAGTCAGTGTTCTGAATCATTGCAGTCACGCAGTGGTGAGTTTTGAGCTTTGAGACTGTTCTATGTGGAATGATGGGATTTACAAATGTGTTTTGTCTTTTTGTGTGAACAGACTGACATACTCATAATGACTCACAACACCCTTTACATATGTCTCCCCAAATATTTCCTCTGTGCTAGTGACCATTCCATCAAAACTAATTTCTAGTCTAAAGTGATCTCACATCAGGGACCTTTATACTTGGACTGCGAGAGGCGAAACAGTAGCAGAAAAAATAATTACACCATACACCATTACACCATCTTAAATGATCTAATTGCCTTTTTCTTTTCTCATGGATGCGCTCATCACTCCTGGTATTGGCTCTGCCATCATAGTGTGATAAGTTCTGGTTTCACTCAGCCACTCTGCTGGAATGCAGTAATTGTCTCTCGTCGGCCTGTATTCTGTGTACAGAGGGGCTGTTTTGCAATGCTGATTTAAAGAGGCCACTCAGCAGCATCCTTATTCCAAAAGGAGTCCATTAGAGTTAGTAGATACAGTATAATGTTGTTGGTTTTCATATCAAGGTAAATTGCATGTATTAAGCTGAATGAATACAGAGAGTGCATACAACACAACTTCAAAAACCTTAAAAAATGACTACAGTAACTGTTTGAAAAGAGTAGCTGAAAGCAAATTACACAGAGATACTTAGAAACACAGAACATGCCTAAATTAAATGGCAAAAAATTATTAATTTCAAACAGGTTTCCAGGGCACTCCTCCTTTCAGGTATTAATTAAAGAAACACATATAGCCCCACCCCCAACTCACATTGGTTGATTGGTGATTGGTTGAGCCAGTGTTGCAGTTGTCGGGCAGACTGGTATACTAAAACAAACTTGCAATGTTTTAATAGACAGCAGCGCAGTATTTGCACTTTTCAGGGAAAACAACTTGGAAACTGCTTACTTCACTTGTTTTTGCATTTTAAACTGTGATAGGAGAGCTTTAAGGCTTAAAAATTACATGCATTACTGTTAACGATTTGAATTTAATTAATTGCCATGTTCTTTGCAGATTTCTTCACTGGCTGTGAATGTAGTCCTCTGATAAGGGCACCTTTTAAAAAAAAATCAAGATGCACTGTTGATAGTACAAGACTGATGCAGATTTTACTGGTATTGACAGCAGCTATCATTGTGATCTGTGATATTCATCAGCTCAAGCTGTAAACACAAGGCTGAGGCAGTCTTCTTTTGGAAAGGACGTCCTATAAGTTAAACTTTAGAGAGACTGTGAAACAAGGAGGTAATGTGGGTTTGATTAATTTACAAGGTTCTTGATATGAGTCATCCAAATGCTTAAAATGGTTATCCTTGTTTCTTTACGTTTAATATTAAAAAAGATTTCATGCAGTACTTACAATGTACACAGAGGGTGTGACAGAATTATAAATGAAACTCTTCAACTAAATAAATCATTTATTAAACCAAATATGAATTATCTTCAAAGGCAATAAGTAAAGGGATATTACACTCAAAATAAAAACATCAGTCATGATGTTTAGTCCAAATCTATTTCATTCTTCAATAAAACAACAAAAGGAATATTGTGTACACAACACACACAACTATGATGAATTGTAATTTGGCCTATCAAACTTCAATAACAAAAAGCAGTATAAAGAATGCAAAGAGTGATGCATTCAAATCAGCACATTCAACAGGCAAGACCCAATGGAGTTTTGCATCATTTAAATGCAATACTACATCCAAAATAGAAAATTCTTTTTTTTTGAAAATTATTTACCCTTATGAAGTCCCATATGTATTTTCTTTTTTCTGTTAAACAAACTGAACTTGAAGAAAAAGCAACCGTCTCTTTGAGTCTGTATAAAAGTGAATATTAACTCAAAAGTTGACACTTTAAAGACCACATAAATTGAGCACAATGTTAATCCATACAGCTGATGCCTTAATGTCTATTGAAACAAAACAATTAGTGTGTATAAAAAAGGTACTAACAAACCACCATTTTCTGGCCAGCTGTCTGTGTGCAATATGTGCAGTCGCTTGATGTAAACACAGGGCTGGATTAGAAAAAAAAAGAATCAGCCCCTGCATCCAAACGGGCCACCACTATGATCAGAATTGGTCAGACAGTGCCCATTTATATACACTCGTGTTCAAAACACACAAATTTGAACCCCATAGGGAATACCAGGCACACACTAATACTGTGTGTAAAGATTATACCAGTGTCCTCGCTTGTTCTTGACTTACTTGTCTTAATAGTCACCCCAAATTATGACTGAGGAAACCAGTATAGGCTATCTACAAAAATTAGGCATGCACTATTAATTACTTTTCATGGACGATTCTGATTGTCAGCAAACGGGCTGATTCTGATACTGACTGCAAATTTTGTTTTTCATTAAGCAAGAGATAAGCAAGAATGAAATGCAAGAACAAGAACAAGCTGTTTATTTTCTCTATTACAGGCTGAACTGGCCATAAAATATCTGTAGCCATTTGAAATTAGAGGCAACGTTTTAATCGTAGTACGACCAAAAGTGCTGCATAGGCTACATGTAGCATGACCAGTTATTTTTATTTAAATTAGATTGAACAATTACAGGATTTAGAGCAAACGGATTGGTCTGACTTTAGCTTTATGAAATTAGGCCAAATACACTCTCTGCCAGTAGGTGGCGCTCATGAAACAGCTGCAGTACTGTGTTTTCTTTGTTACCGCTGCAAACAAATCAGCCCTGAACTCATAAACAATACTTTATTATAAGATAAGGTAAGACTATCAGAAGTAAGTTGCCATGAGAGACATTCCTATAAAGTTTCACCCCAAATTAAATTTTTTTAACGTAAGCATGTTGTGAAGCTCTCAGAAAAAAGTGATCAGTCCTTATGATTTATGGATTATTACTAAGGATTTTAGAATTTTTATATTCTTGGGATCTCTTTAACATCACTTTTGCGTGTTTTTTTTTTTTTTTTTTGTCCTTTTTGACACAATTGCAAATTTTATGCAAAAGAGCAACTTTGACATTATGGCTAAATAACTCAATTTTATGTTCCACGAAACTACTTCCATTATCCACTACCTCTTTAAAGTGCTCAAACAGCATTGGTCAATTGAGTCATTTTCTTTTAAAACAACAGATTTAGGTGTAAAAATATCAGCGTTCCACAATGCAATCAGAGTGACGGCTCTGCAGTGCTTCTGTGCGTAGGTGCGAATAAGTGGGTGGTATAAAAGTCAAGTCGAGAAGGGTAAAGACAAAAATCTGCCATCACAGAGGCGCTAATGTCTCAGTTTGGGAACAGACAAATGCTGTCACGCACTGGGTTGCCTCATACAAACACACTGCACATAATAAAAAACATCACAAACCCTCTCTTCCTTATTACTAGGGGGAAGGGACGAGGGCTCCGGGTGATGAATGAGACTTCGGCACTGCTGAGATGCTGTCTGCCCCAGAGAACACCTCTTGCTGGAAGAGCTTCCCCAACCCCGAGGAAAACGAGAGCATGACGGATTTATGGACCTGCAAAAGTGCTGACCTTTCATTTCTGCACAGCCGGCCACACAGAGTCACCGCCACCATGGCCGTATCGCACAGTATCGTGACCCTCGTAGCACGAGCAGGTCAAGTCATTACTGTACAGTTTTATCAAAATGTACACATAAATGTATTACCGCTCTTTTATTTGGCAGTATGCAGGAGAAGGATGGTGGGAGTTTGAGCATCTGCTGAGAGTTTGTTTGTTTGTCTCCACTGTTGGCTTGGGGTCATCACTCCATCACTGATCCTCGTTGTTATTCAGCTGTGTGTGTTCTCCGCTGTTGGCACAAAATGTGAGGTTTGGGGTTCGCTTTGCCAGGGCAGAAGCAGTGAGAGTGATTCCTTTGTGCTGTCACTCATTACGCTCTCACTGTCTTTGCCTGGAACACACAGATATAATTTGAGATGGGGGAGGTTAAAGTAAAGACGGCAGGATGGAGAAGCAGAAATGCGGTTTGAGAAAAAGAGACGCTGCAAAACATTATCTGCCTGATCTGGAGAGTCTACGTCGCTGAAAATTAGTCAGGCTGATTACCTCTGCAGTCATAGTCAAAGACGTGCCCCTAAAGAGCTAATTGATAAATGAGAACATCTGATAGATGTAATGGCGAATGGGTCATATTAGCGGAAGGCTGATCTAATTGGACAGAAATGCTGAGGCATGCTTTCTCTTGACGACCTGTCACTCCCGGCTGTAATGAGGGAAGGAACCAATCTTGCAGACGCTGAGCATCGTGGTGGCTAATGCTTCCTCGGCGGGTTTGTCCAGCTCACACTTCAGATATCACACAGCTGCAGTCGTCACGTTCTTGCTTTTAACACTGCATCTATGCAAGCTTCCTCCCTTTTGATTGTAATCAAGCTTCTCGAGTTGACAGATGTGGGCAGTATAAATTAATGTGAAGGTATATCGTCTGTCTGTAAGCAGATTGCAGGGGCCACGATCATTACCCCGAGAAAATATGTCTATTGGCGCTCACTTTAGATCAAACATTTGGTCTTAAAGGGATAGTTCACCCATGAAATTAAATTCTGTGAACGTTTACTCACCCTGTGTTTTTTATACTGTAGAACACTAAAGGTGATTTTTTTGAAGAATATACTAAAAGGGTTAGTTCACCCAAAAAGAAAAAATATTGTCATTAATTACTCACCCTCATGCCTTCCCGAACCCATAAGACCTTTGTTCATCTTCAGAACGCAAAATACGCAGCCATCTGACCCTCCATTGACAGCAGTGGCGGTTTTAAGCATGGGCGAACAGGGCAGCTGCCCGGGGCAGAATTTTTTCATGACACATGGGGGGCGGCACTTATTGGGGAATTTTTTTTTTAATCTGCGCCCCCAAGTGGTTTTCTATTATATATTATAGCCTACCTATGACTATGGGGTTTAAATAGCCTAGTTTCAGATCTAGAGCACATAAAAACAAGACGTGCGCACATGCACGCTAGGAAAACCATTCACATGAGGGAGCATTTCAACCCTTAATTCAGGTACACGTTTGAGACTTTGGGAGCAAGGATCAAATGTCAGATCTCTCCGCGCTTGTGATTGGTCATTTTCAACACATATCTCTTATCATGGCTTTAGGAACAGTGTGTGTGTGTGTTTTTTTGTTGTTTGTTTTTGTTTTTTTTATTAATAAATAATTCTTTATAAACAACAATACAACACCAATACATGTTTGAAGTAGAATATAAAAATCAGATATAAAACATGAAACATAATGAATAGTCGAGTCATTTCAATACAAATTCCTTAAATCCGTTTTTGAAATTATTTCTTCATATCACACATTTAAAACATTTAGCCAATATTAAAAAAAACAAAAACAAAAAAAAAAAACATAACGGCATCATTCAATTATTGCTACATAATTTTCAGACAATTTCATATGGATAATAAGTTTTGGGTTCATTATTTTTTTGCAGTGGAAATAAATAATTCTAATATTTATACCACTTATTGCACAACACAGTCTCACTACAACTCGTCACATTTTGCTGCTTTGTCAAAACAGTTTTGTGTTGTTTTTCGGCGCTCAAGGTATCCCTTTTTAGGCACTTGTCACCGTGAGGGGCCCTGCGTTGTTTTCAGGTGTTTGGCTTAATGTAATGTTAATGTTTTTATGCATATATAAATGTATTATATCATTTTTTACTTTTATTGGGACACCAAACCCCACCCCTACCCTAAACCTACCCACCTCTGAAAAATATAAACTCAAACAGGCAAATGCAGTCACAGGTATTTATTGCACAAAAAATCATTTTAAATACATTACAAACAAGTTGTGTCACATTCCAAGTCTGCGGAAGTCATACGAGGTCTTTATGTGAAGAAGAGAGTAAAACACAAGGTTTTCATCACTAAAAATGATCACCCTCCGTTCACGGGCTCACATCTCATTCAGAAAATATACTTGTGTCCCATAGCTTGACACAATTGGTCACGAGATACACAAGAGCCAATAGTATTTTACAACAGCATGATGCAATCAATCACGAGACACACAAGAGCCAATGGAATTTCACAACCAACGTTGACGTAAGGATTCTTGTAGCGGCATTTTTTGAAATTGAGCACAGACTGCAGCAGCGCACAAGAACTATGCAGAAGACGGAGACAGTGACCGCGTCTATTCCTCTCACAAATCAATCATTTTGCCTCAAATGACTTGTAATATTAATATCTTTCAAATAAATAATGATGGTGTTTGTATCTGCCTGCTATATCTTGTGTTTTATTGACAGATGGTACGTTTGGGGGCAGGGGTTTGGTTACGTGCTCATAAATTTGTAAATAATATCATTTTAAATAAGACTGTTTACACTGAAAAATCACACCCCTACATATATGCAATAATGCCAATGTTTTTACCCAATATATCTTTTAATTATGACACTAAAATAAAATAAAAATATTGCGCCGCATGTTGACACAAAGAGTTTCCTATTTAAAACAGCGTCGACCCCCCACGTCGAAATGTGACTGAAAAGGGGTACCTTGAGCATCGAAAAACGACACAAAACTGTTTTGACCAAGAGTCAAAATGTGACGAGTTGGAGTGAGACTGTGTTGTATTGCAAGTGACAATTATCTGCACCTCAGTATTGAAGTGCATTATAAAACATAATGCAGCTTATTGAGTGTAAATGTTTTTTTCTGTTTTTTTTTTATTCACATCATTAAATAGATGCCATGGTTGACACCTTTATTGGGAAAATAAACCCCTGACCCTACCCAATACTTTATTTTTAACTATTTGATTATTTCTTTAATTTTCATTCATAAATACTGTTCTGATCTTATTTAGGGGCCAAATAAGAGGGGGTCTCGCCTAGGGAGTAATTCAATGTAGAACCGCCACTGATAGACAGCAACAAAATTATCCCAGATCAAGAAATGTAGTAAAAACATTGGTAAAATAGTTCATGTGACATCAGTGGCTTAACTTCAGTTTTGCTTTTTTTTAATTAATGACTGAATTTTCATTTTTGGGTAAACTAACTCTTTAATACTTCAATATAAAGAAAGTCTTGTTGAGCTCCAAAAAAGCATTGTAAAAGTGATCCAAACAACTTGCATTATATTATATATATTCTTAAACCATCTGAAAACTTTGAATGAGGAGCATTTCACTACACTATTGTTTCTGTAAGCAAGAAGCATGCACAGATGGACGTCTTTGCAGTTTTTGATTGAGTCTTTTGCAGCAACTCTTACAAAGCATGTCTCATGTCTTGCATGTCTTTTTTCATTCCATTGCCCTGTGTCTCATATTTTTAAACGCAATAATGTATTCTGTGTGAATGGCCCCTTATTGTGCTTTTGTGTCCTTTTTGAACCTTGAAAGCCATTCATTATAATTCATTATAACTGCATGCAGAAGACCACCATATTTTTCGCTAGTATTTCTCCTTTGGTGTTCCACAGAATAAAGTAATACAGAATTGGAAAGACATGAGGGTGAATAAATGATGACAGAATTTTCATTTTTGGCTTAACTATCCCTTTAATCAATCAGAACAAAGCATCTCAGATCTAACCAAAAGAAACTATGAGGAGAAGAGGTGAATGTCAGGTTCTTAGATGTTCTTAGGTATGAATATTAATTTGGTCATGTAACAATTACCAAGTAGTCCTCAATGATTTGCTGAAAAGCATGCAAGTAGATCCTAGCTATAATGAGGGCTGTTCATATCATACATCATTCATATCATGAGTTTTAAAAATTACTTGACTTCAAAATTAACATTTATTTGATATGGCATTTTCAAAAACCACATACTGTTTGTGTATTTATTCTACTGTGGAAGTATTTATTTGCTTTGTGCAAAAAAAAGGATTATCACCCAGAAAAGAGAGGCCAAATTTAGAAATTTATGTATGTAATAAGGATCGCAACACCCCTGCTAAAGTTGATTAAATGAGGGAAACGAAGAAATACTCTGAGCATTCAACCCGCCGCTATGCTATATGCTCATTAAATTGGGCCATATTTTTGGAACTCAGCCCCTTTTAATCTTATTACCATGTGCAGCATATGGAATAAAGCAAATAGATGTTGAGGAATTATCTTTGTCCACAGTTCCAGCTCTTTTTCTCCTCTACTCTCTCTGTTAATTAAATGTGCTAATGACCTGGCAGGAGACAATGGCGCCCTGGCACAGAAAGACTACAATAGCAGAACAGTGTGGTTTTGAATGTCTTCCAACTGAGTTTTCCACACATAAACCATAAACATACATAATAGCATACTAGTATACCACTGCTGTAGGACACAACATGCATGCATTTGGATGAACAAAAATGAATTACTGCACTGAAACCCCAAAAATTATGCCATTAATTTTACCCTTGTGTTCTTCCAAACCTGTCAGGCCTTTGTTCTTCTTTGGAACACAAATTAAGATATTTTTATTAAACCTGTGAGTCTTTAGACAATAGACAATAATGCAGCTACTCAATCAAGGCTTTGCTTTCTTTGCTAATAAAAAAATATTCTCATAGCATTATAAGACTGAAATTGAACTATTCCTTTAAATGAAACAAAAGAAAGAAAGAAAAAAACTACAACATAAACTATACATGTTTAAATATTAGTTAGATACAATTAAAGGGTTAGTTCACCCAAAAATGAATATTCCGTCATTAATTACTCTCCCTCATGTTGTTCCAAACCTATAAGACCTTCGTTCGTCTTCGAAGCACAGAGATGTTTTTGATGATATCAGAGACATCTGTCCTACCAACTTCAGTTTTGCGCCAATACGAGAATACTTTTTTTGCTATAAGAAAACAAAAATAACATCATATACTCAACCTGTAATGATTGTTCATCAGGCGGTTGATCCATTTGCAACATTTTATTGTCAAAATCATAGTCGTACATGCTGTGGT
>JAUYWG010000053.1:13906520-13920119 GCA_034779775.1 Enteromius afrohamiltoni
CGGGTGGGAACTAAAACTCCGGGGAAGGTTCCCGCTGATGACGGTCGGACAGCGCCACAGAGGACCGTCCTGTAACACAACCATTCTTCTCCAATGACGTCTTATGCCATTTTAGAGACCGTCACGTTGTGGAGTACATGCAAACAGCACATGATTACGCATATGCTCGTGCTTTCACCAAGATGTAAAACATGCTGATAAGGTCTCAATAAGATTGTAGGCTGCGTGTTGAGATACTCTAAAATGGCGGAAGACATAAGTCACGGGAGAAGAGTAAATGAGGTTATTTTTATTTTTAAAAGTATTCTTGCAGTATTGCAAATGTGAGATTGATACACTGATGTCACATGGCCTTTTTTTTCTGAATCTGGATAATTTCAAGTTGTGTTGCTGTCTATGGAGGGATAGATGGCTCTCTGATATTATCAAAATATTAATTTGTGTTCAGAAGATGAACAAAGATCTTATGGGTTTGGAACGATGTGAGGGAGAGTAATTAATGACAGAATTGTCATAACCCTTTAATTACAAATATATTAATTATGATTATAATTTATACATGCATCATGATAAAGTAATGCTGAAAAAAAAAAAAACATACTTAAAATGTAAATGTATGTTTAAAACAGTGGCAGCTACTGGTCTATCAAATAGTGGAAGCTCATTTTTGGCCTACATCATAAAAGGCATCAGACAAAAAGTCATCAGACGAAACGGACTCAGTTGGAGTTTGATGTGTTGCGTTGTTCCGCCCCGTGTGACGCACACGGCCGGAACTGTTGAGGATGGCAACTTATCTCCAACTGTTGATATTGTTTATTTTAACAGTTTTATTAAATGCTAAACTAATTAAATGTTATGCACAGGATAACATGCATTTCACGAGTATTATGTGCATGTTTAAAAAGTTAGTAATAGTGCCATCACACGGTAATGTAACGTCACACGGGGCGGGGCAACGCAACACATCAAACTCCATCTGTTTCGTCTGAGGACTTTTTGTCTGATGCCTTTTAATCTGAGTCCGTTTCGTCTGAGGACTTTTTAATCTGAGTCTGTTTCATCTGAGGACTTTTAATCTGATTCCGTTTCGTCTGATGCCTTTTAATCTGAGTCCGTTTCGTCTGAGGACTTTTTAATCTGAGTCTGTTTCGTCTGAGGACTTTTAATCTGATTCCGTTTCGTCTGAGGACTTTTTAATCTGAGTCCGTTTCGTCTGAGGACTTTTAATCTAATTCCGTTTCGTCTGAGGATTTTTAATCTGAGTCCGTTTTGTTTGAGGACTTTTTGTCTGATGCCTTTTAATCTGAGTCCCTTTCGCCCTATGCCTGATTGTACGAGAACTGACACCTGACGTCGTTTTTTCAGAGACCTGAAGCCTTTCAGTCTAAGTCACGATGCCGTTTGGTCCATTGACAAAGGCCTTTTAGTCTGAGGCATGACGCCTTTTCATTTTATGACTGAGGTCTGAGGATGTCCTAAAATGTACACCGTATGGGCAGGACATAATTGCAACGTTTATCCAATGACTGTCTAGTTTCAAAGCACTGAAAAAAAACATTCAAAGCAGCCGCACTGAAGTCAATGGACGCTGGGCTTCAACGGGGAAATGCACTGTGACCCTACGGGAATGTATGAGAAGAAAATCAAGTCAGCCGACCTGCTATATCTAACTGATTCGTTCATAGATATATAGATATAGAATTTCAATTGGTTTAAAATGTTTCTCATTAAATAATGCAAAGCCTGTTTGCAGTCCATTCTGTGCATCACTGAAAAATAGTAAGCTACTATTCCATTCCACACACAGCCTTTCTGACATTTTCATTTGGGAGCAAAAGGTTCCCTGGCTTTTCTGAGAGTTGATGGATTGCATGTGAGAGGAGTTTGAGCTGATTGAATTTTGCCTTCCGCGGTTTACACCTCTCACTCATTCATGAAGGTTTTAGACATAACGTGGTTTGTTTTACTTGTCTCAGTGGGTTTTTTTTTTTTTTTTCAGAACACATGTGGCTTGGTGTCCTTCTCACATATGAGACTGAGGAAAAGGGATCATGAGTTACCATGGCAACACCTCATAATATGGAGCCACTGGATGCAGATGTGGCCAGCATCTATAGTCTTCCTTCTGGATAGAGCTTACGTGTACGTGCAGCAGAAAATATCTTAAAGTGTGCCACGATCCAAAATCTTCACAGTGTGCTGGCTATTAGAGCACAGATGGGCTGCTATTATCAGCTTTTTTCTTCTTCCCGTAGGCTGAACTGGGTGCCTTTTTAATTGTAGTGGCATCATCTCAGCCACGTTTAACGTAGATCTCTGTATAGCTCCCATTGGCATTTTCACACATGTGAAACGTGGTCCCCAAACCCCCATTCTGTGACTGAGCTGATTTAAGTGCTGAAATCATGAGGCTGCCCTTCGAGAGTTGCAGCAACATATGGATACTTACAGAGCTGAATGAATAGTTGAGAACCTACCACTGTATTTTCCCCTGAAAGGCTTCAGACTTAAATTGCAGTCTTTTTTATATTCATATCTAAAGCTAAATGTGCATATCAACATTCAATTGCATCACTTCTCAGTGGTATTTGCTAAGCCATGCGTCACTGTTACTATTGCTCATTCTTAAGGTTAGGGATTTTAATAATTGCTTATTCTCAAGTATTAAACTTGTATGTTTAATAAATTAAACCGTGGAGCTTGTTAAAGAGACTTTCACAAAGCAAAAACTCCTACAGACGTCTATTGAAATAGTGACCTAAGCCATAAGAACTAGAATCTCACATCAGAGGCTCTTGTGAAAAGTAACAACCAGCAGTTTCTCCAGGCACACCTTTGCTGGAATCAAATAAAAGCAGCTATGTTTTTTGTCTAAACTGCTACCATGTTTCTTACTCTGCACCAGAATGCATTTCAGTGCCATTTCTTGTGGAAAACAGAATCCATCATGAGCCTAAAGGAGGCAGCCATGGTAAAGAAGAGCCTTTGTGGTGAGATGACACCAATATATTTTTCTGTTCATTATGCGGTTTGTCGGTGACATGGGTAAGAGGATGGGGCAGTGCTGGAGAGCCTATTAGTATTTGTAATTAGTGAGAGTGAAGCCTAAGCATTCACCAATTAGACAGCTGATATCCAATTACAGCGAGGTTGCAAGTAAGCAGGGTCATGTCTTATTCATCATGAGAGCAAAAGCTACCGTTAACAAAGAGAACCCTGCTTCTCCATGGAAACAATTTTCCTGATCATGATGTGCTTTTTTTAATTTAACAGGTGTATGGTATAAATACATTTCAAGCACTTTGTTTTATCATTTTAGAAATTGATCTTTGTTTTCCTTAATTAATTACGCCTCCAAGCTTTTAGGATGAATTTCTAGTAAGCTGCAAACATTTTTTGTGTGATACACTATATTCTGTTAATGCTAAGATGGGAATTCACTAAGAACTGATCATTTTGAATTACTGAATATTAATTTGTTTATTTAAAGAAGTTTTAACTGCTTTGGAACGACATGGAGGTAAGAGAATAATGACAAAATCTCCTCTCCGGCCAGAGGAGAACTGGACCCAACTAAGCCTGGTTCTCCCAAGGTTTTTTTCCCCATTCTCCTTGCCACAGTCGCCTCTGGCTTGGTTAGTTAAGGACACCAGATTTCTAGTGATTATCGTCGTTTTTGATTACAGAGACCGTCTCTGCATTTGATAATAAAGTTTAATCTCTGGTAATCTACATTACCATCACTCTGTTTTCCTACTTAATAATGTTCAGTGCTTTGCTACAATCTGTTGCTAAAAGCACTATATAAATAAAAGTGACTTGACTTGACAAAATTTTGGCATTGAGTATCCCTTTAAGGGCTAAAATTATGCATAAATTATCAACCAGTTGTTTATTGGATTTTAAGATGTCAAAAAAAAAACATTAAAAATAAAGCATCTGAACTGATTAATTGTTTAAAATAAATCCAATAACATTGAAAGGTTGAATTTTCCCTTTGATTCACATTCTGTCTAACCTCACATTCTCTCTCCTGCAGTGCCGTGAAACTCTCTTGTCATGTTTCACTGTGTGCTGGAAATGGCAGGTGAAGCAGCTGAGGTTGTACTGCAATGCTGTTCCCGTCAGCGCTGTGGCCCAGAGAAAGACATACGAGCTCCGAGGTGTGTTTGCCTTGCTGGGCGCATCCAGCTGTCACTGGTTGCCCTACAAACTGCTTTGTCATCGCCCCGGGAGCCTGGAGGTTAGGTCATTTGCTCAGGATGATCACTGCAGCCGTGAAGGGACCAGCTGCCAAAACACTTACAAACAGCATTTTTCACGGCACAATTCTCTGCTCCTCTGCTGGATGCTCTTTTCCTATAAGAAAGAGGCACACACAATTAAATGCAATGCAACAAGTGTGTCAAGGATCACTTTGCGTAACCAGCACTTTTTTTTTTGCATTTTACTTGATTGTGCTAATTTTTTTAATTAAATGTAAATGAAGACATGGACTACTTTATTATTTTATTACAAATTCAAATAAAAACTGATGAAATATATTATTCATTGTAAAGACAAGTAGTATTTAGACATTTTTACTGTAAACATTTACAGTGCAAAAAGCATCATAAAAACAATCCATTATAGCTCGCACGACTACACATTTTTACTAGTCGATTAGTCAACCAGAAAAGTTGCTGACTAGTCTGCAGGCCACTGTTTACCTTACGTAAATGACAAAATGCCATGCAGCATCAGCGGTCTTTGCTGTTTCTGTCAAATCCAGCGGTGTGTGAACGGAGAGTGCAGCTGAAATGATGTGGGTGCTGCCTGAATCCAATATGTACTACTCGCTTATAGTTCATGTCAGCCTCTGGGCGACACTTGGTTATTTTCAGGGTGGTTTACAAAAGTTTTTGGCTTGTATGTGGACACTAAAAAAGACCATCTCAGGATAAGACAGCGCGCATGGGGAGGCTTCAACATTGTCTTTTAATTCAACCATTTTTTTCCCCTTGCAATGCAGTCAAGCAAAAATAAAATCTTAAAATATACCATGACTGTTCTCCCAAAAGTTTGACAGGAAATGTCACTAGTTATACTGGTTTCTACACCCCAGACTGAATTTATCATATTCACAACAATTTTATGTACTAGTCTTTCTGTGCTATAGGGCAATATACCAGTAGACATGATAAACCGATAGGAATATGTTAGGCGGAAGAGATTTAGGATTATTGTACCGTGTTTAAGGTAATGTTATGTTGTAGTGCTTCACAAGTTAACCATTTGAATTTTTTTAGCCTCGCGGTTTTAAAATCAAATGATTTAAAATAATCAAAGCACAACAAGCAGCAAAAGATATTTTAATTTAGTAAGTTCACATTGTTTAATTGCTAACCTTAAGAATTGCTAAACTTTTTGGCGGCTTATTGCGCTTGAACCACAAACTTATGTGACAAAATGTCTGTCTGTGAATATTCACACAGACACAGCTGGTTATACCATATGAGAAATTGAACAGTTAAATGGTTTGCCATTAATCACTCACCCTGTCGTTCCAAACCCATGAGACCTTTGTTCATTTTCAGAACACAAGATTACGATTACAATGTAATTCAGCCATGATCCACTCACACATTTGGATTTAAATATTAGGTAATGATATTGTATATGTATTGGGGTGTGATTTTTCACTGTAAATGGTCACAGCAGTTTTATTTATGTTAATTTATTTATACATTTATGAGCACGTAACCAACACCTGCCCCTAAACCTGCCATCTGTTAATAAAACACAAGATAAACAGTTACAACTACCAACATTATTTATTAAAAATTATTAATATTCGAATTATTCCAAAGCAAAAGAATTGATCACCATCTCTCTGTCCGCCGTGACTCATCTGTGTTGCAGGCAGCTGCTGCTTTGCGCAAATTTAAAAAATGGCGCCTGGAAAATCCTTACATCAGCCTTGGTTGTAAAATTCTATTAGCTCTTGCGTGTCTCGTGACCGATCGCGTCATGCTGTTGTGAAATGTTATTGGCTCTTGTGTGTTTGCTGATCGATTTGCATCATTCTACAGGATGAGAGTGTGTTTTGAATAAGAGTCAACACGTTAACGGAGCAGGATAATTTCAGTGATTAAAACATTGTATTTTACTCTCTTCTTCGCATAAAAGACAATGTATGGCTTCAGAAGGACTTGAAATACAACAACTTTTTGCAATAAAAACCTATGACTGCGCTTATTTTGTCTGTGTGTGTTTTATATTGTTCAGATGTTGGTAGGTTTAGGGTAAAGGTGGGGCTAGGTGCTACAATAAAGTATAAATTCATATCAAATGAATTTGGTTATCCGTGAGTGGATCACGGCTGATGCCTGTCACTGAATTATATTGTAATCTTTTATGTGGTAGTATGACAGAATTTCCGATGATTACGTGGTACTAACACGTTTGTGGTTATTTCACACAATTCTGAGATCAGGTTGTCGCTGCAGACCCTCCACAATTTTACTAAGGGGTACTTTTACTATGGGTGTGTTGATTTCCAGCCGAAGAGCAAGCAACCATAACTTCAAGCGATCAGGCTCAGAAGTTGGGAATCGATGAAAAGTCAACAGTCCTGGATGAGTTGCGAGCAAGCGAACATAATCTTTTAGCTTATCGGTTTGAACAATCAGGATAAGCACAAGTAATTAACATTTTGAATAGCCGCTATACCCACAATCTCTGTGCTCTGTGTAAACAACGACTGTCGCAAAAGATCACTTCCGGTGTTTGCTTTTCCTACGCCAATGCTGAGCACAAGCCTGAGACGGTTTGGACATGGTTGTCTATCAGAGACATCAATGTATCGTCACGAGCCACAGGGTGTAATTTGGATTTGTTTGTGGATGTTTTTTTTTTACTATGAAAGGTTTGGTGCCAATTTACTTCCATTAAATGACTACCAGACTGCCACTGTTGAAGTTGAAAATCTTTGTTTGTGTTCTGCTGAGGAAACCAAGTCACCTACATCTTGGATGCCCTGGGGGTAAGCAAATAAACATCAAATTTTCATTTTTGGGTGAACTATCCCTTTAAACTGAAAAACAACCCCATGTTAGCGTAAGAACTTTTCAGCGATATGTGGACTTTTTGCAGTATTACTGCTTCCATTGAGAATTGTTCAATTCACACTCATTTCAATTTGTTAAAATTGAAGGGTAATGAAAACACAGCTTGTTTTAATCAAACAACCAAAAAAAAAAAAACATTGTCAAAAAAAAAATGAAATAAAACAAGTAATCTCAAATTGCTTTTTGACTGAATCACTTGTGTAATGTATATTTATACATTGAAGATTACACATTTTACACATTTCTTTGTACTGTGATATAACATTTAGGTAATATAGTCCCTAATCAATATGGTAGCAATAACAAATTGCCATTTTAATTGTTTATGTAGGTGCAAACAAGACTGGTAATTAATTTATCAATAGGTCCTTGAAAAGGTAATGAAAAACTCTTGTTGACAATATCTTTAATAAGACTCTATGATTCAATAATCATGACCTGCATCTGTCTGCATGTCTGTTGTACATGCGTTTAATATGGGAAATCCCTTAGATGCAGTCTTAGTCTTAAACTGGCACAGTGGATTAATGAGGCATGCTGGGTAATTAACATAATGAGCTTCCAGTGTGTCTGGCTTGCCCCAGCACCACAAAAGGTGAATGCTGGAGTGGTCATATGCAAGTGTACCGGTCTGAGCATGTGTGTGTGTCGGCATAAGTGAAATGTGTTCTAAGGGTGGGCTCTTGTCTGCATTTTATGTGATCGATTAGCTGCTGTGGTACTAAAGGGCAGCCTGGGTGTGATTTCAAGCAGGAAATTGGAATTCACAGCAAACAAACAAATAAACTGTGTGTGCTGCCCATCACTTGCCACACTGTGGTCACATGACTAGCAGCTGTGCTGGGGGACACAGGGGCTGAATGTGATGCATGGAAGACCTCCTATACTATTAAGTGAGCTGTGAATCAGACTACCTCATTTGATATTTCTATTAAAATTTCATTATAGATAAAGGTGAGCTGTTAATTTAAGAGGGCATCCACACATACGCACACTATTGGCTTAAAAGCCCTTGTCTAACAACTAGAATTATTTTTGATATCTAAAGGTCACTTGAAATCGGTCTTTGAAACTTTTTACCAAGTGATCCTGTGCCTTTTATAATTTTTTTTTGTTTTACCCTTGTTCCTGATCTAGACTTTAAATCATAAAATATGATTTATTAAATGAATCTATCATATAATGTTAATTATTACATTTAAAACTATGAAAATCCAAACAAATAGTGAAATAGTTTCAAAATATATTCTGTGAAAATATTTGTTTTTTATGATTTTTCATTTTTGTTTTACAAATAACCTTTTGTATGATTTTATTATTATAATTGTTGTACACTAAGGTTTCATTTGTTAACATTAGTTAAAGGGGTCATCCGGTGCCACATGCACTTTTTCAAGATGTTTGGACTGAAATGTGTGTTGGGAGTGTGTGTGCACAACCACCCTACAATGATAAAGATCCACCCAGTTTTCTTTTTATTTAATAAAATAAGTGGCCCCTTCTGAAATCAAGCCATTCTCAAATGCACACAGACAGAGGCCACGACCATAATAGTTGATTGACAGCAGCGTGTCACACAGACTGAACTGGTGTCTTACCTCAGACCCACCCTGAGTGAGCCGTCATCAGACTGAGACGCAGAGACAAGCAAGACTCCTAACAGATTGAGGTGTTTTGTTGTTGAATGTATTAATGAGCAGAGCAGTAGTTATTTACTCCCGACATCTGAGTGACTGAAGACGCAGAAGATTAACATTACATTTGGTTCTGAAGGGAAACGTGCCCTTGATCAACCGAAATGCGTTTATGTTCAAGCGAATCATTCATGATCCAGCCTCACCTACAGAAGCAGTGAGTATAATGTCTTTTAATGAATCTTTGCTTCGCCTTCCTAATAAATGTGCTAATTAGGAAGTTTCACAAAGATCCTCTGAGAGTGCCTCGGAAAAGAGGGCGGGGTCAACGGTGCTTGTTAAGATTTAAAGTACACAGAACAGAGTGATTTCTAAAGAGCTGTTTTTGACAGGGTAAAATTTGCGTTTTTTTTATCTCTGAGAAATTTTAAAACATGCACTCACTTGTTTAGTGTCAGTAAAGGGCTTGAGATAAAATCACCTAAAAATAAACTAGCAATACAAGCAAGGATAACCCTTGGCATTCATTTGCTGAACCAATTAACATACGTTCAGTTTTACTTCAGTCAGAGATTCGGAAGAAAAGAAAGCTGATTTAACATCTTGATCCAATTTTGATCCAAGAGTTAATTAGCTTACTTTGGCTATGGTGGTCAAGTGAAATAGCTTTTTTCCTGGTACAACACAACCTGATTCAAACAAAACACTCCCTCAACCTCACTTATCACCTCAATGCTGATTTCTTTTTACCCTGAATGGTTTGGAAAACAAAACAAAACAACATCCTCCAAGTACACAAACTTTATCTGGCACAGGCTAGTTGAGGTCTTCTTATATAACCTTGTTTTTCCAAGTAAACAGGCCTACTCTGTTTTTTTAACTCCCCCATCAAATTCTCATCTGCATCTGATTAAACAGACAAAATAGATCACCCTACCATTATGTAGACGTCACATGTTTATCTCAAAAGTGCCATTTGGGATAGGACCCAGTCACCTGTCCCAGTTCTTCTCCTGAATCTGGACGGCTTGCTCTCCTTGTTATATATCTGAGGAACATATACTGTACAATCAATTATGAGCTATAGAGTGAAGTACGTTAAATTGATACCTGGTCTCATAAAAATATGTACCTCTGTGCACTTTTTGTGCAACACCGTTTTTACATACCTTACTGCACGTTTCACTGCAATTTCAACTTCTTACTTTGATATATGTATTACGGCGGTTCAGAATTGAAATATCCGTGGACTGTTGCTAAAGGTCAATGCTCTATCATATTGGAAATATGCCCTACACCAAATCCAACCCCAACAAATGCATTTGTTGTTGTAACTTTTGTCATTTTAACCTCCTTTTATGCAGATTTGAACTGTTTTGTTGAATCGTATATGCAGGATTCGAACCGTAGCTCCACTCTTCTCAATCACATCTCTGTAAGCTATCAAACAAACCTACTATGAAAACCCATAGAAATGAAGCTAGATATGTGTGATGCTAACAATCAAAAGCATCAGTTTTTAAATATCCCATCATATTAATACTGTTTTTTAAGTCGTAACATGGACTGGTTCAAGTAATTGTGTGAAAATATGCTTTATTAATCAAAACTCTGTAAATTTGTGTGAAAAGTAAAGGTGTCAGAGTTTTACTGCCTCTAGTGTTTATTTCTTTTGGAAACTGCAGTGATATGTACTTGTTGGTACATAATTCGTGTTTCGCTAAAAAGTGCACCCAGGTACATTTATGCCATGAGACCTGATAAATAAACATTTGTTATTCAATCAACCTGTCACCCACCATCACCAGTGAAAGAAGGAAGCCCAGCTCACCTACACAAGTGGACAGCTGTGGAAGCAAACCACACAGAAGCATTTATCAGGGGAGAACAGCTGGGAAACACCACAATTATTGAGCGATGAAATGTAGGAGGTCATGCACATTTAAATTTGGGATTTAGACCAAAAACATCACACAGAGATGTCAATCCACTCCCTACTTTCATAAATCTTTAAAAATCCTTCAGTGCAGTGTACCTACCAACATTCTAAATATCCACTTCATCCATGAGCTTTTCAGCTCTCAGACGCAGTTAATGATTTATTTGGAGTTGTTGCTGAGTTCAAATGACTCATTTAATACTGTGAGTCATTTGCTAGGAACTAGAAATTTTTTAATTAACTACACATTAAATTAAAGTTAGCCAGGGTGACTACACTTACATACTGTATGAACTCAACCACTGTTGTCCAGCCATCTTTATCGAACAATTCTGTAATTTGTCATGTGGCCTATTAATCTTTTATTTTAAGAGCCAACTAATGGCTCCCTAAGCATTGTTTTTCTTTGTATATATGAAATTCCCTATGTATTTAAAATGGTCTGGTGTGGTTTTAATGAATGAATGTCAGTGTAAACATAGCCAGATGCTACTGTCCCTTATCAGTGCCGGTTCTACACTCAGCTGTAAGCAATGATTGTCAATAACTTTAATTCTCTATTAATGCTCCAGTCCTCCATTGGGAAGCGGGGGAAGATTAAAATAGCCTGGGCAGCATTGGTTAGTTAATCAGCTTTCATGCGATGAATCATAATCTTTTTTGACAGGGAAAACAGCTGTGTAATTTCAAAAGAACAGCGTGAAGGTCCTTGCACTTACTGTGCAAGTTGCCGTGGTGACATTGTTTCACAGCTTGCAACCGATACAGACTTGTCATCTAAATTCTACCGACAGAGCACATCTACACATCGTACTGGCTTGTACAATGAGACTGCATGTGATCACATCTACACAAACATACACACTGTATAAATCCTAGTCTGAGGTTGAGTAGTGCAAAAAGTCAGACTCAAAGCCATTAAATAAACGGGACACTAAACTCTCTCCCCCAAGGGACGTGCAAAGGTCCAGGCCCTAACTGTTACCAAAATCTTGTTAATGTCGCCTGCCGAGAGTCCAGTCTCGACAAATGAGACTATAAACACAGTAAATTCTCTGGCATGTTGTCCATATCTGTTAGAGGTTATTTATTGTTTGCTCCCAGGTGAGCATTTGCAGCCTTTTGTGCTAGAGTATATTTCTCATCCCGTGACTCTGCAGCAGTCATATATCCTGAGGGGCAGAGTGTGTATGACACACTGATAAACACACACAGACCAGTCTGTACCTCCCACATACCCCCACTGTGCTTTCTTTCTTTCTCAGTAAATGTTATGCTCCTCGTACTGCCTTAAAACATCGAATGGATTTATTAAAAAAAAAAAAAAAAAAAGCATGCAAAATATTCTCTAATTAGCTCTAAAATGAACTAGGAATCACTTGTCTTAGCTGCACTCAACTAATGTGGTCTTTTTAAATACAGAACTATTTAAATTAAGTATTAGCAAGTGATTTAAGATATGAAATTAAAAAAATTTCAAAGAGAATTAGCTCAAAATTGTTTAGACGATAATTAATATGCATTAACATGCTTTTAGCAGTCCTAGTTTTTTTTCTGTAGCTCAGATACATTAGCAGAGCGTGCCACTACAATGCTAATGCCATGGGATCAAGTTAAAATGCAAACCAAGGCAAAGTTGCAAAAAGTGCACAAATGCAAATTTTTTTGACCAGACTCAGTCAGCTGTTGAGACACTTAATTCCGTTTAACACTCGCAACTGCACATAAAGCAGAAGTTACATGATTTCATCAAGGTCCAAGTGCTTCGGAGAAAACACTAATGATAACATCACACAAAAATTAAATAAAATAATTAATTGTTTTTATTATATATATATATATATATATACATATATATATATATATATATATATATAAAACACACACACAAAAAAAAAAACATTTACACACTGCAAGAATGATACATTAAATTTTGAAGTAGAGAGTATATATATATAGTTTAAGAATAGCATATATTCAACAAAATAAATTGTTCATAACGTTTCAATGAATTATATTCTTTGAATATATATGAATATATATATATATATATCTATGAATTATAATATGAGCAGTTTTGGCAATTTTGTGTAATTTTAGTAATTTTAGTATGCTTCATTCAGAACCACAAAAAGACATACTTATATGTTTGACTTTGTATTCAAAGAAGTCTTAGCAAATCTGCATTGATTCCATCTTCAATCAAAGTTGGCCTTGCTGTCACTTCTCCTCTGCAAAAGATAATAAATGTAAAGAAACTACAGTCCAGAACATTTCACACAGCAGTGGCTAATGCTTAAATATCAGACACAGGCAGTATAACCTTGCCATATTCTTATAAATTATACCTTAAATATGTGTACAGATAAGTGAGGCGGTCACTGTGCTGTGATTGACAGTAGAAGCCATATACAATGAGAAGTTTTGTTACACACATTTGTAAGATCTGAATTTCTTTAATCCTTCCAAGAAATCATCAAAAAAGACAATAAACTTTGATCTGAAACCGGTGGATCTCTCGCAACCAAAGGCACATAATAAAACTAATCTGAGATCTTCAAAGACAGTGAACTCTGACCCCAGGACAGTAAGCAGACCCGGGTTTACGGTTTGCCCCCTCCCAATTCACTACCCCCTGCAGCTACAAGCTGAGAACCAGGGATTTTCATGGAAAATCACTAAAACTTAAAGTGTCATATGTGATAGTTTTTAATTTTTACATATTTAGATTCAAATGAACGAAAACTCATCTAAAGATGAGTATTTCAATGGTCTCGGAGTCACAGCAGTCATGTATATTGTTAAAACATTCTTATTATAGATCTGAGTTTGTAACAGAAGAGACAAATGGTAATTTCTGGCCAGCTGCAGGAGAGTTACTGGCAGGCCAAAGGCTCGGGTGTTTTACGACTGA
>JAUYWG010000053.1:13920219-13937920 GCA_034779775.1 Enteromius afrohamiltoni
GAACGAACAATTGGAAAGATAGCTCATCCAAGATAATCAAGTTTCTAAATTAAGATAACTCAATTTTAATCAGCATTCAAAACTAAGATTATAATCTAAATTTAATAATAACTTAAAATTGGAGTCAGATTAAAACCTAAACGTAAAAGTAAGATTAAAACCAAAATTAGAAACTCCAGAAGCGAGACATGAAATCTGAGCCAAGAAAGCTTGCTACCTTACACATTCATCCATTCAAGCAATAATGTCTACTGTACAAAGGGTAAATTAACGTCTCTTTTTCCACTTATTAATGACACTTATTTAGTCCATTTACCTTAAAAAGTAAAATGCATGCTACATTCACTCTGCAAGCCTGTTGTGTGCAAATTTGACTTAATGCTCAGATCACATAATTGTTGCTAATATCAGATTCCAATGCGAACTGGTCACACTCCTGGAGTGACTTGCATGCGAAAGTAAATGCAGAAGCCACTGCAGTAAAAGTCGTATGGATTCTGATATTACTTCAGACCTTTATTTGATTTAGGACCACATATGGAAGCTGAATCGACAAGATTAGATTCTGTGTGGTTTGTGTTGTTCACACCACTATAAAAAACAAAGCTGAATCACAGCAACATTTTTGCCCAGCGGATTTGGACCACTTTTGCTTGCGGTCTAAACATAGCCTTACTGATATGAGCAGATAAATATAAATAAATATAGCCAATACTTACCCCAGCCACTCCAAACAGAAGAGCTGATTACATTTTGTCTGCATTGTGGAGTTCCCATCAATCTGCAATCAATTATAAATGAATTATGCAGTCTTCAAATTGCTCTAATTCAAGTACACTCTCAGTCAATTCAATCTGCTCACCACAGCTAATTTGAGATAAACCATGCAGTTTAAGTAAGCACTTTGTTGGGATATTGTGAACGTACTCATAAAAGCTGACGAGATTTATATCAGTTCAGTAAATCCTGGGAGATGAATAATGATAGATCAGAGAGCAGCAGAAGAACCGGAGGCTGCTAAATAAAACTCCCCTGAAACTCACTTGTGTGTGGGCCTGTCAGACCTGATTATAATTATACACATTATGTACTCTGTTCTGTGACATCATGAAACATGACTGATGGTTAGGGTTCTTGTGAAGTGCCACATGTTGCCGTTTTGACTCGTTCTCTCTACCGCTCTCTTTCTCTCTGTCTGTTGCTAGTGCTGTTTTAGCTGTCTTTCCCTTTGTCTTCTCCAGACACTCATTATGCACGGTTTGAGCAATTTTTAATCAGCGCTTGGAGCTGCCGTGGTTCAAATGCAAAGAGCCGTTCTCTCCATCCTGCTTTCTTGCTTTAGTGATCAACTTGTGGGTTGCAGTCGGTGATAGCAGGGCCATTTTAACACATACGTTTTAAAAATGAATGCTGTGTTGTAGTGTAAGGAAGATAATGGGAGACATTAAGAAATACCGGTTCAGGTACATAAAACTTTGGTAATTATAACTTGATTGTTTACACAGTAGGGAGGAAATTAAAGGACGCCTTACAGGATGAAAGCTAACGGGATGTAAATATAAGGGCTAAAGTTAGCCACTGCTCAACAGTGTCAGATTTTTGATTAATTTAGTCTGTCTTTGAAGTCTTTTTTTAATTTTATTAAACATGGTAGAACGTATTCAAATCCTACAAGACATACATAACACACAAACATCATAGAATTAAAGGGGCCATATAACGCCAGATGCACTTTTACAAGTAGTTTGAAATGAAATGTGTGTTGGCAGTTTGTGTACACAACCAACCTATAATGATACAAATCCACCCAGTGTTTTTCTTTATAATCTCCTTAAATGTCCTCACTCAAATTGAGCCGTCTGACATCACACGGTCTGAGGCCCCTCCAGCGATTGTTGACTGACAGCAGGGTTTCAAAAAAAACTCGACTGGTGTCTTACGTCAGACATGACTCCATTAGTCCTTAAAGAATCATATCAGCTTGTGGAAAACTGCCATTAAATGACCCCTTTTATCACATACATTGATTAAGCAAAACCATTAATGAGTTGGTTACACGCACACAAAAGCATCTTTCACATGGCATGTGAGTCTTAAACTTTTCTTTCGTGTCTCATTGCACTTAAATGGTCAAATACACAACATGTTATGTTAAAAACACACATAAGTTACAAAAAATGTTGGTTATGTCTGTGAAGGTAAACAGCTGTTTATTTTAGATCTGTATATTAGAGAGAGTTCTTGGAGTCATTAATTACTCACACTTAGTGGCGGTTCTACATTGAATTATTCCCTGGGTGAGACCCCCTCTCAGCAGATAGAGTATGCTGTTATGTATTTTTTAAAAGATCAGCTTAAATGTGTGATATGAAGAAATAATGTCAAAAACTGATTTATGGTATTCTAAATGGTTTCCCAGTTATTGAAATGACTAGATTATTTTCATGTTTTATACCTGATTTTTACATTCTACTGCAAATATGTATTGGTGTTGCATGATTAATTATTCATATAAAAAATGGTGGTCAGGATTGCACTGTAAGACCCCTAAGCATAGAAATGGATCATGTTAATGTAAGTCATTGCCACTGAACAGATCCCTTGGGGTTTTTCTTGGCATTCTGGGATACAGTGTGAAGGCTGGTGCAGATGGCTTTGGCTGCAACTTGGATTCAATTTATTCAGTCCTACTTTAATTGATGTTCATTAGTGCTGTTACCAATGCATGGCTTATTTTTCAGTGTGTTGATATACTGAGAAATATGTACATTTAATTACCATATTGGGTTAATTGCAGTTCTCAAGGGATTCTTTAGGTATGAAATAAATTAAGACTTGTTGCTATGCAAGAAGCCTGTAATAATCCATCACAAGTGCTCAGAATGGAATAGCTTACTATTTACTGAGCAGTATACATTGTATACTTATTATTTTAAAAAATATGTAACATAATATGCACAGTACATAAATCCATAGTATGTTACTTGATATGCTGTTACGGATCGGCCAGGCTCTCCCATCACCTCACAATCGCAAAGATCTCCCTCATGGAAGTTGGAAGTTCATGCTGAGAATATTGCATTGTGGTTTACAAAATGCAGTTTGTTTTAATAAATTATAATCATATTTTAGCATATGTAAGTTATCCGAATATACCATGGCATGCATACATCATCATATGGTACAAAGTGTACAGTGCATACAGCAGAGTCTCCTCGACGCTGTCATAATTTATCACTCAACTGGCTCCTCCCCTCCATGCTAGCCTCACCCAGAGCCACACGAGCACTGCTCATGCTATTAACCCACTTTCATCCGTGCTCTTTAACACTGACCTTTTATAGCTCCTCTAATGCTAGATGAGCTCTATTGATTTTCGTATTCCCGTCCTGCCACACACTGTTCGCCTGACTACTTACATTACATTTAATATGGATGCAGAGAAGATGCCAACGGGTATCAAATGAGTCTTATTTACTGGAGTCTGATAGCTCTGTCCAACCCCTCAGCACAAACATGTCATGTAATTACACTAAAGGAACAACTTGTATGTTTTAGTGAAATATATATTTGCATTTGCGACTCCTCGTTCTAAATGAACCCCCTCAAACCCTGAAACTGATTTTATTGAAATATACATACTACATTCAGGATTTGTTGAATTTAGTTTACATAAATTTAGTGAAATTTATCAGAGAAGTATATAGTGGCAGCATCATGCCGCAGGGATGCTGTTAATCAACATCTTGTTAAAAAGGAATAAAGGAGCAAAATACAGAAAATATTATACTAAAGTATTATAGTATAGCCTATGCTAATATTTAACCTAAAAAAATCCTATTAAAGATTTAATTTTAGATTTAGAAGTTTGCAAATATGCATTAGGGATGACGGCTTATACTGTACTGTGTATTTACATGCTCATATACCCACTAGGATTTGACACAGTGTTTACTGTAAGTTCACCGAATCTAACATCTTAAAGTACGCTGCAAAATAGAGCAAATTAATATTCATGTTTTATCTTTTTACAGAGGAGTATATGCAAAGTTAGCCCTTCATTAATGGAGGCAAGGCCCAGCATTCTCATGAAGGTTTGCCGAGAGCTCTACAGACTTCATCTATGTATGTTATTTCCCAAGAAGATTTTCTTCCCTTCATATCGCCGCAAGATCTGTGCAAATGCGAAACTCTCTCAAAGTGCTTGATTTGGGAAGCATAACTAATTTTATAGATTTGATGTGGAAACTGACCAATAAAATATTCTTTTAATCTATGTTTTTTTATAATTTTTAATAAATCTTCTTCCTCAGGGTGACGCGTGGACAAAATAGGGCATTTTAAATCGGATTTAGGAAACTTTTAAAAGCCACACTGATCAATCTTAATTTCTTGTCTAAAGACTTGGCCCTTTTATTGAAAACAACATGAATTCTTGGTAATGAAGCAATTCATTTCAGATGGTAGTGTTTCATTAGTAATTAAACTCATAGAAAGACCGTGCCCTTCTGAGGAATGGCAGGAGTAATATGAGATTACCCTCAGACACAATGATGAAAACCACAGTAATGACTGACAAACTCCTTGGTGGTTTACATTTGCGTATAAATAAGTAATTATGGCTTCCAGGCCCATCATCTCCTGAGTAACTGCATGCAATAAGAGGCACTTGTTCTGCTGCAAAAGTCCCTTTTTAAAGAAAAATTTCAGCCAAAAATGAAAATTCTGTCATCATGCATTCACCCTCATCTCGTTCCAAACTTGTATGAATTTCTTTGTTCTGTAGAACATAAGAGACGTAGTTGGTCACACTTTTCATGTGATTACAATGAATAGTAATGGCTAAAGCACCATGAAAGTATTACAAACGTAATCCATACAGCTTGTGTGCCTTGTTTCACATCGTCTGAAGTCATACGATACATCTGGTAAAGATAAAGACTTTAAAGAATTTAAATCATTATTCATTGATAATCCTCTCCTCTAGTGGGTTGTAGCCATTGCAGCAAGATCACTGAGTCAACTGGAAAGCCAATATTACTGATTTAATGAGCTGGATCAAACAAATCATTGAATGATTCGACTCAAAAGGGCAATTCATTCATGAAACAGACATAGCAAAATCTGTAATAAATGCGCACAGGGGCATAAATCTGATCTGTTGCTCTGCCAAAGCTGTTGCTCCAGAAGACTTGAATATAGTGTGTGTAGTAAATATAGCAACTTTATTATACTTTCACAGAAGTTAAACAAATAAATAAATAACAATAAAGTCAGAATATCACAAAAATATGTGCAGTTTGTTTTGTGTGCTAAGCAATAAATAATATATTATGTATTCAATTGAAATTTACAGGGCTCTTTCTGAACCCAGTCAAAGCATAATAATAATTTGTAAGGAATCTGGCTGTAATGAGGCAGTCTGAGGTGTCCTGGAGCGCTGTGTACTAGTTAGCCTCTATAATTAAAGTATTTTCAGTTTAAAGTGGGTTAAGACTACTTCTCTATGGCCTATTTTACAGCGCACACACAACATACACGTGTTAACATTAAAAGGATTCACACTGCCCACATGAGCACGCCTCTGCTGCAAGTTTTAGAAATTGTAATCTTTACTATAATATTTTTTAAATATTAAAGCCTAAATATGCAACTTAAGCTTATTGCAAAAATGTGCCAGTCCAATAACATAATTATACATGCAATTCATTGCTAGTTGCTATTATTAGTAGAAGTATTGATTCCACACAATTCATTGCACTGATACCATATGACCTCAAAACACTTTTAACATATTTGCAAACTAATGCATTTTGACATTTGCATCATATAATTAGTTTCATATATGGCTTTTCTGGTGCAGTAAACATGCTCGGTAGCTCACCTGGTAGCAATGCGCTTGCGATGCGGGAACACGCAGCTATTATCCTATGAAACATAAGCCACTGTTTAAAAGCTTGAAGAAGCAAGATAATATGGTAAAGTTGCATCAGAAAATGTGTTTTTGTCAACTATATTTAGGTTTAGGATTGGATTTAACGCAGGTGGTACTTTATTTTGAAGTGCAGAGCATGAACCTTTCAGTGCTAATTTATGGATTGCCACGATCTATACAGCAGTTAGCATAATAAATTGCTGATATAATCAAATGCCCTTTTATTACCACTTAATGGACATTTCACTTTGAAAGTGTTGTAAAACATGCAAGAAGCAATGTATATCATGTCGCCCCAAGCATGTTTTTCCAATGAAACCTGGCTTGTGCTTTTTAAAAAGACAAGTACCGCAGCCAAATGTTCCACAGTTCCTTTGTTATTTACTTACTGCGGTACTTCGCCTATGAAATAGGGACCAATTTCTTGAGTGCTGCAATCAAACAGGAAGCCGGTCAACAACTAGCTCTAATTGGACACGTGCAACACACCACTGAATGAACTTTTTTTCTAATCTCACGACCCACTTGTTGACAACACAGCACGACAAAAGCTTCAGAGGGAACCTTTTAAGAACAGCAGAGCGGCAGCTGAGACGATGCAAGTTACTAGCCTTTGATATCTGCCCGTAATTAGTTATTTTAGCGCAGCTTCTCCAGTTGTGCATTTGTTTTCATCTCGGGTATATAGGCTCCCAAGTTTGGATCCTCTGAGAGCTGTAGGTGCTTTCCAAGCAGAGAATTATTCACATTATCTTAAATAAGGGAATTGATTACAGTCACACTTCCCCTGTTACTCATCTAGTCAGACTCACCCGTGCACCCTTCCGCGCCTAATTGGAGTGTCAAAGTAGCTCGTTCATTTCCGTCATGGTACATATGCAGTAGATGCCCCTGTTTATTTCCTGTACGCTTTCTGACTCACTCCACTCTGTTGCTTCTGAATTAGGGGGATTGTGAGACTAACTGAGTGCCTGTATGTGCGTACATACCGTGTTTGCTGAGCCAGGCGGACTCCCGCGGCGAGTTCTCGGTGAGGGTTCCTCTGCATGCGTGACTTGGCCGAGTTGGAGCAGCTTGATCGGGCAATGACTGCAGGCACTCTCTTTGCTCTGAGCTCAGGCCATTGCTTTTACTGGGATGAGATAGCAGGGCAATTTACATAATAATAAGATCATTTGTCCTTCTGTCACAGTTCCAAAGACGGAAAAACAAACATCAATTAGTCCACTATCTAGGGGCGCATAACTGCAGGGTAAGAATGAAGGTGTGGCTTTTGCTTGGTAAAAGAAGCAGCGATGCACTAGCTCTTCCTCTACCTGAGATATTAAAAACTGTTCTCATATTAGCAGCATGAAGCATCATCTAACGCTCCAAATGAGAGCCGCCATTGGCTCGGACATTGCCTCAGAGGGTAAACGCATATGGTCAGGGCTAGTGGAGCCAGAGAGAATGCTAATACGGGAGAGAACAGATGCATGAAGAATTAAAGCAGTAAGGCTAATGATGGGAGCCAGTGTGTCTGGTAATTATCAGCCTCCCACATATTCCCAGGTAATGGAGCCTTCTTCGCAGTCATTAGAATCGTCATGATGTATTCAGAGCATGTCCCAACCGTACCGTTCAGGGGCTGCCCGAGGCTAGGCGGATTTTGGGTTTGGTGCCAGGCCACGTTCAAGAGACCTAAAAAAAAATTCACCTTTGGGCTGACAGAGACGTTCTTAGATCTCAACAGCGCGGCCCAATGTCACTATTCCCTGGTGTCTATCAGTGGAGTGTTGGAAACTTTATAGTTAGAGTGTCCTTTTTGATCTTTTGTTTTTAAGGCAAATTTAAGGCAAAGCTGTTCACACAGGTTCAGTTTTATTTAAGAATTCTTTAAGAATTTTTTCAGGTCATTAGTAGATGAATTCGTATTGAATTGGCGATGAGCCATACAGAAAGTTAAACTGGAATTTTAAGCTTTGTAAAGTCAACATTTAAAAACTTAAAAAAACTCATTTACACATTTAACTCAGCTTAAAATGTGAAAAATAAAATGCTGTACTGAACAATCATAAACTACAGTAAAATTGAGTAGATTTTAGATTCAAAGATATGACTAATTGTCACAAGCTTCACTGGAGTTGCCCTCGGAAGCCTCCAGAGGGCACTCCAGCCTGGACTATGTTCATTGTTTGTCTATCTGTTCTCTGTTCAGGACTTTTATTATGAACATTTGCCTCCTCCCAGCTTGTTTGGTGTCATGGTAGCTCATTAATCTATAATCTCATTAATCACTAATCCTCAGTTCAAATTCAAATTCTGCAAAATGATATAGACATTAAATGAACTCATGAGACTGTCAAACAAAAAACAACAAGTACCTTATTACAACCTATATTTACGTTTTAAAGGTAAAAATAATGACAATGTCATATTGCGTCTGTCGTTTGGTTTAAATGCAGTGTGTGGACTGATCTCACTGTGATTAAAACATATTTTAGTAGGTATAATTCGTATAAATGACCACATTAACCCACCCCTAAACCTACCTGTTACAAAAAGAATGCTAAATCATGTTCTCTGGGTTCAAACCCATGATCGCGCTATCACTAATTTAAAAATAAAAAAGTATTGAGCGACACTTTTCAAAAACAAACAAGAAATGATTCAGTTTCTAGTTCATTGTTGTTGTGTAAACATTTCCTAATATAATATCTTATTATAATGTGCTAAATTATCATTATCAGGGGGGTAAATAATGATGATGGTTAGTTATACAGAATGGTTAGTTATACAGATGAGCATCAGTATTTAGAAATATCTGATCGCTGAAATGATGAGTCAGAATCAAGCATTCTCTAGCCACATACTAAGATTAATCAATCATCTTATCATGCAATTTATTTGATTAAATTATCTGTAGTTTTAACACATCAATGTTGTAATTTAGTTGACAGCAGAGACTGACATGCCCTCAACACGTGCAACCTATTTTCGGAAATGGGCTAGAAACTAGTGAACCGTCATTCCACGTAATTGTTACCTAATCCACTTTTTTAGAATCCAGAGCTCTTCATTCACACTCAATTCCAGTTCATTTGCCAAAATTGATTGCACATCACAGCATTGATCGTATGTTGGAATTTTGTCAGACTGTTATTGAGTTCATAGTTTGTGCTCCGTTAATGTAGCTCTTTAAAGGCATCTGCTAAATTGCACCCGACAGCTTTCCAATTAGCCACACTCGTCGTTCATATGGCCAGAAACGCTTTATGATGCGTGGCCATCCGTTCTGTATCTATGTAGTTAAATTCAGAACGGGAACCTCTTTCAAACAAGACTCAAAGTTCCTCAGTTCAATTGCGGTCGTGGAGGTGAAATTACATTGACATTGCTTTGGTGAATCATTCCATTGGTTTAGTGATGGTAGTGTCGCGGCTGAATCACATTAAAACAGAGAGGAATAGAGAAAATCATTTGTTTTTAATCCCCTTCACCATCACCCTTGATCTTTCTGTCACACTCGCGGCGATTTCACCTATGCTGCGACAGAGCTGAGATCACCAGGGACCCGTCAGTCAGAAAGCCCTACTTTTCCCAGAATGCACTTCACACCTGAACTCCGAAAGCTCTCGCAACATGACTCTGCATCTTAAGTGTGCGCTTAACATTTCTGTCACCCCAAACAACCACACAGCCACACACCACTGGCCAGCAAACCTCATGATACCCATTTAAATATTATTTGAAATAGGGAAAAAATATCCCAGTCATTGTGTATAATTTATGATAAGCCCTTTTTAGTGTCTCACTTTTATAGACCTCTGACATTAAAGACAAAATGGAAGCAGAAATTATCCTGTTGCATGTTTCTGGTCTTACTGTGAATCATTCTTCAGTGCAAGTAATTCTAATGGAAAAAACAGTAAGCTATTATAGACCTTTGATATTAAAGTCAACATGAAGCCAGACATGATCCTATTAAGTTTCCTAATGCACAATCTTGTCTAACTATGAATGATTCATAATTGCAAGCCATTTTACTGGGAAAAAAAAAGCTATAATTTGATTTTTACCAAACTTGCATGGATACATTTTACTTTTTAGTATGCTTTGCCTATTTTTCATGATGCAATTACTCCAATTATTTCCTATACTTTTTTCTCACAGGGACAGTATGGCACACCGGAGCCAAGTGTATGCAATCGCAAAACAGGCAAAAGTTCACTTAAAAAAAGCAAAAGTTAGATTTTATGTTGATTTCTACATTGTAATAGCTTTCTGCATGAGGCATATAGACAAGCCAAAGAACACACACTCTTCCAAGTGATTATTAGCAATGATTTGGGACACATGAAGTAATTCAGAGGGAAACTACGTGAGAGGCAATGCAGGATTTTGAACATCCTCCGGAGTCACAGCTAGGCGCCAGATGTGAGGTTTGAATTTTTAAGATGTGGTACACTTGTCCGTTGTGTGATCTCCTTTAGGCTACTGATATGAGTAGAGTCGGATCACATTGCATTCATTATATAACTTTAAAAAAAAAAAAGGCCTGCGAGCGCCATTCAATTTTTTATATTTAGAATACACTTTTTTCAGCAGAACATGCTTTGGGCTAAAAATGGCCGAACACCGCTTTAGGCAAAACATGTTTTGAAAAAACCAAAACGTGTTAGCATTTTGCAAAGGTTTTTTGAAGATATAAAGAGAAGCTAATTTCTCCGGTCTAAATCAGGCTTCTTCCAGCAATTTCTGGGCATTTAGTTATGCTAATTATCCACATCTTGCATGAAGTTTCAATTTGCATTCCTTATTTCAATCAGGCACAGCAACAGGTGTCATTTTTCATGGGTAGGGTGTTGTTTTTTCTTCAGAGATTTCCCCAAGCATAATCGTATGAATCAAGCTCTTTGATTTCACAATGCTTCATCAACAGACATCGTCTGACACTTGCGCATGTTCATAAGTAAACGCATGAGAAAAAAAAAAAAAATTAAAAATCACAGCTGGCACATCTATATCTTTCCCTTGTGATTTTCTGCTGGAATCAATGCTGAAGGGAAAACAACGGCACATTTAAACTGTTCTGCGAGTATAATTAACTGAAAACCAGTCAGAGTCCACTTGGCTTATCTAGTTAGCATGTTTGTATTTAGCACATTTCTGCGCTAATGCATATGTTTAAGAAATCCATTTGCCAGATGTTTTTGAACACATTTACTTGGCATATTTTTCCATTGGATTATACAGTATGGGGTGATTTTCACAGCTGGTTATAGTGTTAGTACCAAGGTTTTAGGTTCTATTCTCAGTAATTTGACAGGATAATAAAGTGTTTGTGAGCTCATTTAATAAATCCCAAGAGCTGCATTATGGAAATACAGTAGATGGTCTGTAGAAAAGGCCACCTACCATTTGACAGAAGTGATTAGTGTCCAACCACTGTCACTTGGCCTTTTTCAGGGAGAAAACCCCATTGAGCATTAATCATAAGTATGTAAAAGAAGGCAAACAAATATAGCTGGAAACTCCATTCTGTTGAAGAGGCAGAAAAGTGCTGAATATCAGCAGTATTCCCAATGAGTTGCATGGCAGATTCAAGCTCTGATAAATATGCAGGACGTCAGCATTTATGAAAGAGATAGGCTGATGGGAGGGAAGTGTAGATAGCCTATTAAACTGTAAATATTTACCCCAATTCTGTGTAAAAATACTCCTCTTTCCCCCAGGGTCTTGACATGTCCTCTTTTTGGCAGATTGGCAGGCTTTGGAGTTGTATTTGTTTCTGGAGCAAATGGATGGCAAATTCAGATCTTTTTTTTTCTGTTATAGTTACAGATGCAGATACGTTATATTGTAAGAACATGGAAGTTTTTAGCTATCAGCTTAACAACTACATTTGATTTGGATATGAATTAATTATATTTATGACAAAAAAAAAAAAAAAAAAATCTAGCAACTTAAAAAGGAAGATTGCAGGCCAAAACAGAATCATATTTTTGGAGAATCTGAACAAAAGTGTCATTGAAAAAGTTTAATCATGTAAAAACTCAGTAAGAAAAAAAAACTTTAAATTAAATAAATAATACACCTGTAGAGAGTTGTAAATTGATATTAATATATTTCATCAATTTGTGATTGTGTATTCATACAATTAATGCAATTATCAAGCAGAATAAATTAAATTAATTAAAATCAACACGTCAGAATATGCTGAGAAAGCTCATAAGTGCATTAATTACAAGCCAGGTATAGGTGAAGTAAGGAAGATTTATTATCAGGGGTCAGGGGCTATAATTAAATGCATATTTTCTTAATTAGGGGTGACTGAATTTGCACTTTCATTGAAGAATGATGACAGAAGCAGGCAGTGTTTTTTTTTTTCTTTTATTGAAACACACTTTGCTGCACTTGATCATGTCCTTTTTTCCTTTTTTAAAGTTTTTGAAACTGTCTATTTACACTTAATGTTTTTCATTCTCTTTCTTATAAAAAAATCTGCATGAGAAACGCTCCTGATCATCCTGAAGTTCAGAGGCATGGTTCTTACCCTTTACTACTTGTGCACAATGCATATCTCTTTTTAATAAGCCTAAAACGCATGTTTATGTCATTTTTTTTTCTCTTTTAATGAATTTCAGGTTTTTCCTGTTTCCACTCAATAAAAAATTAAAAATTTTATTAAAACTTACGACTTTATCACACAATTCTGACTTTATAACTTGCAGTTGTGACTTTCAGCGCTCAATTCTGAGAAATAAAGTCAGGATTGCAACTTTATATCACACAACTGTGAGTTGTAAAGTCAGATATAAAGTGGCAATTCTGACTTTATAACTTGCAATTGTGAGTTTAAATCACACAGTTCTAATTTTTTTTCTCATAATTGTGACTTAACATCTCACAATTCTGAATTTATAACTCTGTTTGGAACGACATGGGGGTAAATGATTAATATCACTTTAAATGGACTAATGATCGGAGAAATTTGGCATACATCGTCCAAGAGAAGTCTGCCATTTCAATCTGAAGATTGAGCTTTTCAACACATTATTTGTGTGATAGGCAAGTTTAGCTACATGCTAACGCCCAACTATATTGAAAATAACTGTTAGCATTAGCCAGATTAGCCAGCTCCAAATATTAATACTGAACATTTTTGATATGGGTTTTTCGGTTTATTACGCATGCGTACCTAACAAATCATAAAAAAAATAAATAAATAAATTTCAGGAAATTAAGACAATAAATGTTGGAAATATGTGATTAAACTAAATGTAGCATTTAATTTACCTCAGGCACATCATCAGTATTCACAGCTAGTTAGTTTCGCCAGATATTAGATTTAAAGAAAGGCAGATTTAAAGTTATTTAGCCTATAATTAAATTAAGTAAAAGAAGGAACAATTTATTTCTGATTAAAATTAAATGTATAAAAAAATTAAATATTTTTACTTCCTTCTGTAAAACATACGGTGACACGTATGGTACGCACCGATCAATCACGTTTTACACACCTCTATTAGCCAGTGAAACTTTCTATTTTAACTTGTTCTTTGTGTAGTAGTGCACTTTTAATTAAAAAATGAAGTCATTATATTAAACTAACAGAAAACCGAACAGCACAAATGAAAAATAGCACGGCCTGATAATTGAAAAAAGCTTTTAGTTCTTCATTATAAAATTACCTTTGTCTGAACTGTTTTATGGTCATCCCAGACAAGAGCATTAACGGGACATATTAAGGGTCTTTAGATATCAGCTCCAGGTAGTATAGCGTGTGTAAGCTGCAGGGGGATGGGATTGAAGGTGATAAAGGAGCAAATAAAGTGAAAGTGAACGCAAGGAGGCTCTCTCTTCTTCTCACACACATATACGCCATACAGGACTGATGCTATGAAACCAGTCTTTATTGACAACACTGGTATTTATGACGGCTTAGGGTGGGTGTTTGCTGAAGAGATAGAGGAAGTTCACCAGATGACAGACGGTCGGTGGGGCTGGGGGTGCAAGTTGAATGCTATTTATTGCTGTGTATATCAGAGAACAGGCTGTCAGCAAGACTGAAGGGAACGTGGCAAAGGGCTGCAGCCGGATATTATGAGGAAAAGCCAAAACAAACCAGGGAAAGCTGACATAATACAGCACACAGACACATCACACATGAAGGTGCTAGAAGGCAAAAACATGCACGCGGTGTCCATAAAAATATTTCACTGTGCATTCCGTACAAGAATTATGACCAGTTTGCACAAGGGCAAATTAACACGCTTTCCTGTTGAAAACAACGATGTTTCCTCGCGTTCTGCTTAAGGAAAATATCCCTAAGCAAAACGTGCTCCAAATGGTTTATTTGCATGCTTCTGGCCGTGTTGCCGCTCACTTCAGCGGAAACATAGTTGGCTCTTTTCTGCGTTCAGCATGCACCACAGAGATTGTCTCTATAATCACATTTCTCCCTTGGGCACTTCTCTCCTGATACAAACAAAGTCAAAATAGATTTTTTCTCGCATATACTGTATAGATTGAGTCTTAAGCCATAAATCTTCCCAGTGTCATCCAGGTCCCAACTTAGCCAGCTGAAGCATAGATTACATTGCTTTTGTCACCCAGGCCTGAGGGGCCTTTTTATAAAAAAAAAAAAAAAAAAAAGGACTGTGTTACAAAAAATTGCAGCATCTTTTTAAAGCTTGTACTTCGCAAACATCTTGTAAAATTTTCAACATGAATACTATCAGCAAAATGTCACTTTACATGAAATACCTGGATAGCCTACTACTATTAGCAACTTGTTACATGCTACAATGAATCAGTGATATAGAGCAGATTGTAATGCATGCAACATTCAGCGTGATTAAAAGTAATGTAAGCTCCAGGCTTTCTGCTCTTGATTCATAATTTGATGGAAATCCAATTATTTGTACACAAAATTAATATTTATATTTTGTAGAGCCCCATTCAATAGCACACTGGCATAGCACATATTCGTCAGGAGGCCAGACCACGATGGCTGCCGAGCAAACTGACTGGCTTATAAAGAGCTTTAGCTTTACTCAAGCTGGATTCTGATCCTTTCTGTTTTCTTCAGCAGTCTGCTGCTCTGGTCTGTATCTTAGATCCCTGCAGGCCACGTTCTGGGCTCAACATGATCAGTCTTTCACGCTCGGCTGCTTTGGTCTGAGGATTGCTGAGGAGTTACAGGAGGGATCAATGGGCAGCTGTAAATCCTCCAGCCATTGTGATGGTTATTGATTTAGTGCTCAGAAGCTGTGCTATCTGCTGCATGGCACTACCACAGACCAGCTCTCTCATATGTGCCATTGATGTGCCCTGGGGTGAGATCTCCCGGCTTTAGCACTCACTCAGTCTCTTTCAGACACATCACATTAGACTGTTCTATAAAACTGCTTTGTTGCTGAAGCCCAGAGCCCATGGACTAAAGAGCCTCTTGGAGAATTACTCGGAAAATGAGTCAAATGGGACGTGGACCTGAGGACAGTTTCCATTTCAGTTCTTTCAGTTAATTAGAGTGATCTTGAATTTATCTTGAATTATTTTTTATTTAATTGTAGTCTCTTGTTGGCGGCTATAAGGATAATTGTAATAAATAATGAGAGAGGAGTTGTCACAAAAGCCATTTCTCACTGACTAAATATATGTCTATATCTATATATATCTATATCTATATATATATATTTTAGTAAGACATATTAGACTTTATTTTCTAATTCATAATTGTTTTAACCATAAAATTTTCTCTTTTAAAGGGATAGTTCACCCAAAAATTCACCTTTGAAGCATCCTAGGGGTATGTGACTATGAGACGAATCCAATCAGAATATAATAAAAATTGTCCAGACCCCTCCAAGCCTTTGAATGGGTTTAAATGGGTGATAGCCGTTACACTTCGGAAGACGTTATTAAACAAACGTATACATAAATAAAATATCCCTCACACAGCTCTGGTGGGTGAATGTGGTCCTCCTGTAGCAAATCCATGTGTTCTTGTATGATAAATATCCATATTTAAAACTTAATAAGCACTTCTCTGGTAGTCCCTGCGGATGTCGTAGGACGTATGCGTCATGTGCACCTCTGGGAAATGTAGTTTCAAAGGAAACAAAGTTTTTTTCTTGACTTGTATGGAAATCCTCCTACATTTTTTCTTTGCAAATCCTCGTTTTTTTGCTTCTAATTCATGACTGGTGTTTTGTTCTCTTTCTGCGCTCGTCACTAATCACGCAACACAATGTGTCTTACATCATCCACCCAGACTTTAAGATGTGAACAAATATTTATTGGTAATTAATAATTAATACAAAGAACAAAATAAATTGTCATAACTTGTGTTTTTTTCCTCAGTATTTTTGTCTAGTTTTCCTGTACAAATAATATATATACACATACACACACACACACAAACACTGTATATATACTAAATTATATTTAAATCATAATTCTTAAGTCTTGTCTTCTTATTCTTAAAATTCTGCAAGTGCAGTCTTAAAAATAAACAAATGTATTCTAATTCAAATGGAACACAGGCCTGAGATTATTTTTCTGACCCTACTGGCAGATATTGTATCTTATTTTAGGAAAAAACAAACTACTGCTTCTCCAGTAAATGCATCTGATTTAATTTTTTTTTGCAGCAGTACTGACTTTCCAGGGGATCGTAATTCCAGTCATTTTTTTAAGGTTGTTGTGCAGAAATATATTAATGGACATAATACTGACCTTTATTAAGAGGCATCTGTTAGGAAACATTCCCTCTGGGATCAATAAAGAACAGCTACTTACATCTCAATAAGTCTACTGCACCAATGAAGACATATGTTGTATTACATCTAAACCGGACACATGGGAGTCTCATTTCTCAAAGCCCCTCAAGTAGACCTGATATAGCCAGTGCTTTCCCATTCTCTTAGACTACAGAACATGTTCCCTCTCAACACTTTTTGGGTCAGTGCTTTAATAATGCACATCACGCCTTTCCATTCTGTGGGGTTTGAATTCAGCCACACTTGTGAGGTTATATGGTTCATACTACGTACAAGGCCAGGGGTTTTAACTATGAGTACAAAGACCCCCAAAAAGATGCTCTTCAACGCGAGTAAAATATAAAGGCAGTTGTTGGCATATCCAGACCCATACTGTGAGAAAACTGTAACATTTTATTATAAAGATACAGTACTGTATAAACAACAACATGAATAAAATAAAGGTTTACTAAATTCAATAATTAAGTTTGCATTATTATTTTACTAAAGCAGTTATTAAAATATTATTTCAAAATTACTTAATTTCAATACCATTTAAAAGATGTTCTTATTTTTAGAAAGCATTTTATTATAGTCACCAAGACTGCAATTTTTTTATCAAAACACAGAAAAACAGTAATGATGTAAAATATTACTATTTTAATATATTTTATGTAAATATTAACAACAGAAGAAGAAATGTTTAAATTAAAGCAGTTAATATTTGAAATTAATCAAAGCCTTTCATCAAAGTTCAAAAAACAGTACCTCAGTTGACTACTGTAGTTGTATTTTAGTTGAAACTGTGATGCTTTTTTCAGGAATAAAAAGAACATTATTCATTCAAATTATATATATTATAAATTATATATATATATATATATATATATATTAAAAAAAAATCTGTAATGCACTGATAAACATTAGACTTTCATATATTTTACATTCATTACACACAACTGAAGTAGTTCAAGCCTTTTATTGTTTTAATATTGATGATTTTGGCATACAGCTCATGAAA
>JAUYWG010000053.1:13957979-13972404 GCA_034779775.1 Enteromius afrohamiltoni
AGATAGATAGATAGATAGATAGATAGATAGATAGATAGATAGATAGATAGATAGATCTCACAATGCTATTTTCACTTTTTTTTTTTTTACAGGATAAAGATCTTTATATTTGGCCAAAATCATTTCATGTTATTTAAACTTCCATTTTAAAACTTGATAATAGTGCATTTTATGTGCACTGGTTCAGATTTATAAAACCCATGGTGTGATTCCACAGTCAGACCACTGGGTGGGAGTGATGTAACAATGATTACAGTCAAACTGCCCTCGATTTAGTGTGTGTGTGTGTGTGTGTGTGTGAGAGAGAGAGGGAGAGGGAGAGAAAGAGAGAACACAACAGAGCATATGACAAATGACTAGCATCCTAAACATCAGCTTTCTTTTGCATGCCTTTAATGACAGTCCAATATGGAACCATTAAAAAACATGCTTTAGTAAATTATAATAGGCCTATAAAACCCCTTACAAACAATCTCCAATAAACAAATACATTTTATAAACAAACAACGTTTTTTTTATTTTTTTTTTATTAACCATATTATAAGCATTGTGTTTGGAGTGAAACTGTGGTTATACAAAACCATGGTTACTACACTTTTACTATAGTAAAATTACTAATTTTCGCAAGGGCAAAAACGTCCTAATTATTACAAAAAGTCATATTGTGATAACCATAATGCAACCTTTAACTCATAATTATCTCACTTCAATCTTTATCTCACAGCTGTGGCTTTGCATCTCGTAGCTGTTTATAATAACTGCTTATGCCATAATTTTTAACTGCTTATGCCAAACCTTTAATGCCATACAGTAATTATGATTTTCAACGCGTTAATATATTTTTTTCTAAACTTATACTATAAAATGCAAACAGGAATTCGTTGTAAATTTCACAATGGAAACACTGACCATTAGATTTTCAAGCCAGCATTTTAGACTGGACTTTTATTAGAAATTTAATTTGTATTAATCTGAACTACCCCGAGAGTGTCTTACATTTTGCATAATGGTAGGCTTTTTTATTATTCTTTTCTAATACGATCCCACCCGATCGGTCGCTTTAAATTGCTTTGTCTGCGGTCTCATTACTGAAACGACTATTTGTCACATAAATCAGTCGCATTACGCTAGCAAAAACATGAATAATGAGATCCAAGAAATCGTATTCAGTGCCGAGGAGCACTTGTATCGTGGTGATCTGACACACGCATGCGCAGTGGAGCCCGGTGACAGCCGAGCAGCCTCCTCAAGAGCCCAGCAGCGAGAACTCAGACAGCAGCAGTCAGTCTCCCCAGTTCCTGTTTCCGCCACGACTCGCCAAGCATCCCTTTCGTTAAAACATACACGTTGTGGAGATACAAGTACGCCAGTGCCAAATCAAGGTAGGTGTGTCGCCGTTAGATACGACCGCATTATCTCCATGAAAACGACGTTTTCCTCGCCGGTTGAGTTCGCTCCATCCCGGCCTGTTGCTAGCTGCCTCGACCGCTGAACGGCGAAAATAACGGTCAGCCTTGCAGCTCGAGCGCATTGTGTTTTCGCGCGGTGATAGCGAAGTATGCTCCGGTCAGACAGTCGTTCTGTGGCTATCACGATCACGGCACACTGTATAACGTGCTTATGTACTAGAAAGAGATGAAGGCGATTGCGAATGGGAATAGAGGTGCCAAATATAGGAAGCCTACTTTCAGCGAATCCACGCCATATAGCGCAAACGAATCTGTTAGCAAATACACCAGACGATGTTCTCAATAAACGGGTTGTTTCAGGACTGCTGTGCGGCGTAAATGCCCGGAATGTTAGCCAGAGATTTACAGCAGATTTAGTCAAGAATAACAACAGCAATAGCGTGTCCATGTTTGAGAAAGGCAAGTTAACGCGAAGCCGCTGCAGAAACCCGAGTGTTTACTTTCAGACCCCTGTGAAGAAGGCAGCGAGTTACCGAGCACTGCGAAAAGAAGCGCTTAAAGAAGCAGTTCAGCCAAAATACAATTCAGTTAACTTCCATGTTGTTGTTTTAAACCTGTATGAAAATTCTGACGAATGTAGTTTCAGTCATCAAATGATTAGTGGGGGTTGAAAATGCAATCTGCATGAACTGTAATAAATGTGTCATGAAAGTAGTTATATGCATATCTCGTACACTATTTCTTAAAGTGTTGGCAAATGGCAATTTTGCGAATTGTAACGAATTTGATTTTGAGTGCAAAATCCCAAACTCCCACCTTCGCTCAACCTGAGAGAAGAAATAGGTTGCAAATCAGCTATTTGTTTGAGTCATGTCTTTTCAATGAATCACTTGAGTCGAATACGACAAATCTGTTTCCTTTAAAAAGCGAATTCATCCGAATACTTAGGAATATATAGTGCGATAAATCAAGTAGACTACTTTTATGCTGCTGCTTTAATGCCTATTAGTCACCATTCACTGTAATTACATGTAAATAAACATACGACGGATACCTTCAAATTAGTCTTTCTGGTGTGGAACAGCATTTGAATTTTTGTGGTGAAAAAATAATGAAGGCATGGGCGCCAATTGCCTTGTGGGCAGTGCGCCAACTTATAGCGATGTTGTGCTTCAGGCGTCCCAAGTTCGAGTGCCAGGGTCACAGAGCTTTCCCACTTCACTTCCTGTCTATATACTGCCATATCCTAATAAAGGCACAAAAAGCTTGTTATTGCATCTATACAAAAACATGATGATGAAGTTTTCGCTGTTTTTCTAACTGCCAAAGGTTATGTTTCTCAACTGCACTGGGATCAGTTTGATTTCCTATTAGCTAAAATGAGCTGCATACCTAGAAGGCATATATGTGGAAATCACATCTCTGGGATTATTTGTCTCTGCCAGTGCTTTTCCTTACTTAATCCACTCCTATCACACCCATTAGTCACACTTCAGAATGGGCACTGTTAATTATCATTGTATAACAGTTTGGCTTCACTCTTTCAAGGCTACTTTGTGGTTTCATCTCCCGTCATGTAGTCTGCTGTTTTAATCGATGCACTGAAAACATTTGCTTCTCTTAAGAGCCTTGTAAAATAAATGTCTTCTACAGATGTTTGGCCATAATGCCAGTCCCTCCTCTTCCAAGCGTCAACCGATAACGAGCTTTCATAGTCAAGTGTGTTATAACATCTACTTGGATTGTGTGCATTCTTTCAATATTCATACATCTTTAATAGTGCTTTTTGCATTGGAGCAGCTTATCTTGCTTGACTTGGAATTAATGATAGAATTAAATCTGCCGTGATAATTGATACCTCCACAAGCTTAGGTTTGTGGATAGAGATGATGAGATGTTATTCCTCTAAAGTTGGATGGTCACCATCAAAAAATTAAACCGAATCTGTTCTGGGTCAGTTGCGATTGGCCCTTGAGCAGCATAAAATATAATACAAACATTTTATTTCACACATAAAAACTGAATATTAGCATATACTGTACTGTATATGCAAGGTTTCAGACTAGCATTTATGAATTGTTCACTGCCAAGTAACCTGAAAAGCGGTGAACAAATATTGACTCAATTGGTTAGACCTAGAAAATTAATTTTCATGGGTCAGCTGAAAGTCAAATACTTTCACGTTTCACAGTTTACAGTGTAGTCAGACAAACTGAGAGAATGAATTCGACACTTCTCTGCTGTTTACTGCCAGGGTCCTTAGAGATGTTTTAGCCAATGGCAGTTCCTGTAACTTCCCTAGGGGGCGGTTCATTTAGCTAGAGGCCTTTTTCAGGGAATCACTCTAAAACAAATCCACAAATAGAGTTTCAAACTTGTTTTGTCAGGTAATCTAAAATGTGCTTCATGTGGTTACATCTGAATTAACTTAATATGACAGAATTAGCTGATGTAACCTAATATATAGGTATAGCATGCACCAACTCACGCCATTTTTTTAAGGGTTAGATCAGGTACAAACAGCTAAGGTGGCAATTACCACATACGCTTCCTTTTTCAGTGCAGTATTTTTAATGCTGATCTCTGAATAGATGCCATTTTTTAAAGAGAGCAGTGGATACGTCTGTTCACAGTTTCATATTTAGACAAGGGAAATTGGTTATATGTCAGGTTGTGATGTGGCCTTTTTATCTTGCACAAGTTAACCATAAGTGAAGTTTATCTTTACTCCAGTATTTTATTAGCATTTACACTGATGTAGGTTTCTAATGTTGTGTAATCGTTTCTTTTGTTTAAAGTTTGCTTTTAATCTGCGTTCTGTTCGGTCAATCACAACTCTCACAAATGAGCCATAAATATGTATTAATTTGTCATAGGCCCCTGGAGTCTCATTGCAGCTCCACGTTTTGCGCTGACTCACTCGGCTCACACAATTATGGTTGTGAAACATTAACTTGAAAACATAATATGTGGTTATGGGATTTCCATAATGTGCAGCTTCACATTCCCACGTGATCCAATGCCACCTTTGCTCATAAAGGTTGTGTTTGTATTGTTTAAATTAATGACACTGATGCAATGTCTGCACATGTTGCCATAGTCACATGATCATGTAACAGCCTAGCAGAGATCTATTGTAAGCATGTCTGTCTTGTCACATTTGTCATATTTGAGTAATGAACTGAGAAATCTAATAATGCCCTCAGTAGATAATTGTCTCCTGGGGTGAATTATGAAGAAGAATTATTAATCCAGGAAAAGACGTTCTGGTTTATGCTCGTTTTATTGAGATTGAATGGAGGAGTAATAGAGTGCAGGGCTTTGCTACTTTCTTAACGTACATTCGCCCCGTGCTGTGAAGTGAAGGTCAGGACGGGGGCTGTAATAAAGCTCAAAATCACAGATCAGGCAGGAGTGAAGGGAATCTCATTCCCCTCCCCCGCTCCCCATGCTCATCTCTTTTATTCTGCCAATATCAGGTGACTACTCTTGGCTGAGTTTCCATAGCAATGTGGGCAGTGGGCGGGGATAAAGAGGTTCTGATCAGTTTTAATGATAGTGTAGTTTGCCTCTCTGAGCTTAAACCCAGGAGATGGAAAGTCTCTCCCAATAGGTTTTGATTGGAATGGCAGAGAGGTGTGGGATTGGGTGGCAGGGACTAGAGTGAACAAGTGCAGGTCTGTGTGTTTGCATGAGATGGATGATGAAGCGAGGAGCTGCAGTGGGGTGGGATAATCTCATGGATAAAATCTCTGGCAGAGGTCCTAATGGCAGTCCATGTAGCTTTCCACATGATGATCATTTGCACTCACTCTTTCCCCATTCTAGTTCTGCGGCAGTGGGCAGCAAGAAAGAACGACCCAGCCATTGTCTTTACTAACTCTCTCTTTCCCAGGACAAGGAAGACCGTGAGTCATTCTTCTGAGCCCTTTGGAGATTGTAAAAGTCTGGATGTGTGTGTGCATGCTTGTGCGTTTTGCTGGTAGGTTCTTGGCTGACTGCTTTTGCGCCCATCAGACTTGACAGTGGCCAACGACAGGGAGCTGTTTCATCGGCTATAAATACACCCAATGTGGAGCATCGCTCTGGCAGCTGCAGGGGAACTGCTCCGCCATCGCCCACACACGAGGAGAGGAAGGGTCACGATTACACCAACTGCAGACCTTGTTTGACCCCTGCAGAAAAATGATACGTTTTGCACAAACATATGCTCTGAATGATTAAATGGGATTATTTGCCATGGAAGGCTTGTATTTGCAGCCATCATAGTCAATGATTACCTACCGCAGGGCTTCATTTAAACCAAGGGAAATTTGTTGCACATGACACTGCTTTTCTCCCAAAGATCCCCATGCCCTTGCTGTAGCAGACAGATAACGTGAACGATTGTGCCAAATGCACATCTGCAGATGCAGTTTGTAGACTCTCTCAGAACATGGGATAAATAGTCCTCAACAAACTGACCCTTGTTTAGAGTTCCAGAGGCACGCAATTTCACAGTAATTGTGTCCTCTGCTTGAACTACTTGCAGACAATAAGGCCAAGGTTGCTTTAATTCAGAAGAAGGGGAAAAACTAAGAACAGAAATAGACAATAACCGTCTTGCATAGTAGTCAAGTACTTTTCCACCAGGCATTTACGCTGTGGCTGTCCGAATTACAAGAGCGTATAATGCGTTTGGTTATTTCTAAACTCCATCATTCACTTCGTCATCTGTGCCAGCAAACACACCTTTCACGAACAAAGTGGAATTCAACACACCTTTGGTATACATTTTTAGCAAGTGAAACAGAGACAATGTATGAAAAATACATAACAGTAAATCAGAGGTACAGTAAATAACTGTTTTTGATGAGATTTATTTTCCCAAATCCCAGTGAGGTTTGATTTATAGTAAGTAGCAGAGTACTTATTTGAATGAGACTGACAGCTCTACTCAGATGGGATGGGAGTGTCTGTTGTTTGGATGTGGGTGTTACAGAAGGTGCATCCGTAATAAAATCCATTACAGTAATCAAGATTTAATTCGCTATTTACATCTGATATTTTAACAATTACTTGACCCCCACAGACATTCCAGTAGTTTTTTCAGAGGATCACAAGGTTTGTACTAAAACATTAGGTGATTTGCTAAACAAGTTTTACTGTGGCTGTGAGGAAAAACTGATGTGTCTGATTTGGATGGGATTACAGAAAGTACATCTGCAAAACACAAATTTACCTGACCTTCTCAGGGAAAACTAGCCCCATCCAAATAGGCTTTGGGCTGAATACCCAGGGGACTCATGTCTGAGGTAAAGATGATGGAAGCATTTTTGAGTAATCTAGTCCTGTGGTCTGCAATGCTCAGCACTGACCTGAGTGAGACTGCTGTCTCAGCTCAACTGGAGCATGCTCAATAGCATCTCTAATGCCTAGTGGATTGCTAACGGCTTCTCTGGGAAAATTAAACATCACTGCGGTGCAAACAACGATGGATGGAGATCTGCATGAGGAGTAGATGAGGTAGGATCAGAGGGCAGACAAGATGTCTATTGGAATGTTATTAAACAAACCCGAATTGCAGGGATAGGCCATCTCATCCACTAAGTACCAGTCTTCAGGAGTCATCAGGTTGAGGTAGGTCAAGCTCAAACACCACTAGGATTGTTGATTGTCAGAGCTGGACTGTATGTCAGCTTCTTTTTATCTCCTTTATGCTCCAAGTAGGGGTAGGGGATTGTCATACTAAGAGGATTCAGGGGGATTTTATGATTGGGTTTAACCTTGTGCTGATTGATATCTTCAACCGTTTCAAGCATATAGACTCTAGGAGTGCACAATACAGCTTATCAGTTGCAGGAGACATAGTTGGGTAATGCACTTTACTTAGATTGTAGCAGCATCTGCTTCCATACTATCACTTGGTTTATGCCATCCCCACTCAACAATTACTTGTCCTTTCTATCTCCTGCCCTTCGGGTGGGAAGAAAACGGATGGTCCAAACCTCACGGGACATAGACATATTGAGTGTGCTTTTGTAAGTGCAATCTGCCCCCTCTTTCTTGCTATCTGTTTGCCTCTTCCTTTCTTCCCCGTTCTGTCATTCTGCCTTCTGAAAATTGCTTTCTCACTCCTTGGTTGTGAAACCAAAGACTACTATGGAATATTAGAGGGAATGCTTGATGAGAACCTGTCAGACCTTTCTATTTGAACCTTAGCACTCAGAGCACTAGAAAAATATTTGCTTCCCTCCATTACTGTTTGCTTAAGCTGTATTGAACATTTACGTTGTTGCTGGCTTTTGGTTTTGTGTGGACATCTCTGCTATACATTTTGGCTGGAAGCCTAGCAGCCCCTCACCCACTGAGTATAGCTGTTGGCCCGGGGGTTCGGCTCAGGTGGGCTCTGCCGCCTACACAGAACAAAACCTGCAGCAAACCACAAACGGGTTTAAGCCAGACAGCTCTCAGGCTGTCATCGCAATCTTCCGATTGAGCATTTTGCTATATTTCACATGCGTCAGTTAGCATTTCAGCATGCTACATGCAGTTTTGTTCACGTGCATCAGTTATTCCTTAAAAACTATTGCATGGCGAGGCCAAGGAACCGCTGGCCATTTGAAGTTTAAATCTGTACTCTCAGAGGCGCTGTGATTACTGTGTTTATCTGCTGCTGGTGGTTTTCAGTAGTGCAGCACAGGGCAGAGGATGAGTCGAATGCTAATTTGGTACAGAGCCAGAGGAGCAAACCTCATGTGACACTGATGACAGAAAGACAGGGTGCTGTGCAGAGATATGGCACATTCTGGGTTCTCTCCTCTACTTCAGTCTTTGCGAGCAGTGCAGGAAAAGAACAGCCGGGTAAACGGTAAAAGGGTTGAGCAAGCACCCTTTCTCTTTTTCCTTACCGTGCAGTTGACGAATTGTTTGGTAGAACTGCCCTTTCTTTAACCTCCCTTTCACCCTTTTCATCTCTCTGTTGCAGTTTCTATTTCCTTCTTCCTTCCTTCTTCTTTCATTCACTTTGAAATCGACTGCTTGCAGAGCAGCATCTTTGAGCCAAGCTATCGACTACAGTTTAGACACCATGGAGTAGCATTAGCCTGTGCCAGCGAGAGGCGCGTAAGGCAGAGAAGATCCTGTTCGGAGAGATAATCTGATCAGTGGATTTGTCGACTTAATTTTTCGCTAATCCTCATAGTGTTCTGGCAAGCCCTTTTGTGTTGAAAAGGCACAGGTTGTCTTAATTGGGATCAAGAGTTGGATTGCTGATCATGCCAACTTCAACACGCTGTGGTTTCACAAGCGGAATATGTTATAAGATTTAGTGGACATGGATTTTACCGCATTGTTCAGTAGGACTCTTTATTTCATTAAAGTGACTTAGACTGATAAATGAATATGTGCAGTTGTATTGCTGGTTATATGCCTTTAATGCGTTTGTTAGACATATTCGCCTCCCTGGCTAGTCAAGAGATTTGTGTAACTGGCCAGAGGAGTACTGACAACAAAACGGAAAGAAGCTTAATCCATCTAGATTACAAACACATTAATGAGCCAGGCTCAGAAATGCCAGTAGTTCAGCTTTGTACTTGTTCCTCATATTTTTTCTTTTTCAAAAAACCCACACTGACTTTGATTTGGCAGACAGTGTTTTCCAAGTGTTTATATTATTTTAACAGATACATTATATTTGTAAAATGGTTGTGTGGTTAGCCCACACTGGTTTTGAGTTGGCAAACAGTGTTGTTAATAATATAATAAATAAATAATTCAATAAAATTTAAGAAATAATTAAAAATGCATAAATATGTTTGCCAACATTTTCCTTCCCCAAGAATTTTAGCCTTTGAGACTTTTTTCTTATGTACAATCTCCAGACAGTTACACCATCTGGCCCTTTTTTAACTGAAGCCCCCCGAAATATTAGAATGTAGGCATTTACTTTTCTCTTATAAATATTAAATATAAAGGCACATTTTACCAAAAATCTTGATGTTGATCTACCGCGATTGGAGTCATTAACATTCTATCAACTACCCAGTATGTATTTTATAATTTCCATTGAAAGTGTCCTTTACAAAATAAATGGATTAAGTTTTTTATTTACAACAGTAGAGTCAAATTATTCAGCGAGCTATAATTTAACCCCATGCCAGCTATAAATTCATTAAGGCATTTACTGGAAAACAATGGCATACTGTGATGGGTGATAATTATAGTTATCAACCCATTATAATTGATTCTCTCAAGATTCACAGAAATAATCTGAAAGCAAACATTTACATTTGCAAGGCATGAAAGCACTTACCTGACCATTGGTTCGACTTTATCAGTCAACCCTGGAAACCCTGAAGAGGTGTGTGAAGATGTGTGATTCACTCTTCAGTCTTATGACTGTGAGATCGTAATATAGGAGTGAAGACAACAGAAGAAAGATGTGGTTGTGATCATGCATTATAATTCTTCGATCATATATGTGAATGTGAGTATAAACATAAATGAGGAAGATCATTAGAGAGACTACTGTATGTGGTCTGCTTAGTTGAGGACCTAGCACTGGATGAGCTGCCCTCTTTAGTGCTCCACTGACATCCATGCTAATCAGCGTGCCTACTGACAGACTCTGCCTTGCTGCACGCTCGAGTTTGGTGCGAATGGATGTTTCGGTGCTTGAGTGATTTGCACGGTTTATGGGTGTGATCAGAGCGTCTTTTGTGAGCATTTACAGTCGCGCATAAACAGGCTTTTCAGCATTGGGAAATAGAATTTCAGGGCAGTTGAGATGCCCTTGGGAGGCAATCACAGAAGCACTCCACAAAAGCTTCTGAATGCCTGTGGCCTACCACGTGGCACTACAACATTTATTTGAAATCGCTCAACATTATTCATTAGCAGCTTCCTCTGCGCGGTTTATGTCTTGAATTCATGCACTGACTTTTTACCTCGCAAGCTAGCTGGAAACCTGGCGTGACATATACGCCGTTCTAGCTTGTGAGAGGGGTATCATTTGTCTGAATGAATCACCTCATCTCCTTCTCTCGTGCCGCACACCCAGCGATTTTTACAGCACGGTGTAATTGGCCACTCTGTTTTCCATCTGTTGCTCGCTTGCATTCCTTGTCATATTCCCTCTGCTGTCCTGCCCACCCTCTGCACCAGCGGCACAAGGGAGTTGTGTGTGTTTTTGCCAACAAGTGACGACAGAAGCAAGATCAAATAGAATTCATAAAAGTCCATAAACATCCGCCTGCCGTTTCATTATCTCTCTGTCTCCTCTCCGCGAGCTGGAGGTGTGGGTGCCATTTATTTCATCAGAGGAAGGCCTCTCCATTCCTGATGAGAACTTTTCTATTTCACATTCTTGCCCTGGGCAATGGATCAGACTGTCAGAGTTACTTGCGTCTCCGAACTCCTCCACGATTCATCACTCCGTTTTTTGTTTGTCTTTTTTCCTCCAGACAAAGAGTTGTGGCCCATTACGTATGTGCCTTGGAGAACTCACCTCCCCCCCAGTTTTCAGTTTTTTTGCGTTTTCTTTTGATTTAGTCAAGGTTAGACTTCATAATACAGCTCCTGTGGCTGAGGTTGTGAAATTAACTCAAATCAAATGTCTGGGCTTTTTGTGCAGCGGTGGGTAATTGTGCTCATCTATCAGCCATTGTAGCGAATGACCTGTGAGACACAACAGACTGACATTTAACAAGAAGTGCCATTGCTTAGATGCATAGGTACACGCTTGAAGAAACTTGTTTTATTATCTTGATGAACAGCCAAAACATAAGTGGTCAATATATGGCTGATACAATGTTTTTGGGTGCTCTGTCACTCATGTCTATTTGGAAGTGAAATGTGTGTTTACATGTCTAACGGTTTAAACAATATATTCCTGTGACATCAAAGACATTTTTCCTGTCTTTAGTGTTACATGATCATTTAGAATTCCCTCTATGGTGATTTGGATTACAGGTAAAATGTATGATTATTATCAGTGTTAAAACCAGTTCCGTTGCTTAATATTTTTAGGGAAACCATGATACATTTTCTCAGGATTCTTTGATTAATAAAACGTTTTACAGTGCAGTAGTCTGCTATAGCAGTTTACAGTGCTGTTCTAGGTGTTTTTTTTTTGCATTGCCAATTTGAGCATGGCTCAAGCCAAGACAAAAGCCTATTGTTTTTGGTCTCTGATTAATTGTCTTACAGGGGTTTATGTGCTTCCTAAGGAGGACTCCTACATACAGTAGCACACAGAGGAATCATTCACTGTATTCTCAGTGTACAGTCATGTCAAATTCCTGATTCTTGGTTTGATATTTAACCTATTCATGTTACACCTACTTTTTAAGGTGGGGTCTTAGAAAATGCAAAGCACATTCTTGCGTTCTCCTCCCTCTATATAAAGATGTCAAGTGCCATCTTTTCTCTGAAAGCCTCAGCGGGGTGATGTTGACTAGTTGATGCATGAAAAAATTGCAGATGACAGGTTTGTTTATCCCGTGCAGTCAGGAAAACAATGTGAAAGATGCCTTGATCTAAAGGGCTGGAATTTGTTGACACCTTTTAAAATGGTATGCTACTTTGTTGTTTAAAGAGGGTTTAGAAAGTAGATTTGGTCAGTTATTCAGTTTGATGTGGTTGTATAACCATTGCAGTTATGTAGTTTGCATATTTATAACATTAAAACATTTTGTAGTCAAATGTTGTAACATATCTTGCCTTCATTATACCATCCATGCTTTAATAAATTGTCTGATAAGCTGTTCCACAGTAAGAGCATTTTAAAATGTGCCAGTCATGCACATAGTTTATGAGGCGTTTTTATTGCCCAGGCAATGACATTCTCTTATATCAGCCAAGCGTTTGAGTTTCCAGCCACTGGTTTCTTGGTCTGTTACTCTGCTGGAGCCTGATATATCACTACAAATCAATACACACTTGTATAAGATTCTAGACTCTACACTCTAGTTGGACTTAAAGGGGTCATCCACATGCACTTTTACAAGCTATTTGGACTGAAATGTGTGTTGGGAGTGTGAGCACACAACCACCCTACAATGATAAATATCCACCCAGTTGTCTTTTAATTTAATAAAAATAAGTTGCCCCTTCTGAAATCAAGCCATTCCCAAATGCATGGCGTCACACAGACAGAGGCCACGCCCACCATAGTTGATTGACAGCAGCGTGTCACACAGACTGAACTGGTGTCTTACCTCAGACCCACCCTGAGTGAGCCGTCATCAGACGGAGACGATGAGACAAGCAAGACTCCTAAGATATTGAGGTGTTTTGTTGTTGAATACTTATGAATGAACATACTGTAGCAGTAGTCATTTACCCACGACATCAGAGGGACTGAAGATGCAGAGGATTAATGTTACGTTTGGATTTGAAGGGAAACGCGCCCTTGATTCACCGTTTATGTTCGCACAAATTATTCATGATCAAGTATAATTTTTTTTAATGAACCTTTGCAAATCGCCTTTCCTAATAATGTGCTAATTAGTAAGTTTCACTATGAATACGGCTTAATGACTGCATAATTGGCTTGGGCATTGTGGCAGAGATTTGTGGACATGTCTAAAAGAGCTGCTGACTCAGACATGTCATTGTTTGTTTAACCACTTTTTTTACTAAAGTAGTCCAGCACTGCCTTATTTTGCTAAAGATATCCTGAGAGACGAATGCCTTATGCCAGGATGAACTTACAGACCTACAGTGATCCTTCAAAGGCCATTCTGCCTCAGTCTGACCAGCCTCAGCCAGCAGCCTTCAGATCAATATGACCATCTCAATATCACTTTGAGTCCCTGCCCAGAACCTTGTGGCAACCATCTGTCAGACAGATTCTCCCAAACACACAGGAACACACCCTCAAATCTGTCTCCATAACATTACCAATTGTTGGTTCGCTTCAGTCTTCCTTGATCACTGAATATGCCTAGTTCTCCGCCAGCTAAATTATGTTTCAACACACATAGTAATTTGGTGCAGAATGGTGAGGGCTTAATGATGCTGAAACTCATCACCCTCATGAAGAAAAGTCGAGCGAAGGGAGCGTGAGGATTTGCAAGAACCATCAGGCCTGGCACTTCTGCAGGTCAGATCTGCCATGTTAGGCCTTTGCTTGTTGAGGTCTACTGTATTAGAATATTTCAGACCATCAGGAACATCTGTTAGATAACAGAAGGGTTTCCAAACCATACATTTTCACTCAAGAATATCTGTAACTGCTTTGTTTTGGCCATTGATTCTTTAAAGGAGGGAGCTTTGTCAAGGTTTAACCAGGCCAGTGTTTTCTGGATTTGCTTCTTTAATCAGATAGGAAAAAAATTGCATTTTATGCTAATTGTTTTGTCTGTGGGGTTGAAAGCTGTTTGGGTCCATGCCAGTGATGTCATTTAATAAACAGACCATTGATCTCTTTATTCAAAAACTAGATTATCTCGTTCTCATTATGTGAATGATGCTGCTTCTGTCAGATAACTGATGTGTGTGTGTTTGGTTGTTTTAGGGCCTCCTGTTTGCAGTATTTCTTTGTAAATTAATTCTTCTTTCATAGTTGTGTTTACAACTCTCATAAAATATATTTACTTTTTGGTTGCTCTTCTCTTAGTAATGAGTAGTTTTGATTTTCCTGCCTTCTCTGGTTTCTCCAGCATTTAAATTGCCTTTTTGTGTGTTATATGCTTAGAGGTCTAATGTTGTTGTCATTTGTCAAACAGGACATTATCGATCTAGTCATTCTATGCTAGAATCCGATGTAACCTGAGGTTAAACACTTCGCTCAAGGGCGCGATAATGATAGAACTGGGATTTGGGCTGCAACATTTATGTTGACCACACAGCTCCTTATGTTACTTTACTGCCACCCCCCAAACCGCGCAAAGAGGTACGTATTTTTATGAGACCAGGTTGTTTAAGAAAGTTCCTTTTGCGTGTGTGTTTTTTCATTTTTTAAATATACCAATATTAACGCTGAACATGCATTATCTACAACAAATCACAGTCAACACAGATGCTGAATCCCC
>JAUYWG010000053.1:13990874-14021530 GCA_034779775.1 Enteromius afrohamiltoni
TCTGAGTCCTCTGTGGGGTTGGCATCATCTTTTCTTAAGTGTTCTGGATCCAGGCTGGAGCTTGTGAAATTCTAGTTACCACAGGATGACAATCCCATGGCAGAAACAGAACAAATAGGAACAAAAACAAAACCCGATGGTAAACGAAATTGCAAGAGGCCCTAGGACGGGAGACCCAGGGATGGAAGGAACTGCTCTCCGGGAGATAGTGAATGCACCACTCCCTCCCTCGAAAAGAGCCAAGCGAGGAATCATTTCTTTTGTTTTGTTTAACACTGAGGGTACGGCCCGGCTACATGCCCAAAGTTCCCACGACTCCATTTAGAGACCAAATGGTGAACCTCCAAGAGCTGCCCTCAGAGGAGGCAGACCCAACCCTGCAGTTGCTGTGTCCCGTCCGAGCACTTAGATGCTACGTTGACCAGACACAGAGCTTCAGGACCTACTTCGGGACCTCAGACCAGCTCTTTATCTGTCACGGTGGACGGCAGAAGGAGAATGCCGTCTCCAAGCAGAGGATGTCTCACTGGATAGTGGATGCCATCACCCTGGCCTACCAAGCATAAGGTGTGCTCTGCCCCCTCAGTGTACGAGCTCACTCAACAAGAGGTGTAGCTTCGTCCTGGGCATTAGAATGCAGCGCCTCGCTGGCAGATATTTGTAGGGTTGCTTGTTAAATGACCCCTAACATGTTCACTAGGTTTTACAGCCGGATGTTGCGGAGCATCTGGCGCCAGGCCCTTGATGCGTTAAATTTTTGAGAACCGCTAGGGGGCTGGGGCCCCTTGAGTGATACCCCCTGAGGATCTTATGTGGTACTTACAGTTAAAAAAAAAATACATTTTCCCTCGGCAAAACCGGCCGTCCATTAGGGTTCAGTCACCTCCAATATCCCATATGCCTGAAAGTTCATGTTATGTGTGTATCCGTCCTAACCTCCTACTGGAAGGTTGACTTCCGTACATCTTCTCAGACATCCCAGTGCTCCAGTTACTGAGGTGCAGTGCTGATATCCTGTGGTTATCCTTTGTGGTTATCCTTTGGCCTCTAGTCCCAGCCTAGAGGCCAAACACTGGGGGTTTGGGAGACTCCCACATGACGCTGGAAGGGGCAGCTTCCATAGCGTATTGGTAGGGATCGGTTACGTATTGTAACCTTCGTTCCCTTAAAGAGGGGAACGGATACGTCACGTCACGCCGCCAATGGTCCTGTACCGCCACTAGGGGGCCATGTCACCGGCTCGGCTCCTCAGCAAAAAACTAATGAGTGCTTTATCCGCTGCCTACTTATACTCGCGCTGTGATCAGATGCAGTTGGATGTAAATCAGAGCATGCCAACCTTCATTGGCGTGTTTTCATACACGCAGAGTAGATTGGTTATCTCGAAGGAAGCAAGATTCCTATTTGCCGGTCACCGACTTGACGTCTCCGTTCCCTTCTTCATATATATATATATACTATTTTAGTGTATATTATATTGTATGTTATTATATTTTACAAAAAATAAACACAGAAATTCTAAAAATAGAATTTGACACAAAAAATTCAGAAGATATGTTTTTTTTTTAATATATAGAATAGAATAAAAAGGGTTTTATGTAATGTTTCAAACTGATTCATAATCGTTATTGTAACAAAAATGTGCACATTTAAATTAAATTGTGTGGTAACAGCTTTTTATTGGCCATCAACCACCCTGCTCTCAAAAATATTGGCATCAGCCTTAGAAACCCATATTGGATGACCACTAGTCCTCAACTAAAAGGACACATACTGTCATCATTTACTCTTCTGTGACTTTCTTTCATGAAGCATTAAAGAACAATTTTAACAATCTCTGAGCTGCTCTTCCATTCAGTGAAAATGGAAAGGGACCAACTCCAAAAAAGCACTATAAAAAGCATCAAAAAAGTGGTCATACAGAAAGTCATTCGAGTTTTGAAAGATGTGGTGAGTAAATGATGACAATTTATACTTTTTGGTTGAACTATTCCTTCTTGTTCTTTTCCACGCTTATTACAGGGTAGACGGACAGTCAGATGATGCCAAAGGCGGAAAGAGAGGTTAGATGAGCTATTACGAACTGTTGAAGTCTGCCAGATCAGTCTAGACAAACATGACTGCCGTGCCTCCTTCTATTGAAGCGGAGAATCAGCACCGACAAGCAAGATAAAGAAAAGCCAAGACAGAACAATAGAAGCGAAAGAGAACTCAGGTGAGACATATGTTCTGCTGATGAAATGATTTATTCTCCACCCATGAAACAACAGGGTGAGACTTTAGCAAGATTGCTCTCACATCAGTGCATTCAGTGTAGCCAGAGGTGGTGAGTGTGAAGACAGGCTGAGTTCTAACACGTCCACTCAAACACTCATAGGCTTTCCTCATGTTCTTTCATCCCTTGGAGGCAGCTGCAAACCGATTAGCCCTTTCTAGCGAGACTGACTCGTGAAATCATCAGTGCTGCTCATTAACCAAGCAATACTCAGTAGATCAATACCCTATGCGAGCACAAGAAGAGACACTGAGCCTGGTTTTAAGCAACCCCCAGACTCACTGATTCATCTTCTGCCCATAGACTACAGTAAAGGAAATGCGTGTCCTGGAAAATTAATGACCAATTTTCCAGTCCTGGAAAACACAAGGAAAATGAGAGAACACATAAAAAATCTTGTTGTCCTGGAATTATTATTTTAATCTCGAGTTTACAAATGGTCTACAACAATTAACGTTAACGTAAGTAACAGAAAGCGCTCTGTTCAGAGACGCAGAGTTTTGACACATAAGTAATCTAGCTGTGACGTAGTGACGCTGTCTTGTGTTGGCAGTTGTAGGAGCTTGCTAGAAATGAAGTGCTTGAATGTTTTCAGCGAATGTTGTTGGTAAACACGTAGCTGATTTATTTAATAGGGGTTAAATGAAACCCCTATTAAAACAGTCTGCACCGGATCGTGGATTGAGTAAAAGTTTTTCAGTTGTACGTGTTTTTTCTTGCTTGTTTACACGCTCAAGCTATTTTCAAAAGAAACTCTACAACATTACTTGCTCAGTGTTTTCTGTGCGCGCACACACACACGTGTTTCAGACAGCGCACAATGGACATGAACTCATTCCTTTCACAACATTTATTTCTTTCTTATGTGAATGGAAACACCATACTGAGTGTTTTGTTGACGAATGAATCATTTGAGAAAGCGATTCAATGACCCATTCATAATGATCATAATTTGCTTCATTCTTAAATGAATAAGCATTTTGAATTAATAGTTTAATAAGAATTACACTGGTGACTCGCTCATTAAGATTGTTTTTTACTGCCATTTATTGTTACTGGTGATTTGTGTAGTATCTTTATTTTTTACACAAATTATTTATATTATTATTATTATTATTATTACATGATTTATTTCAGAGTTAAGTCATAGCCATAATGTGCATGTTTTTTAAGACTTCTGGACGGAAGAATATATTACATTAGGAGATGAATATGCTATCCATGGCTTTTATTCCCATCATAAGGAAATTTGAAATGTCCTGGAAGTATCCTGAAAAAGACTTGGAAAATTAACTCTTAGTGAGAACCCAGAAAGATCATGTGCTGCAAACATGTTGTTATGTAACACAAAATTGACCTAGCTTTACAAATAGCTAGTTCAAATGTTCATACTCATGTTTATCAATAATTACAAACAAACACTTGGTGAAAACTGAGTGATATTTTAGGTTAAATGTGCAATAGATTTGAGAAAATGTTCATACTTATGTGTTCTTTAGATGTTTATATAATTTATAACTACATTAATTAATGGTTAGTTACACTGTAAAAAATTCCATAATTTTTAACAGTGAAAAAACAGCAGATGTGGTTACCACAATTTGGCCCGGAAAAATATGGTAACAGTGTTTGAGGTTATACAGTTTTAAATAAAATTAATAGTTAAATACCGTAATTTCATGGACTGATATAATGTTAAGAGTACTAAAATCTATTTTGTAACTTTGAAATACACTGATAACCACCAAATGCAGGCAGTGATGAGAACATCACATGATTAGTCAAAGCCCATCGCAAGCAGCTATTAAATATAAACATTTATATAAGGTGCACAGTGTGATTCACACAAACACTAAACACCATCATGGTGAGACTCAATAAACTGAAATATGCAATAAACATTAATTTAACAACATTACATGTAACATACAACCCTATTAAACAACTAAAAACTAAGAAGAAACATATTTATTTCAAAGAAAAAGGCAAAATTTTAAGACAAAATTTGAAATGCAATGCAGGGAATTCTGGGAATGCCAATTGGACAGGAATTTACCATTAACTATTTAACAGGTTTTTACCATAGCGTTTTCACGCTTTCTTTCTGTTTTTTGGTCGTTTTTTACAGTGCAGCTTTTTTAGTTATTTTTTAACCTAATCAAAATTCAAAATTCAGTTTAACTGAGATTAATTGGAATGCACAATAAAAAAACATGATTTTTGAAAATTGTTAACTGTTTATATATACTTCAAAATTTAATTTATTAATGTAATAGAAAAAATAGAAATCTGAATCTGAATTTTGCTGTTTTCTCTAGATTTATTCCTGATTTTAGTGTTTTTGTGAAAAATTGACAGTTAACATTCTCTAAAGGTTAAGCATCTCCTGTTTTAAAAAGAAAAAAAAATCTATTTTAAGAGCTGTGCTTTATATTGTACCCTATTTGTGAAAAGTGCCCATTTTCCTTTTCCAGGGTTTGAAATTCCCCCTGAATTTTATTCCCCTCCCTCTAAATACTATCCTTTTTGATTGTTTTATGCTTTCTTTTCTTCATTTTGAGAGTCCTGTGTTATTGTTTCACAGTGAAGGAATGTAATCATCATGTCAAAAACACCTACCTCTCTTTTACTCATCAACACTTAAATGAACAGTTTGAGACCGTCGGGTATCATGTTTACATTTTGCATAGCCACAAGTCTCTAAACACATCTCTCCGCCTCTCACACCTGTGACCCCAGTGACATTTCATAGCGTGTACGGCATTGATTTTAAAGCTTGCACGATCTCTGTGCAATACATTGCAACAGATCTTAATGAAAAGGCTTTTTTCTTACACTTTAAATCTGTTCTCTCTGTGTCCGAACATATTTCTTTATATAGACAAGCATTGCCATTTCTTCACTAATAGCTCAAGGCCAGAATGACAAGCTAATTTTTCCTTTGACCTCCAAATCTTTTTGTCTTTCTGTCGTGTTCTTGCGTGCATTTCTAGCACACGTGCTGGAGCAAAGGTCATCTATTTCACAGGCTCGTAAAAAGAGCAGAATCAAGGCCCACTTTATCCAGCAACCTCAATCAACTAACCTGACACTAAATACACCTGACAACCTCCCAGCCACAGCCGCATTGCTTCTCGATTCCCTGCGCTTTTCCATTAAGACAAAATATAGCTCTGTACTTACCTCACGGCCTGAGCAATAATATGTTCTCACTAAACATCCATCCAATGTTCATCTACTGCTATCATGATGCATATAGATTTATCTTTGCACGCTCTTGATAGCCACTATACCTATACCATAAAACACACACCCACGTTTACACTCAACCTTTCCACTCTCAAAAGAAGTTAAATCAAATTTATACCCAACCTCAGGCACACATCCCCAATCACACTTGCAGCTCACCAAGAGTCTATTATAGCTCTTGACTCAGCACTCTAAAGTGCCGAGATGATTCAGCATCACTCTTTCTGGCCGTTCTCTTGCTGGAGATCTGTTGACTCCTACAGATGCACATTGTAAAATTAAATAGAAAGGGCTAAGTAGTCATACAGTACAAGATCAGAAATGGTTATGGTCCATTACTGAGGCAAGCATTATTAATATAGCTCATATTTTCTCATGTCCATCCAGAATAAGGCATTAATATTTGCTTTATAAATACAAAGAAACAGCTAATATACTAGTAATATGCACGCTAATAAGATACTAGCTAAACTAGTTAATAACGAGAACTTAAAACTTAGCTTTTACAATATATTGTAAAGCCAGTAATCTTGATTTACCACAGTCTAGAGACCAGCTAGAGAACACCATAGCAACCACCTGTCAATGCTTTTGAAACTCAGCAACTGTCTACTCTTATTTTATTATTTAAGAGGAAAAGTAAAAATGTAGTTTTACTTACATCATATCTGTCTGAGATCTGCCCGCCTTAAAGTTGAGTAAGATATGTAATGAAACTGGTGGGTTGCTAGAGTTTGATTTCAGTTTTCATTTGGGGGTTTCATGTATTTTAAGCACACACACACACACACACATTAAACTTATTGCCTGTGTGTTTTGTAATTTATTGCATTTTTTGCTCTATTTTTTATTTCTATGTGTGTGTGTGTGATTAATGTAGCACATTGTATCATTCTTATTGTACTGTAGAAGTGCTCATGCACATCTATGACACATAATTCATCAGAACACTGTATATTAGTCTACAGTAGCTGAAGTATTCAGTGCTGTTCACACAGCGACAAATACACACAAGCTAATACACCTAGAGAGGGAACACCAGATTGCTTTAACAGGTGTTGCCTGCTTAATGTGACACTTATTGAATATAAAACTGATGAAAGAGACAAACCAAAGCTTTTCCGTCCTAATTGCCCTCCCACCCCCCGTTTGAACAGGCTCACTCTTTTGCATAATTGTTTTTATATACACACATGCACAGGTCCCTCTGAGAATGTGTCTGTTCTTTCCGAGCAGGTGTGACCTTTTCTCTGATGATCTGTGATAGCCGGAAGCCACACCTTTCACACCTTTTGTTTCTCAGCATGCTAAAACCTTCTCTCTCTCACACACACACACATATACAATGAGTGTTGTGTACTCCCTTGCATATCTTACTTTAGTGCAGGTTCTTGCAAAACTTTCGCACTTTTGCCACAGTCTAACACCATACACATTTCTAAACCTCAGTTTACCACATGCACAATAGTTTGAGAGGCATTTCCCATGCCTCTTAGATATTCTTTTTTTCATGTAGGCAATGATTCACTGTTGAAAAATGACTATTTCAAATTGCTCATCAATGAATCATGTAGCACATGCTTCAGTTTCACAAAAATCTGGGCAGCAGTGATTTCTGGACGTTTATGTGACACTGAAAAACAAAAGCTTACAGAACTCTGAAGAAAACTACAGTTATATGAGCAGTAATGAAGCACAATACACATCAGGTGTGCCTCATCATGCCCTTCCAGTGGTGTTCCAGTGCTGTGCCCCGTCCTCCTGGCCACCTGCTCCTTGTGTGAGTTTGAACTTGGGCCAGGAAATAAAAGGGCCAGGGGGTGATGATTGGAGGGTGGAGAACTCCAACACAAGGACTTGTGCCACAATTGAGGCCAAGTGGAAGTTGTTAACTGTTCTTTCAACACCATGAGAACTTATTTTCCCTCTAATTTTGAGCTGAGCATTACATTTGGCCACCTAAACTAAAACACCTTATGTAACAGACTTAATCATCTTTACAATTTACTTTATTTGACTATTTATACAATTTTTAAAGGCATACATTTTATTTTTCATTCCGCTGGCCTTCTTCAACATGTGGTGTATGTGTTATGTTAAAGGGATAGTTCACCCAAAATTACTAAATATCACATCTTTTTTTGTTGGTTATCATTGACTTTAGTTTGTCTGACAGATTTCTCAAGATATCTTCTTTTATGTTTCTCAAAAGAAAGTGTGTTATTACACACAATAAACAATTTTTAAGTGAATAAAACACATTATTTTGCGTTTATTATTAATTTAATTAATTTTATTATTATATTATATCTTGAATTAATTTAATATTATTTTAATACTACATTTTACATTTAATTCTACGTGTTAATTGCTGTTTCTATATAATTATACTATAATTAGTAGATGATGCTTGCCTGGTGGTATACTTTTAGAATGCACTCTTTATATCACATTTATCTCAGTATTTCAGTGCACTAGATTTGGAGTGAACCATGCCAAATATCATTATCCGTTCAGATACAGACTCCATTTTAAGTGTTTTTTGTCCTTTTAACTTATTTGGTTTCACAAACATTTTGGAATCCGACTTTCTGTCCGAAGTAGCTTCTGGCCCTGCAGCTTAGACAGAAGGCTACGCAGGATTTAAGAGTTTATGCAAGTTTACTCACACAGAAATTTTAAACCACATTTTCATGTAATTGATTAGAATTTCACTATGCAAACAAGATAAACACAGCTTCCTGCATTGCAATGAATGTTCACCCTGGGGCAAGCGTGGCATTTGACCTGGCCAATGTCATTCAACGCCATGAGCAAAAAGTAACAGGGAAGGTTGGTATTTTACAAGCAGAAGAGATGTCAAAACATCTGTTTATGAAGATTATATAATGCACCGACCAGATTTCTGGTCCCGTTAATTCAAATTTTAAACTGGATAAATGTACGTCTTGTCTGTGGGTAGTTAAAACTCTTTCATTTTAGGAATGTTTTAGGTTGTTCTAAGCAGACGCACAGATGTCTTTAGAGACGTTTTTGAGCAGGGAAAACTATTCCATCCCACGGCATTATTCTTGGAGTGGCTCTAAAATGTATGAAGTGTCAGATTTCTAGAGCTAAATCTCAGGATCTAATATGAAAGATCAAGGCCTGTTTTTGTGTTTTGGTTCTCATAGCTTACATTTCGCTCGTAAACTTAGTCCATTATGAACACAATAAGAACGAGAGCAGTTTGTTACCTTTTGTAGTTTTATGTTTGTATGTGATGGCCTACTTATCCTGCTTATATTTAAGCCCTGTGGCTTGTGCTGCTCTAGATACTGTACAAAACATGATGCATGTGCATCTAGACCACACCTGAACATGACATGCTTGTGTATCTCATCCACCTCAATGATTTAAACATTCCTCTTCTACCTGAATGGAGAGCTTACAGGTTATCAGTGATTCCCACAGGACACTGGATCTGTACGGGAGTCAAGCTGCATAATGCAGTGTGAAGTCAGTGGGAGTGGTCCATAGACATGTGGAGCTCCCACAGTGCACCTCTACGGAAATGAAAAGAGCTGACAGTTTTGCACATCATAAGAGGGTCTATTATACTTGCCGTGAGAGAGGGAAAAAGAGGATAAATCTTTAAGAGCAGAAAAAGACCATCTCTATTTACAGCTGCATTAACTGAGAAATGTCAATAAAACCTAATTTCAAAAAGATCTACTGAAGATGTAGGAAGCAGCCAACAGAAGAAAAGGAAATATCAATACACTACTGTGTTGTGATAGTCTATCATCGCAACGTTGAATCGATAAGTACTTTAAATTATTGTTATTTCACATTTTAAAGAAGTAGTTTGCCCAAAAACTGTGATCATTTGTTTACTCTCATGCTACAAAAGGAGAAAATGTATGAATAGAAGAAATCAGTGATATAGTTTTGGAATGATTTGAATGTAAACTATCCCTTTTAAAAGTCTGGCATCTTTAAAAAAAGTTTCCAGACATTTAAAGTGGAGAGTACATCGAACTCTTTCGTGTCACATTGAAAAGCTGAGGTATGAAAATCCTAACGGTGAAAGTCAATGTAGCATGACTGCATGCTTGGTTGCTCGGCTATATCAAGTGCATAGGCTGACTTTGTTTTTTGCAGCGTCAACAAGAACAAGCTGATGTTATGACTGGGTATCGGTAACAACATCGAAATGTGATGCATATCGATACAGATTATTGCAGTGCTACTGGATTGTGATTAAAACTGCCAAATCCACATAAAAGACCCAGTTTGTCTGAGTAAAATCGTTTTTATGTAATGAATAGAGCAATAGAAGCAATGACTAATACATCAATATTGAATTGCGTCACTAATATTAATATAATAATAAAGTAAGTCAATGCATGTCTTGCCATGTGGAACAAATGACTCGCAAATAGTAATACAATTAATTCTATAATACTGTATATAGGGCCAGAAAAACAGCTTGCGTCATCGCAAACCAACTTTTGACATTAAAATAGTACTGTCAGGCTAACAAGATTTTTAGGAGTTTCAAGATTCCGCAAATTTTATGGGAGTACTAAAATGAATCACGCAACATGATTTACTAACACTTGCGCCATTACTGGTATTTGCGGCGTCATTTAATGCCCCCCAAAAAAGCATATATTAAAACAGGCGTTAATTGCGCTGATCTTGGTAGAATACTCTGGTCAGTTTTTGTCACTGCTTCTGTTACATCGCAGTTTTTTTTTTAACTGGTTTCTCACTTTTGGTTTTTGTTAGAAATAACCTTGCCACTAACCATTATAGTCTAGTTGAGTTTGAAGAAAGACACATGAAACCCTGCTGAAATCCACCCTAACCTGAGCAGGCTGTTGTTCAGCCCTGCACGCTTTCATAAATGCAGGCATTAATTATGGATTTATTGCTGTCCTTGTCTGTGCGCTGCTGTGTCACTATGCAGATCTCAATTATTCATGAGCTGTAGGAGTGGGGTAAAGGGGGGTCCACCCAAGCGGGACGGTGCAGTTTACAGATTATTTCTCTTTCAGCACCAAATCGTCCGGTGCGCTTTATTGCAGTATTTTAATGACTTGCTTCCCATTTCTCATTTAAAACTAAGACTAATAGCAGTCAGCGGTGACATTTCTGTAATGAGGATGTTGAGTGTGTACTTACACTGACGCTCTGTGATACACGTTTGTGTATGAAGCTGGGAATGCTTGTGTACGAAGCTCCCCCTCCACCCCCCACAGTGTACCGAGTTAATTACAAGTTTAAATAAGTAGAATGTCATGCTGAAGAGGCACTTTATTTAGTGTAGTAAAGAGATATGTCGTCCTGCATTGCACACTTCTGCCCTGGAGAAATGATGTGTCACTCACACTTTAACACAGATCAAATAAACAGACTTCCTGTAGATTGCCTGTATTATACACTTTTGTAGCAGTTTAGTTTTAGCTTGAAGTCCATTAAAATTTCTAAGACTGAAAATATCCCTGTTTCTGGCCTCTACACGGTGTCCTAACGATGCTGTGCGATGCAACACAGTTACAACCATTTAAAATACATATTGGATGCTTAGTATAGTTTTAAGAAGCAGGATTTTTATTTATTCACTACTGTAACTACAGGAACAATTAAAGAGATTAATGCGTTAAACTAAAAAAAGAAGCGATAGATACTTTTACATGGTTGTAAAAGATTTGTATTATTTTAAGAATGCTAAAAAAATAATGTTACAATTTCCTTAAAATATTAAGCTATTTTTAACATCAATAATAAGAAGAGATCTTACTTGGGCATCAAATTAGGATATTAAAATAATTTCTGAAGGATCATGTAACTCTGAAGACGTGAATAAATTACATTTTAAAATGTATTAAATCACTGCCGTCAAACGATTAATCGCTATTAATCGCATCCAAAAATAAAAGTTTTTCTTTACATAATATATGTGTTTGTATTGTGTTTATTTATTGTGTATCTATTAAAACACACACATGCGGTATACATTTAGAAAGTATTTACATGTAAGTGCATTTATATATATTTTTTATATTTGATATTATATGTAAGTGTATTTAATATATAAAAATAACATATTTTTGTTAAATATATACATGCATGTGTTTGTATTCATATGTACACGTAGTAAATATACAATTAATCACCGTTCAAATGTGCTTAATATAATTTAAAAGAATGAGTTTGAGAAATGAGAAAAAAATTCACCCCCTCAGAGTTGTCATGAAGGGCAAAATTAGCTATATAGACCAAAATAATGTTTTGAACCAGGCTGTAAACATGTTTCATTCTGCTGTAAAGTTTGTAAAAGGCATTTTAGAATGGGGAGTCTACGGGATTTGCTCCATTTTGCAGCCAGCCTCTAGCGGTCAGTCGATGAATTGCAGTTTTAGTCACTTGCGTGTTGGCTTCACAAGAGAGAGCGGGGCGTCACACCGACTGAGGCCACAATAGTTGATTGACAGCAGCGTGTCACACAGACTGAACTGGTGTCTTACCTCAGACCCGCCCTGAGTGAGCCGTCATCAGACCGAGACGCAGAGACAAGCATGACTCCTAAGAGATTGAGGTGTTTTGTTGTTGAATGTATTAATGAACAGAGCAGTAGTCATTTACTCCCGACATCTGAGTGACTGAAGACGCAGAGGATTAATGTTACGTTTGGTTCTGAAGGTAAACGCCCCTTTGATCAACCGGAATGCGTTTATGTTCGCGAGAATCATTCATGATCCAGCCTCACCTACAGAAGCAGTGAGCATAATGTCTTTTAATGAATCTTTGTTTCGCCTTTCCTAATATATGTGCTAATTAGCAAGTTTCACTATGAATACAGCTAAAAAAAGATCCTCTGATAGCATCCGGAAAAGAGGGGTGGAGTCAGCGGAGCTTGTGAAGATTTAAAGGGGAAGTACACAGAACAGAGTGATTTCAAAAGAGCTGTTTATGACAGGGTAAAATTTGCCTTTTTAAAACTATCTTTGAGAAATTTAAATAAATAATCATATTAGCTTGTGGAAAACTGGGTTTGTATGACCCCTTTAATGAGGAAAATAGCAATTCATGCATTAGATTTAATGCTGGTTTCAGTGTATGCCACCAGGATTGTGGGTAAATCCTGTGTTTCTGTGTAGTAGTGCCCCGTTAACTGCAGTAGTGATGTGCATAAATAGCCGGCGGTCTGCTGTACTGAGACACTTGCAGAAGGTCACTATATTGATTCAGTCCCGCACTGCGGCCTTTGATTACCGGGCCTGACACACCACCGCAATCTATAATGCATTGTATATGCTCCGTGCAGAAATCCATAATGACTCTCTATATTCCGCCCTCATTTATAATGAAGGATAAGCGGTGCCCACGTTCCCCAATCTGTCAGGTAGTCCCCCATCCGTCAGCCTCGTTTTACATGCACAGTGAGTGGCACATTATTTCAGCTCTGTAAATGGTTCACTTTTAAGATACGACCGTGGCCGCTCGTGGGTGTGCAGCATGTATTAACTTGAGATTGTGATACAAGTGCAATTTGACTCTGATTGCTCATTTAAGTCAATATATGAATGTACAATCATTCACAGGTTGGACTGGAGTCACAGTGTGTGTGTGTGTGTGTGTGTTGGGGTGGGGGTTGAAATTATATTTGACCAGAGTTTGCTGTCTGAATTGAATGTGATGAGATAAAGTTTTCCCTGGATGCACGTGAAAACACATACCCTAGCGCATGGCAAGTAAATGCGCATGGAATATTAAACCACTGCTTCCTCATACAGTGCAGTGTCTACCAACATATAGCCTGCTGTTTTTTTAAATGATGTGAAGCGGAATGCGTTATGCAAATTATTCGAACAGTAACATGCGACATTGTTGTCACATGACATACTTTTCAGTTTGCATTTCCAAAAAAAAAGAAAAGATATTTAATCTTGGCAATCAAGAAAAACTGCTACTATAGATATAACTCCCAGATTACACATCATTCTCCATGGGAGAGTTCTTCGGAAGTTTTGGATTTGTATATAGATGAGGCTTTTATACAAAGCAACTTGCTTTGCATTTAAGGCACACGTTTACATTTTTACTTGCTTTTCTAGGAATCAAACCTGTAGAGCTTGGCTTTGCGGGCGCCATGCGCTACTGTTTGAGCTACAGGAATGCTCGACAAAAAGTGGGACATCATCAAACACACAGTTTTTTGTATGACTTGATGTAATCCATAATGTTAATAAACACAAATTGAATATAAATGGCAATTTACATAACACATACTTGTGTGTTTATATACATAATATAAGTTTTATGAATAACTGTAAGTTGTCAAACCTCTATATTTAGTGATTTAAATTAATTTGGAGATAAAAAAGCAGACAAGCCTTTTGCGTTGTCCTGTGTGTTTGTGTATTAGGTATATAGTATATAATTTTATTATACATTTTATTGTATTGATGTACAGATAATACAATGTCATCCCATTGTAACAAGTCAACATTTGTTTTGTTTTGCAGTAGTGGTGTGCAATTGAAAGGGGAAATTTTCTTCTCTACTTCCTATAAAGTGATACCTCGTTGTACAGTTGTTTAGTGTGTCATTGGTATTTCCCTTTATGCATATGTGCTATTTGAAACCTCACGTAAAATAGCATAATAATTAGAAATCATAAGCAAAAAACATTTCAAACGTGTTTCAAAAAAGCTATAGTATATCTCTTTTCTTCAAAATCACTCTCGTTAGTCCCTTTCTGCTCCTACGCTGCACGTTTTTGTAACTGATTAATTTGGTGGAATTTGCTATGTGCTCTCTTGCTTTGCGCTGACGTGATAGCTACCTTTCACCGCTTACTTCTTGAGTTGACTATAATCCTCAGTAACAGCTGTTTGACTGGTGCATTGTCAGCAACTGAGCTCAATCCAGTTTTATATTCTGTGGAGGAGCAGGCAGAGCTGATAGATAATCTCAAACCTCACTTATGCCTTTATCTCTCACAGATAACGAAAGCATGTCCTATCATTTCACTGATCATACCCGCTCTTGTGTTTTTATAGGACCAGAATCCATTGCAGAGGCCCCAGAGGAATAAGAACTCATCAGAGCCGTCGGTTCTCTGAAGTGAAGTCTCATAAGTGAAGTCTCAAGGGATCTCGAAACCCTCCGCCCCTTCTCAGCGAGGGGCAGCTGCCATGATATAACCTCCAAAGCCTCTAAGTGCACACACAAGTGAGACCAGTGACCCCTGACGTCCTGCCCTTCCACTCTGGAGGAGCCCTGAGGTGGTGCGCTGCCGCTGAGCTGAGTATGCATCAAACTCCCGTGTTGTGAAAGGAGAGTGTGCGCTGGACAGCACTAGGCGCCATGCGTCCGTGGACGGGCTCGTGGCGCTGGATTATGCTGGTGCTGCTGGCTTGGGGAACGCTGCTTTTTTACATCGGGGGTCACCTCGTGAGGGACAGCGAGCATCCGGAACGGTCCAGCAGAGAGCTCTCCAAGATCCTGGCCAAGCTGGAAAGGCTGAAACAGCAGAATGAAGATCTGAGACGCATGGCAGAGACACTGAGGTTGGTGAATTTGTATTTTTGTTTAATATTCGTTTTTCATTAGGGTTTGTCTTCAAATGTTAGCCATTTGCAAGTATAATTAGGGATATCTACTGGAATAGGTAGCCTTCAGGCTGTTGGCTGGATTATGAAAAGGCTAGATTTATGACATGTTATCCCATTATTTTATTTATTGAAACCACAAACATTGTTAATTTAGCAACATTTATATATTAATATAGGATTCGTATGTTAATAATATTTAAAATTAGCTTCTATTTTTTATTTTAAATTTAGTTTATTTTGCTGATTTTGTTATGGGCTTTTTGTGATTTTAATTATTTACATTTATATTTTATGTGTATAAAAATATATTTAGTTTTATTTCCATGTTTTGTTTTGTTTTTAGAATTGTATTGCTTTAACGTAATGATAGAGTAATCTAATTTGAGTTATGTTTTTAAAGGAAAGAATTAATCATTTTTTTTTTTTTTTAATTTCATTTCAGCTTTATTTCAATTAATGAAAATGTTTTTAGTTAAACAATGTAAAAACAGCACCCAGTTCTTCCAATTTACTGAGAATGACAAGATTGTTGACTAGCTAGCAGGCAGCCCCTAGTTAATCGGTCAACTAGTCCATCGATGTTGTTTTTTTTTTTTTTTTTAAGTAAATTTGAGAAAATTTTTTAATAATGCATTTTTTAATGCATTATTTCAAAGCCCAAAAATGATAGTGTTTAATGTTAATAATATTCTAATATATTATTGCTTTTACATTTAGCCGATTAGAGCTGCAGTGAAATAAACAATCAAGCGTTTGAGATTTGTGATGCTTTAAAATAGGAGAAGGTGTTAAATTGTTGTGTTTTAGCTTGCTAACAGCTTTTTTTTAGTGTTTTCAGCATGGTAAAACCTCCCAGTGTATTTGCGCACTGATGTACAATCAGCAGTTTATAGCGATTCACCATAAATAGCAATACATATAAGGACGGTTGCAGGTGTAATTCTGTTGGTCTTGTATTTACACTTGCTGGGTAACGATTGGTCCTCGCCAGACAATAGCTGGTCTTGTATAGTCAGACTCGCACTAGACACTTCCTGTCATGCATTTGACAGTAAACCATTGAGCTAAATTTGAGCTGCTTTGCTAGTTAAATGATCATTACCCTTCAGGGAACCTTGTATAATCGACAGATGCAAACAGGCTTCTTCACATTCACCTAGCTGCTGTTTTTAATCTGAGTGTGTGTGTATATGTGTGCTGCAATATTTCACTAAGCTGTGGTAATGTCATCTGTCGGCTTAAACATAATGTAAACTCCCTTATCAGTGTTATTGTAAATTATTAAATTGGCCCTGGTGACTTTTTCCACAAATGTGCCTCATAATCATCTGATGTTTGACAGAACACATGAACATATCACAATCTTACTGTGTATTTGATCAAATAAATGCAGCGTTGATGAGCATGAGAGACTTTTTTATTTAATAAACTGCTCAGTATTCAAAATCCATATTTATGCATGTATGTTAAATTAATACGTTTCTTGTCATTTGCCCTCTGAATGTATATGTACTAAACTAATACTGTGTGTAAAAATAATAAAAAGATGAATAATTGATGCATGCAATATATTAAATATTAATTTGCTTTACCTGTAAACACTGCTGTTTACTGTTGTAATCGCATTATCAGATGCCGCTTTCAGAGACCCACTAGCCTATATAGTGCCACAATCAAATATAACTTTCAGAACTTGTTGATAATGCTACAGAATAACCAAAATCTTGGTATGCATCACTCAAAGGTTTGGTTATTCAGCACCATGAGAAAGAATTTTAGTCTAAAGATTATATGAAAATCAATCCCCCACAAACAAAAAGAGGAAGCAGCACATCCTACTTCCTGCATGGATGTAAACAAGCCCAGGAACAACAGATTCGTTAAATGCTTTTTGGCAGAACATAAACACAGACTTGTGATTATACTGTAGTATGGTTTTTCAAAAAGAGAGTTTTGAAAAAGAGGCTATTTGAAGGCTTTGAAGCTTGCTTTTTTCATTTGCAGTCAGTTTCAGTGAAGTATTTCTTAGCTACTTATTTCATGCTCCAGACAATTGAACACGATTAAAACAACTGCGGTATGGACAATGAAAAGCATAAAAAGTGTTGTTTAGATACAAAGACTCTAGCAGCTTGCCTTTACCGGCATCACAGACTGATAGAATATACATAAAAATGAATATGATCAAATGAAGCTCATTTAAAAGCTTTCTTAATTATCAGTGAGCCTTTCTGCAGGTTAAATTGCTATGCCAGTTAATGGCATGTCACTGTCTATATGAGTGAGTAATCGTATCGTTTCATTTAGGTACAAGAAGCATTTCATTTAGGTACAAGAAGTTTCTGTTTCTGAATATGCCTAATTTGCCACTATATAGTAGGTGAAAAACTGCATGTGAAATGGGTAGGACGTCTGAATTCGTAAAGAAACACTCTATGTGAAAAACAGCAAGATGACCTACTATTTTAACTCACCCAAAATGGAATTTTCCGTTATTCATGAGACAATGCTTCTCTGGCGAACATGGAATTTTCCAGGTTTCTGAGTTCTCACTGTTATACACTAAGGGCAGGGCTGTCCAAACTCGATCCTGGAGGGCTGGTGTCCTGCAGAGTTTAGCTCCAACCTGCCTTAACACACTATATCTAGTAAGGGCTTGATTAGCTGCTTCAGTTGTGTTTGATTAGGGATGGAGCAAATCTCTGCAGGACATAGGCCCTCCAGGACTGAGTTTGGACAGCCCTGCACTAAGAGGTGCTATTACGCATATCCTGAATGAGCCAGGAAGACGTAGAAACGAGCGAGCTCTTGTGGATGCACATGGAAATGAAAAGTAACGTGATCATCAACACTAACATATGCTTTCGGTATGCTTGTCCCGAATGTGCGTCTGTGTTATAACGGCGCTTTTTGCCCCGTGTGCGCTGATGCTCTCTTCCGCTGACATTTCCGAACGCTTTCCTACAGTTGCTTAATAAAAGCGGGCTTTCCTCACACAAAAAGTGCATGTGTCATTAGTATGAAGAAAAAATTTGGTTACAGCTCTGTCTGACACAGGCCGGATTCGGATAGAAAAATGCGTCCCGATCCGCGCTCCATTACCTATGATGACAGCGGAAATAAAACAATAGATAGAACTGCGACTGTATGAAAGTATTGTGCAACACGCATCCAATTCAGTTTATGAATGATTACATGATATAACTTTTTTAATACTGTATCCTACATTGTGGATAATTAAGCTATATAATCATATGCTGAAGTACATTTCTGGAGTGTTAAAGATTAAAAGAAAAAATAACAAGAACCGCACAGAACCCGAAAACCGTGAGCCTAAAACCGTGATACAAACCGAACCGTGGGTTTTGTGAACCGTGCCACCTCTATTGCTTATATTATATTCTCAATGGTATTCCAAAACCAGTGAATCATAAATGCATTTGTCAGTGTTCATATTCCTATTCCTAGTAACCACCCAAATCTCTTAATTAGACGTTTTCTTTTATAAGAGATGATGTGTTTACAGTAGCTCTGAACCGTCTGGTGTAGTGAACTCCTGATTTTGAATTCCGATGAAGTGTTTGCATAGAGATACTTGACTCTTAAGACTGTGTATGTGTGTGTGTGCGCTCTCTACTAAAAGTAGGACAGGATGGAGAAAGTGTTATTTGTAATATATGAACATGTTCGGTCCTAATGAATTGAAACGGCTTGTTCTCCTCCTATCGCTCTGACACAGTACAGTATCAGCTCTGTCAGTCTTTCATTAAGCACTTCCTGTGGGAATTATCAGGCGCTGATACACGCACACACACCGCGATTCCCCATTAAGAGCCCACTGATGCTTCATCTCGCTTTTATATTGACTGCGTAAATGAAAAAGCGGATAACGCACACATAGAGGCTTGTTCAGCAGATATGTGGATGAGTGACGAGGCAGGCCAAAGATGGTGCTGTGATTGATCCAGAAGGAGACGTCGGATGGAAGAGAAGGTGTATGACTCAAGCACTAACAGACACTTATTATACCTCTCACACACACTCACTTACACACAGCAGTGCTGGGACAGCTTTACTGATGGGTTGTAGAGCAGTACAGAGTAGAAGTGTGCCGCCACACTGCGATGATGACAGTCCTTCGTTCACATATACTAACCGCGAGTACAAATGTGCCTGCATGTAGGATTTTGTTCAATTTGGACATTTAAGTTGAGCGACAGAAATCTGTTGTACACCACTGCACTATTTTGTTTTGGCCTCCATTGACTTCCATACTACGGAGGTAAACTGCATTTTTCACAAACAAATCTTCCATTGTGTTCAGCAGAACAAAGAATTTCATAAAGGTTTTTTAACTACTTGAGGGTGAGTAAATTATGAAACTTTAACTTGGCCATACCTTAAAGCAATGGTTTTCAAAACTGTCCTACAAGCGCCCCTGCCCCGCACATTTTGTACGTCTCCCTTGTCAGACACACCTGATTTATGTCTTGCAGTCTCTACTAACGAGCTGATGAGTTGAATCAGATGTGTCTGATAAGGGAGACATGCAAAATGTGCGGGGCAGGGGTGCTCGTAGGACAGGTTTGAAAACCACTGACTTAAAGGAACATGCCACTATTTTTGAAAAAACATTTTTACAGTTAAACAGTTGAGTTTTACCATTTTCTAATTGATTCAGCCGATCTCTGGGTCTGGCGGTAGCACTTTTAGCTGCAGCTTAGCATGGCTTAAATCTGATTAGGCCATTATCTCGCTAAGGTGCAATGCTATTAATATCATTGCTCCTGCTTCTATGGTGTTTGTTCATAGTATAGTATGTACAGCACTTTGGTCCTTTGGGTTTATTAAAAGTGCTTAACAAATAAAGTTGGATTGGATGGTACGGCAGCAAAGTTCCTTGATTATTACGCTGGAATGAGCGTAAAAATCACAACTTTTCCTTTTTGGCCAGTCTTAGTACACAATGTAACTATAGAAGAAATAGGAATAGGAAAAATATTGAAACTCTTTGTACATTTTTGAGCTGAAAATGGTAACTGGCTGAAAGGATTCAAAAACGGTAAAACTTAACTGTTTAACTCTAGGGGAGTTGGAAAATGAGCCTAATTTTAAAAACTAGGTTTTTTGTGCCTTTTAAGGTACGGTCAAGTTGCAGGCCATTTTGTAAGGCCACAAGGCAGGCATTCAAATACTATCCACAGGAATTGGATAATCTCCAAATTGTTGTTTCGATAACATTTTTTTAATTCTGCAAAAACATCTGCCAATAGTGGTATGAGAAATGTAGTTTTGTTTTTGCTCAAATCACACTATATATTTTCAAGCTGATCTAGCGGAAGCAGATGCATATTGAAAATATAAACTACAAGTACAGAGTGTATACCACTATCAAAAATTCAGAAATTAGAGTTGGACGAAACTAATTGTTCTAAATGATATGACTGCTCTGAAGTGAGAGTGGAATAATGTCACCTCATTGTAACCTGTTTGCACTCATGACCAGAAGTTTGGTTGATTGTTGTAAAGCATCATGGGACATAGGAGAGGTATAGCTCTTGTGTGTTACTCCTTATATGCCCGGTCTTGTTCATTATCGATGAATCTCAGTTCTGTTCTTTGTGTTCCTACTTTTCAAGTTACCGAGTTGTTTTGCATTTTAGTTGTTGTTGTTATTGTTATTATTATTGAAATGATCACTCTGCATCTGGAACCTGCTCTCCTCTATCTCCGGCGTGACAGCCATATTCTGCGTTATGATTCATCTGATTCATTTTCCAGGAGTGGGTCATCTCCTTCCTCTTATACCATCTCTTGATAGTTGGGTATGAAGTAAGAAGGCATGGAAGAATAAGGGTGGAGATGGACTTTGGCTTATAAAGCTGATGTTTTGTCAGAGCCAATATTTACATTTTTATGATGACACACAGACTCTTCTAACCAAGACATGTGCCAGCATGTGCAAAGACAGTCTGAATCTACATTTAAAGGTATAGTTCACCCAAAATGAAATTTCTGTCACCATTTACTCACCTTAATATATTTTAATATATAAAATATATTTATTTATTTATTATTTTTGCTAACCAGTGGCTACCACAATTCTTCAAAACAACAGCAGAAAGAAATCCAGGTTAGGAATCATTTTGAGGTAAACTATCCCTCTAGGCACATTTTATACATATTCTGGTTTTGAGCAACCCTGACCTACATATACAACACGGCACTGCTGCAATAGCGTAAAATACTCTTGATATTTTCATAACAATTACAAAAGAATAAAATAAGGCATAATTCATTACCCCATGAAACTTAGAAGGGTTCAGTTTGAGCAAATTATTTTACCATCGATGTCCTCGTATTAAGGGTTAATAATAGTGTCAAATTTTGATTCTTTATCAGCAGCAAATCTATACTTTTAGAGCTTTCATCTGTGTTTTTATGGTGCCCAGAGTTAAAGTTTTATTGCTCTTTCAACCCTCAGGAGATTTCATGGAATTGCCAGTTGCTCATAAAGTTCCTTGGGAGAAATAAAAATAGAAACAAGTCTGATGTATATAGATATAAAATGAATATGGATGGCATATCACAGATATATTATTGATATATATAAATCATATCTCATTCATATTATATTCACATAGTTCATATAAATCATAACTTTTGTTTGTAGACTTTTTGAAATATTTGCTCTCCATTTATTCCCATTTATTGAGAGATTTTATGTCAGATTTACTTTTATAATGATTTTTCAATTTTGATTTGATTTTAATACTTGGTTGGCTGTCCAACCAATAAATGCTGCTTATTGGCAATGAAAGCTCATAATCTAGGAGCCAGTAACAGCGTGAGATCCTTACCTCGCTATATATCGATATAGAGACTGTGAATTCTGGATTCAGTGACAGTCAATTAGTCACTTGACTAATTACTCTCGGGTTTAGACTTGGCCTTTTATTTGACCTCTCTCTGTGGTGCAGCAGTAATAAAAAACATCAAACTGTAATTATGTCTGATATAGGTTTCCCACACACAACTCAGATTGACAGATGTCCAAAACAGACTATTCTAAACCACCACTAGTCATTTGCAAAGGTAAAAACACACTTATTTCAGGTACTACTCACATTTGTATAGCAAATGTGCACTTTTAAGATCCACATCATTTGCAAACACAAACACAGGAGGCCACTGACATCACACACACACACAGACTAGGGATTTAGCAAGATATTGTACCTAAATTATGGTGACATTGTTATTGTATAAGTACAATTACCAATAACATTGCCTATTTTATTCCACTGAAATTTCATCAGATTTTATTCCACTGAAATTCCACCAGATTTGACAGTATAGCATTGATTTTTTTTTTCTTTACAGTATTGTAACAACAGTGTTAATTAATTAACAGTAATTTATATTGGTGCCTGAGTTCAAATTTCTGGCAGGGAGTTGTGACTCCTAAACAGATACAGTTTTCCTTTGATCGGATATTTAATTATTGATGTACAGTCACCTGTTGGGATTTCTAAAGGCAAACAAAGGCAGAGGTTTTTTTCTCCTGCAATCAAAGATCATTAGAAGAGAAGAGAAAACTGACAGCTTCCTCTATAATCCATGAAGGTCCAGCCTTTAAAGCTCTCCATTCCACTTTGTACTTGTCCTAATGAAAATTTAACAAGTTCTTGCCTAGTATCCATAGACTGTAGACTAAATAATGTTTACACATTTAGCACCTGTAAATTCTACTGTCATTAATAAATTATTACAATAAAATATATCATATAATATATAAATGACGTATGTTTAAAATGATAAGGGTCGTGATGTGTAGATAAGTATGACATGGCGCACTGTTTTCTGTTTTTATTCTCAGTTCAGTTTATGTAAGGGCTAATTAAAGATTAGATATTATCTCACTTAATTGCTCATGTCATTCCCAACCTGTACTTCTTGTATAGAACACAAAATAACATATTTGTTGCACTGTGTGTGTGTGTGTCCTATGTCCATACAATTAAAATCAATAGGGTCCAAGATTATTTTTTGATCCCATTGACTTTCATTGTATAGAGACCAAAACATTCTTCAGAATATCTCCATGTATTTTCCACAGCATAAAGAAAGTTATACGGGTTTGGAATGACATGAGTAAGTAAATAATGATAGAATTTTCTCTTGGTTGAATTGTCCTTATAAGCATTGAGTCAAAGGGTATTGTGGAGAGTTCAATATATCAGGCACCAAACGTTATGACTGAAGATCACACACTTGCAATTTGTTCTAAACACACAAACTAGAGACATAACAAACGAGAACCAATGTGTTTTAATATCAACTCAAAATATCAAATATTCTTTCAATGGGTGAAATCTTATTCTGAAGCTAAAAAATCTGCAAAATCTATAAAAATTAAGTTTTTATTCTGCGCTACTCAATTTTCTGTGACTGATCAGAATCTATAGACTGGTTTAGATTTATAGCAACTAACTGACTCATCCAGATTGAGACAAATATCCGGACAATATCACATGTTCACAATGATGTAGAGCCACTCAAATGGTTGAACTCAGCTTTAACACAATGGTGCCATGGACCACCAGCATGAACTTATTACAGGGACAATCCCTCTGGAGTCACCTAGGGTTAAGTGCTTTACTTAATAGCTCTCATCTCACTCCATACAGGATTTAAACCAGCAACCTTCTGGATACAAACCCTGAGCTTTCACCACTCTATCACATTATTACACCACTACATCACATTACTCATTATCCTCGACACTCATTCAGTCATAGTGTAACAGCAGTCATGTAGTGTCATCATCCGGTTCTTGTTCAGCACATCTATATTTGTGTCGCACACACACCAAGTGTCACACAAATCGCTGTCCAATTCGTCAATAATGACTGAAGAGGTTGACTGTCTGTGTGAGTGTTTGCTAGCTCACTAGCAGCTCTTGTCACTCTGAAGTTTTCTCACAGAAGGTCAAAACCTTAGCCCACAGCAAGCTGTTGGTACTTTTGCCCGAATGTGACAGTTTCCTGCATCAACCGCTTTCCATTTTCACACTTCTGTCTGCATTTGCGTAAGAGTGTGTGTCCTACTTTGGTACAAGTCTCTCTGTAGGCTGCTACAACATCTCGCAAGGGTTCTGCGTCAGCAGAAAACACAAGGCCTCGTGGGATTTCCATCACACCTCCCTGACAGCCGTTCCCAAACCCTGGTGTGTTCTAAATGTTTTTCTCTGCCCCTGCTGTGAATGATGTGGCCTCATTAGATGATGATTGCTGGTTATGTAATGCCGCATGATGAAGCTCAGGTTTCTCAGGTGATGTGCGAGGAGGACAAAAAGAGAAAGTGTAGCTTGCATTGTTACTGGATTTGAGAAAATACCCTTTACTGTTTCTCACAGTTTGTGAGGCCCCTACCACAAAGGGGTCTTGCCCCTTTGATAGCTCCACCCCACACATGTAGCTTAAGCAACCCAGTCAACGAGTTCTGTGAAACAAAGTAGTACCAATGTTACACCGTCTACACGGGACACGAGTGGCGTGACAAAATACTATAGAAGTCAATATATTCAGTGATGCTAACTTACATGGGGTGCGAGCGGCAAGACAGATCTCAGACAGAAAACTGCTGCCGCATTCTATTTATGACGCGCTTACATGAATTTCAAATGTTTTCAAGGGTCGCTTTATCACGTCCAGTGTAACTCACCTATCAAGAAGAACCAAAACAACCCCGGCGTCCAATCGCAGGTCTTCCACTTCTTGAGTTCTCTCCAGCGCTGGAAAGCTATTGCCATGTTTACACGGGTCATACATTCCACCAACATTTTATTCTTTTGCTTTTTATCTTTCTGTCGCTCTGCTCGGCTGCTCACTGAGCACCGTCTCCTCCATGTCACGAATAGACACGCCCCTTACTGCTGATTGGCTACAAGTTTTTCAAAAGGGCCCGAATCTTTTTCGAAGGCATTTTATTTGCCTTTACTTGATTAAAAAGACACTTAAAATGTTAGTAATTATTATACTGTTCTATTTATCAGATAAACCTGAAAAAAAGATGATCGTGGTTTCTACAAACATATTAAGCAGCACAACTCTTTTCAACAATAATAACATTAAGAAATGTTTCTTAAGCAAGAAATCAGTAATGTCTACCTTATACCTTATGCTCAGCTTTGGCATCACAGGAATAAATCACATTTTAAAATATAAAACTAGAAATGTGTTATTTTAAATTGTAATGATATGTCATACTATTAGTGTGTTTTAATTAAATAAATGCAGCCTTGGTGAGACTTGTGTCAAAAACATTACAAATCTACTGCTCCCAAACTTTTAACCAGTAGTGTACATGAACATAAATATTTATAGCTCCACAAATTCCTCTGCATTGCGAGTCACTTTAGACATACTGTACATTCTGTGAACTTCACTAAACATTTCCTCTCGAGGGAATGCCTGCGGTCGCTTTGGATGTGCGTTCCACTTTGTAAACTGGTTCTGCTATTAACTCATTATATAATTATATTCCAGACCCCGATATTAAAACTTACTGTATATTATACTGTAAAACTGTATTTTCTTAATCAGTGTTTTTTATCTTTCTAAACCGCCAAAGCAAGATCTGCATTTGTGTACTTGAGTAGAGCATGTTTCTGGCCTAAATAAGAAGGCAATTTGGGTTCATTTAACAAGTTATTTTTAACGCAGTATGTCTTAGTTGTCTCCTAACAAACCGCATAAACATGAACTAAACTCTTCAAGGCCTTTGTCTTTCTCACAAACACACAAACTTCTTTCTTGCTCTCTCACACACTTCTCTCTCACTCTCTTCTCATTTCGTCCTTGACCAGCCAAGAATGACATAAATGTTTGACATCGCAATTTTTCTCCCATTCCAACATCCCTCCTCATTTTCAGTTTTGCCCATCCTTCTTTTGCCATTTCTGTCCTTCATTCTGCTCGTTCTGTTGACAGACATCCATATGACCATTTGCATCCAGGTGAAATGGGAATGCGTTGTTTACCATTTCAAAACCCTACACACGCCTTCCCACAAATACATTTCCATCCCTCTCTCCTCAGATAAGGCTTCTGCTGCCCTATCCTCATTTTTCCTCCCTCTCTGTGTCTCTATCACTGTCTCTCTCTCTTTTAGGTGAGGCGGTTTTTCCACAATGCTTTCCATTCACGTCAAACACATTTCAAATACCGCTCAGATTTCCACGACAGACCCACTGCAAGGACACAGAGCTGTGCATGAGAAAAAGGGGAGAACTGAGCTCTGTGATACTGCCCCCCCCAGTGTATGTGTGTGTGTGTGTTTGTTTGTCTCTCATAGGGGTTATTTGGAGACATAATCATTTCGAAAAAATATTATGAAAAATATAAAACATGTTAAATTATTATTATTATTGTATGAATGGTAATCCCTTTTCCTTGTATGCTGTTATATTATGTATGTTATTTATTTTTTATTTATAATTTACGTAGCTTTTTATGTGCCTTAAAGAAAAAAGGTTTATTGTATTTATTTTATTTTATATTATATCATAGGCCTAAAACACAAAAGGTGTTGTGTTTTGTTTTGTTTCGTTTTGGGTGGCTTGTTATAGGCAAAAGCCATATAATTCAACAAAGCCACTTTGCTTCTATTATAATAAAGTGATCTGTCTACATTGAATGCACAGCACACAACTTGCACACAGAATACGAACAATTTTTTTTTTGCACTGCCACTCCAAACTATTTTTTGATTTTCCCATCATTTTGCAGCTGAAATATAATGACCAGGGTGTCTTTATATTCATACAAAACATTTTAATTTCACCTTTCAATATTGAGGCCCAGTAAAAGTCATAAATAACATATATACTGTATGTGTGATATCAATATTTGTCAAAAATAGATCTTGAGATTTCTAAATATTATGTGTATTTAAATTTGTTTTGAGAGGTTGTGAGGTTTACGGTCTGTTTATGTGACCATACCTGGCTGATCTGCTATTACAGTTCCCCAGGAATGCAATCCAAGGCATCATTAGTCCACTAACCAAGCAGTGCAGTATACAAGTAAGAGAGAAAAGAGTCACACAATAATCCTATTGACTAATACCTGTATAAATGTAGCAATAAGTGCATATAGTTAAAATTCATGTTTGTAAAACCCCTTGCATTTGTTGGACCTGTTCATCTGGCACCTAATGAAGAATAACACTTGATGGCCCTCAGGTAATGTGTGTCTGAGAACCCTGCTGTATTGGAATTATAATTAGCTTTATATAAAAGCAATGGAATTAGTATTTAGATAGCTAAACTAATATTGTGAGAGAGAGAGAGAGAGAGAGAGAGAGAGAGAGAGAGAATATGCAGGATCTGTTGTCTACCAAAGGAAGTCATCTCATAAATTAACTAGATTTCTCTGAAGGAGTGTCAGGGAATGATGGAGGTTCAGGTTTTGGGATGTTCGTCGGTAATGTAGTTTATAAGATGAAAATGTGTGTGTGGTGAACGTCAGGAGCCCACGTTGGGCAGGCTTCGGTCAACTGTTTGTGTGTCTGCGTGTGATGAATAGCCCCTGCCACCAAATGAATTGCCCGCAGTGGCTGCCGCAACTGATCATTGCATTAAATTGGCACTGGAAGCAAGGAGCAAAGACCCCTGGGAAATTAGCCAACCACAATTCACCTTGACCCAGTAGGCCACACGTTCACTCTCACAAACACAAGTGCAAGCGCACAGTGTAAGGACATGTCGATTCCCCAGACAATGGTCATGCTAACATGTTTCTCTCTCTCTCTATGTCTTTAAGATTACCTGACGGACAGGCTGATGGTGGTCCCGGAGCCGTGGGTAAATTACGCAACCTTGAAGAACAACTGATCAGAGCTAAAGAGAAAATCAACTCTTACCGCAGTCTCCCTGCTGATGGTGTGTAACTATACGCAGTTATCTAAATGAACTATGAACTGTAGTTTTCATGTCAAGTAACATTACATTTGTAAAATTTACAGTTGCCTGCCAAAATATTCAGACTAAACAAACGAAAAGAATCATAAATTGTATTTTTAAGGGTCAGATTTTTTCCCCGAAAGGATCTTAGTATATAAAGCCATTTTTAGCATAAATATTATCATTCTTTTTATCATAAAAAATACATTTTAATTAAATGTCTTAAAAATAAAGCTAATCGAAACCAAATTATAACTCTAAAAGTAAGTAACTAGAAATTATATTGTTTGTTTTTGTGCCTTAAAGATGTCTCTTAACACCTTTAATTGGTGATTTTGTCAGATTTAGTTAACTTCTGCACATCTTAAAGTATAGTTAAGTAAATGCATACACACACACACGGTTGAGTGTCTGGCAGTGTGTGAGAGCTGTGATGTGCCGTAATGGCTTGCTGTTAATGCTGAGTGAAGGAAAGATGAAACCTGTCAAATTAATAGGAACCTTTTTTTAATATGGATGAAAAAGTGTGCGTATGTGTGTATGAGAGTCTTTACAGTCAAGGACGGTCGTATCACAGACAGGGAGTCTGTGTAAATTGTCCTCTAGCCAACCTTTGCCTTCTTTCTACACACTCACTCACGCACACATATACATGTATATATTACTACTGTATATGTGGAACAGCAGATGATCCAGGGATGCTGGTTAACTTATGATGCTATTAAGCTCTGAACCAGTCACACACACAGACACATACACACATTCCCTGTGGCTGGTTTCTGGGTCAGCAGCCCTTATAGCATTGTATTGAATGATCTTTTGAGAGGAAGAACAAGTGGAACACTATACACAGAGGATCACTGCCAGATTGTCTTACAGCCACTGATACCCTTATTGAATGACACCACTTTTTAATCCCACACACATCTTTGTGCATTCACACACATATACAGGTCTACAGTACACACACATTTGTTCATATGGCTGACAACAGCACATCAATATGTAATTAAGTGATGTAGGTGATACCACTGTATCTTCCATCTTTGTATATAATTCTAGTTGCTTCACCTTGTTCTGTTGTGGTGATGTGTGTTTATTAATAGGTGATGTCAATACAGTAGTAGTTTAACATATTTGAAAATGTAATTCATTTTTGTGATGGCAACGTTGAATTTTCAGCCGCCATTATGATATGCTAGTCTTCAGTCTTAGGGATCATTAGCATTGAAATAATATGAATGGATATTTTCTGTGCGTGTGTGCAGGTCCCGGAAAGGATCAGGAGGAGCTAAGGAGGAAGGTGGAGAACGGCGTGAGGGAACTGTGGTATTTTGTTCGCAGTGAGTTGAAGAAACTATCACTGGTGGACACTGGAGCACTACAGAAACACGTGGACACACTCCTGCAGGACCTTGGACACCAGCAGAGGTTATACACACACATACAGTATATATACAAATCAGGAATTCAATTAATTCTATATGATACAGCAGATTATAAAGCTACACTTCCTTTCAAATACTTGAGGTAGTCAAGTCTTTTTATTTATATATATATGTCATTACTCTAGCCATCAGGTTCATATAATCCTTCAGAAACAATATTAATATGCAGATCTGCCACTGAAGAAACATTTACTATTATTATTGTTTAAAACAGTTTTATTGCTTAATATTTTTCTTTATATTGTGATATTTTATTCAGCATTTTTTGGTGACTAGACATTTACTAGCATTTATTTGAAATACAAATCTGTAACATTTTAAAGGTATTTATTGTCCTTGCTGAAGAAAGAATCAAATTCTTAATTTTGTAATAAAAAGTATTAATTATAAAATAATGTCTTTCCAGTTAAATAAATTGCTCACACCAGTGTGAGAAATTAACTTATTTAAATGTGCTGTATGGAATTGTTGTTGGTTTTTTTTAGTTCATATTTTTATTTCTAAACATAAAAACTGTTTTATATGACATTATGACAAACATTTATATGAAATGGACAATTAAATACCTCAACTGAATTAATAAATTAAAATAACTTCCTAGGCTGAATCATTATGGCTGTTAATTATAAAATTAAATCAACATAAAAAGCAACAGTAGATGTAAAAGAAAAAAAATGTCATAATAAACACTTTGCCTGAATACATTTGAAATGATTAGCTGGTCCCTTTACAACCTTCATCAAATCTACATTATACCAATATCTAAAAATCACTTCAGGGGCCTCTTCTCCACATTTTAAATATCCAAGGTCTCAAAACATTTTGTTGTACAATAGAAGAGATGATAGATAACTGTTTAATACTTTTGAATCCCAGCATACAGGAGGAATACATATTCATAATACATAAATGCTGTAATGTAGAAGACGGAGGCGTGCGGATCCATACTCAGTTATTTTTTTCAGGGTCGACAGGCAGGGTCAAGCACGGGCAAACGGAGCAATATAGACAAGGCAGAATTGAGGTTGTGGTTGTGTGTGTGTGTGTGTGCACCTGGTATTTATCACCTTATGGGGACCAATTGTCCCCACAAATATAGGAATACCAGT
>JAUYWG010000053.1:14032389-14051807 GCA_034779775.1 Enteromius afrohamiltoni
ATTAACAAAACAAATGGTATTAAGTAGAACATGATAATTATGCAATCACTGGAAAATTTAAATATAAGAACATTAATAAATATTTTAATAGAAAAAAACATTTGTAAAATTTAAAGAATTTAATTCCAAAAAGTTACAGATAATTGTATTGTAGTTACAACAATAATATTAAATGCAATCGTTTGACTTGTTTGCATTAAAATTCATTCTAATATTACTTTTTAACACAAATTACAGGAAGAACATGTTTAAATAATATATAATAAATATAGTTTATAATGTCTATTATTGTTTAATAAATACTATTTCAGAATATTGGCATATCTGATTTAGAAAAAAATATATTGCGTGAGCCGTTTTTCAGCGCTTTTATTGCAGGTTACATTGTTATGCCTGTAGGTGGCAGTGAGAGACTGTCTTAATGGGTTAGTTATTAGACCATTCATTCAGTGCTGATTTATTCAGTTGGCGAATTATGTTACCCACCAAATTATATGACTCTAGTACTGAGTAGGTTAGGAACATAAAAAACATGATTATTATAGTAATTGCATGGTAACCACAAGTTAGCCATAGTTTTTGCTACAAAAAGAGCATTGTTTTAACTAGGGTTAAACAAATAATAAACAACACAGCAAAAAAAAGTTTGTTGGATTGGGTCACAGAATTCAGTACAACATCAGAAAGAAACAAGGTTGTATAGAAATTAATTGTTGCGGTTCTCAACTCTTGAGAGATCCACTTTCAGTTTAGCTCCAACCTTCATCAAACACACCTGACTCTATCTTTCTATTAGGACAGGGGTGCCCTGACTCAGACCTGGAGGAGTTTTAATCCAACCTGCCACAAAGTGGGGGAAATTATGGTCATATACTTAAATAGATGAATTATAATTACAGCAAACATGATTTTACGAATCTCACACCTAACATACAGCATTATGGTCAGTTTACTCTGGTAGGCGCAGTGTATTCACACTGTTGGGAGTATGGCAGTGTGAATTAGTAGGTGTTTTGGGGGAAAACAATAAATAAATGTTTAATGCTTAAGTGCAATAAACATTCATATCCTAAATAAGACACATTCCCTATTCTTGCGATATTCATGTTCATAATCATGATTAATATATGCATGCACCTACTTCTGAAGAGAACAAATAATATGCTAGTAGAAGTAATCCACATAAGTCTGGTGTGGAAGGTGGATCTGGAATGGCGTTCTGTCCTGGTTGTCCCAGCTTCTCTTGTTTATCTGTTTTCACAAACTGCCCTGAAATACAATTCAAACACCAGCAATTATTAAGGTTAGCAGACATCTTATAACAGTTAACGTTAGCCAGACGGTTGAGATGCTAACAGACTTTTTCCAAAGACACTAACATTAAACCATCTATATAAAGTAAATTATATTCTACATAAGCGTGTCTATTGCATGTAGGAAAAGTTGTATGTATTAAAGTAATGTGAAAGACGGAGATTCGACGCATGTAATATTGTGTTGCTGCCCTGTTTCCATGGTAACTTCCTCCGCTCCAGTTTAAACACAACTTTAGTGTTTAATGTGCATGGCAATAAAAACGCACCGTTTACAAAATACACATAGAAGTAAAAGGTTACTACAAATGTTCTGAAATTGATAGCGTATTGTCTAAGTGGATAGAAGTCCTGACATAATATAAAATAAATTAGCATTTGGTACTATCATGAAGTTTTTTAAATAATAAATATTTTTGAAACATTCACCCATCATTCCTTTAATTTCAGTGTCATGGTTTACTTTAAGCTGTTACCTCGTTATTTGAAACAACAATATCTATAAGTAGCCTATTATTAGATTCGAATATGTCAATTAAATGAGCAGAGACAACTCAAAATAAACATTCACATATTACTTTTACGCCCTTTTGATAGGCTGGTTATATTAACCTACTGCCAGAGCCATACAGAAAGATAGCTATAGGTTCTGTACGACTCTGCCTACTGCTATCCATTTCCCAGTCACTCAATTGCTTAATGTATCATTATTATTTTACTGATATTTTTGGGTACGTTCATGATGTTTTGAAAAAGTTTTTTTCCAACGTGCAGGTTTTTTTAAAACGTTGTACTACAACATTACCTAATTGCAACCAAAATACAACGTTGTGAAAACGTTCTGTGTTTGCTGGGGTGTTGCTATGCTAATAGCTCAATGCACTAATAAATAAATACAAAACGCACACATTTTGGGTGATGTTACTTTTTATTTAATTTTTTTTTTTATATTTTATTTAATTGTGGAATTCCTTCATCAGCAAATGATGCGTTCAATGCTGCTCTCTGTTTGGAAAAGCCTTGACATCATGAACCTGCCAGAAATGATGCCTTAGTTAGAACACAGCAAGAGGAGGACCTTTTAACCCATTTTTGTCTTTGTTTGCGTACAGGTATCCTGATTATGAATTTATTAGCGATAATTCTATTTCATGGTCGGCTGGACTGCACAACCGCTACACTGAAAACTCTTTGAGAGGAGTCATCCTGGATATCCACTTCCTCTCCAGGACCAACTTTTTAGTGTGCACCTTCTCTTCACAGGTACAGTTTGACCCACTTTTGTAGATGTTTTTGTTCTGTTCGTCTCCTACACTTTTTGTCCTTTTTTGCACTTGTGTGAGGGTTTTTTTTTTTTTTTTTTTGCATGAAGTGCCCAAACCTCCCACAGCATTTTTATGAGGTCAAGATTTGACTGTTTGACAACCCTTAATTTTGTTTCAAATATTCGTTTGAGGATGTGCTTAAGGGTTTTTGATAATTTCTTTCTTCTACAGTCTAAACTTTTTTTATGGATAGACTCATACTCTTCACAAGTACTCTGTGCTACAATGCAGACTTTGTGGTTTGTGATTGAAGTTTTCATGCCAGACATGATGTCTGGCAATCAGTAGTCTTGCCGATCCAAACGTTTTACTATCGGCTGAAAGTCTGGCCCATTTATTCTGGCCAGGAATCGTCTACTTCACACTGTGCAATTTTTGCCTGCCGATTTTGGCCGGTAAAATCAATTACATTAAATAATATTTGTGTATTACGGATCACCAATATTATATGATTGTTTAGTGTGACGTATCCATTGGCAGAAGACTAATTACCTCAGTGACCAAAGTCTATGTGGATGTCACAGTGTACCAAAACTTCGAAACGAGATCTCGCTCAAGTTATATTGTAGAGCAGGGGAAGCCAACCTTGCTCCTGGAGGGACTACGTTTCTGCAGAGTTCAATTCAAAACCTGCTCCACCCTGCCTGTTATTTCCAAGTAACCCTGAAAACTTTGATTACCAAGCTCTAGTGTTTTATTAGGTTCAGAGCTGAACTCTGCAGGACGGTAACCCTCTAGGAGCAGAGTTCGCTACCCCTGTTGTAGACTTAAAACAATGGTAAAGCACCATCAACATCATACAGCGTGTTCAGCTTTTGAAAGGCAGTTTGTCCAGTGGCTCCTCAGAATCCATAATTCAAGCAGCCTTATCCACTGAAAACAAGAGTCTGTTTTTTGACAGACTGATTAACAGCTCCTAGAAAGACCAGTCAGTCAAATCCTAGCACTGAAATCTGCAATCTTGACATTCTTATGTGCCGTATGCTGTTCATAAGCAGTTTCTTCTAATAGTCCTTAATCTTCACTCCAGCATTTCATGAGTAGCGCTTAAGCATTGTAAAGTCCATTCATCTTTGTCAGGTGCACCTGCATATCCTTTCAACTCCACTCGGCTCTGAAGATTCAGCTTGTGAACGTGTCTTTGTTTTTCATTCCCATTGTGCGCAGGTGTGTCGAGTGGCCTACGAGATCATGCAGACTCTCCACCCAGACGCCTCGTCCTTCTTCTATTCCCTCGATGACATCTACTACTTCGGCGGGCAAAACGCCCACAACCAGATTGCTATCTACCCGCACCAACCACGCAATGGCGACGACATCCCGCTTGAGCCTGGAGATGTGATCGGCGTTGCAGGCAACCATTGGGATGGATACTCCAAGGGAATCAACCGCAAAACAGGCCGCACCGGCCTCTACCCCTCTTATAAAGTCAAAGAGAAGATTGAGACAGTGAAGTATCCCACGTACCCAGAAGCGGACAAACTTCTTAAAAAGCCGTAGATTGAAACAAAGACAGCGCAGATACTCTTGTTTATGAAATGAAGAAACCCTGGACCACCCGGATTGGGAATGCACTTTGTGTGTGAGTGTGTATGAATGTGTTTGTGTAGGTGTGTCTGTGTGTCGTCTAGCGGTTCTTCGCAGGGTTTTGGAACACCTTCCTAACTCTGGTGCTTGGACTTTGAGTCTCCCTGAAATGGCAATCAGGGTTATGGAAGACAAAAAAAACTAAGAGGATGAACTCAAGGCAACAGAAACGGAAGGCACTGTACTGTAGGTACTTTCTAATTAATCTCCGGGTAATGAAGGGAACTGAATATGTTAATTTAAGAACAAAACTGGAAGAAGTGACTTTGCAACACCGAACCGATCATGACAAAGGAATCATAAACCCGGGTTACTCTCGTCCTCCTATGCTCTTATACCTCCTTGTGCACAATGATGGCATCCTTTACTCTAGCCTCACTCAACTCGTTTCTGTCATGCCACCGCTACGCCAACAGACACTCCTCTTCACACCCATGAGCTATTAATTTCCACTGCCATACTGTGCTTTTAAATGTGACTTATGCTGTTTTTATTTTCATTGTAAGGTTTATCATGTGTTTGTTTGTGTGTGTGTGTGAGGATTGGAAAATGGTGCCTATCAGGGCGATTGACTCACTTTTATGGGACGAGTTTTGACTCTGGAGCCTTACGGACCAGCCTTTCCACGCAGATGTACACTCCTCCCCTCCTTTCAACTTAGTGTCTTATCCACAGCCATGTGTCCATCATGTTTTTTAAGAGAACATTTCATGTTATTACATTTTAAAATACAGATAAGAAAATGTCACTTAATATGAAGATAATGATACTAATATTATTATTAATGATGATGAATATGGTGATGATATGAGAAAGAATAATTATGGTAACAATGACACTTGCTGTCATTGTAAATTTTAGTTAATCATGAAGGAGTTGTTCATTGTTTTATGTTTGCGGGCATTGTCTCTTTGGTAAGCGGATCAAATAAACTTGATCAGCCAAACTGGGTTTCTGTCTCTTTTAATTCTGAGTAATGGCTATTCTTTAAGGATGATTTTTGAGGTAAGTCTTATGAGGCTATATTCAACACTGTTTAAATTGAGGAGGGGATGCAGGACACAAATTGGGGAGTCCTGTAGTGTTTCATTGAAATTAGAGTACTAGATTAGTAGATTTTCAGTGTTGTTTAACTATTGCACTGCCACAGCTTGACACTTAGTTTGTGCCACTTTTAAAATTTCATATAAAGTTCATACTTCTTTTATAATAGCAACTACTTCATCCAACTTTTTCCTGACGTAACATTTAGCAAATTCTATAGCTTCCGGCTTCATCCACTTCAAGCTACAAACATCCATCCAACTGGTCTTTTACCGATAAAATGGTGTGCATGATGATGTCATCCTAAAAAAACAATTGTTGCATATGTTTTGGTGTATTGTGAAAAAAATTGTCCTTAAGCTGTTTCCATACATAATTTCACCTGTTGCTCAAATCATATCATATGTTCTTAATCCATAAAAAACAACCTTAGCCCATTATTAAATTATATAGGCCTACATAAAAAAAAAAAAAAAGATTTTAATTAAACTTTAAACTTTTTTTTTAAGTTTAAAGGTGTTTCCAAACCATTTTTATGCAACATTTGATGTTAAATGTAAAAATACTGTGTCGACATTTACAAAATGTTATCAATAATTAGCATTTCCATCAGCTATATCTGTAAAAAAATTTGAAGCGCTTAATATTTTTTCGTAAAAACTCCTGGCTAAAACCTGGCTAGTGACAGGCTTACTTCCACGTTGAGGAAAAAGGTGGATAAGTGACAGGACAATTGCACAGTCGAAAAACCTGTGACATGTTTATGGACCTATATAGTTCTCTACACATCACTCTTTGTTGACTTTTGAGCTGTGTGCAATCCAGCAGCAGAAGGTTGTTTGTTCTTCGCGTGATAAAAATGCTGAGCGCTACACTCCAGTAATAAATAAGTAACAGCAAACATCCTGTGGTCGCCATTTTGATATTTACCTTGGACACTGTCAAGTGATATCAAGAGAACTGCTGTTGTATGAGCATGACAGTCTGAGAGTTAGACCTTAAAAAAAACCTTTGTTTTCACAAAACCTGGAAGTGTATATGCCTATGTTAGTCTAGCTATATGATGGACAACAAAACCAGTCATAATGGTCAGGTTTTTTTTAATTGAGATTTATAGATCATCTGAAAGCTGAATTAAGCAATCCATTGATGTATGGTTTGTTAGGATATGACAATAACTAACAGAGATACAACTAACCTACCATAGGCCTACTGTAGATAAAAATATTAAAAAATAAAAATCATTCAGAAGGTTGTCTTTAAATTTGTCCAAATGAAATTCTTAGAGATGCATTTTGCTAACTAAAAAATAAGTTTTGATATATTTACTATAGGAAATTTACCAAATACCATGTTGATGTTTAGTATTTGTTTTTTGTATTAATCATTTTGATTAATTTTGTGGTCCATGGTCACAAGGGTTAAGGTATAGATATAAAAAAGTTTACACGTGCCATCTCCTAAGCAACTTTAGTACCATGGAGAAATGAGATTTTCAGCCCTGTCAACAATTAATTACATATCAGATGTGTGTGTGAGTGTGCGTCACAGCCCAAATTATAGCTCTGAAACTGAGTTCATTCCCAGCGGTGGCCTAAACAGACTGTGTGTTTCTCTAAGGTGTTCCTGAACACACAGGTCACATGCTGCTCTCATTAATTAAACCACAGCACACTCTGAACGCTATTTGAATGAAATTGCCATTTACAATTATTTATTAAATTGACCAATGTACTCCATACGCGTCTGGAGGCTCTCAGAAGAATACTGCTATCAGAAGACTGGATCTGTTGTCTGGTGCCTCTTGGGTTCCTCAGTGTTACGGTCTGATTCCAGCACAGATAAAATTTGGCCTTGCTGTAAACATTGTAGATGACATGTCTCAGACATGAATAAGTCTGTCAGCGATTTCCCGTCCTTATAGTCTAAACATGTATGCCTTTCTCTTTTTTTTCAGTGGAAGCCAAAGGATGGTATTTAGCAAAATGTTTATTCTGTTCTTTTCCATATGAATAGGGGCTCTCTTATACTTAAACCAAATAATTCCCTAAAAGTTTCATAAAAGTGTCCCATTAGAGATAAAGAGAAATTGAATTACATTTTTATACCAAGAGCAATTATTATAAAGGTAAGGATGGATTATGATTGCCTAACAATGTGTTTGTTATTCATGACCTGTTATTCCATATTTTAACCTACATGAAATAGATAATTAAAAAAAATATATATATATATTTAGGGCGGTAACTTGGTTGTGAAGCAGATCTGAATGTGCCTGGAAGAAGGAGACTGGTTTACGCAGAAGAAATGATTGAATAAATCCGGTAGAGGAGTAATTTAATCAAAAGATCCAATTAAAAATGAAAAGTATGCATGAATGAGTCCTTCACCTTAATATTAATACATGCCAACAATAAAAGTAACTATGCCAATTAAATATTTTTGTGTTACAGAAGAAAGAACAGCAGGTTTGGATTGACACAACATTGAATAAATGGGCAAAGTTTCAATTTTGGGTAAACTATCCCTTTAACTGAACTTGATATTGACAAAACAGCAGCTGTAATTCTAAAGGAGGCAGGAGATGAAGTGCTCCAATGAAGGGCAACAATTTGTAGATGCAGGAATTGAAGAATTGCCTCTAGAATAGGTTTTCTAGAGTGATTAGCATCCTGTCTGCCTGCAGCCTCAATTAACTGCCAAAGACCCCCACGTCACCCTCTATCTCTCCCTCGTTGGCATTAGTTTGCATGTTGGCTGCAACAGCGTGTTTCTGGTCCTCTAACGTCTGGGCTTTTAGCGCTGTTAGCAGCTGGGCTGATCTGATAGCTCGGGTGATTAAGAGGTTGCGTCTCTGCCGCGACACGCCGAGAAATTGCAGCACGGCTCTTATCTCTTCACAAGTTAAACGTCTTTACTTTTACAGCCGCTCCTCGTCTCTCCCTCTCCATCTGTCTTTTTCTGCTATAGATGCAGGACTATAGAATAGAGATTTGAAGGGAAGAGGGTACAGTATAATTCCTTCCTAAATCAATCACGACTGAGTTACTGAATGTCAATGTGTGCTTAAGGTAAGCCTTTCTACGCCTGAAGGACTAAGACTAAAAAAGTGGGCTTGACTTTTATCATAGGAACGATCAAAATAAATTCTGTCAGAAGCTTTAGTTTCCAGAATGTGGGGCTGAAGAAAAAGTTATTTTATTTTGCTACTTTATTACTATTTAGCACCAAACACAAATGTTTTTAAACTTTTACGCTGATGAATAGTAACTCTTCGTCCATATAACTGTCTGTTGACATGTTGCTGAGTGTGTGAGTTTGTCTGGTAACTGGATTTCAGCGTCAAGAGAAAACGTATGTGTTCAACATTTGTAGAGGGAAGGCCTTTTGTCTTGTGGTGTGGTCTTGACCTAATCAGATTATAGGAACGTCCGGGGTTAAATACGGGGTAAGCTCTGTCAACTCATCTCTAGCACGCTGTCAGTTACAGCAGATATTCATTTAGATTCGCTGATTTACTTTTTCAATTCACTTTTTATTCGTTGCTCTTTATTGAATGTTTACACAACAAAAATGTAATTAAAAATAAGTAAATGTGTGTAAATGTGCAATATGTAAATGAAGGTATAGGGATCCATGATATTTAGACCAAGTCTCTCCTGTGCAGAGATTCTAGTTTTGTTTTTTAGTTTTGAGCAAAAACATACTTGTTAGAACAGTAACGCTTTAAAGTGACGTTCGTTATACAATAAGGTTCAATGATAAATTGCTTTTTATAATGAAAATATAAAAAGATTTGAAAATAATTACAGAAAGATCACTAGCAAACTAAATCTAAAGCGAACAAGTACTGTACGTGTGTAACAAAGGAGACAGGGACGTGCGGATCCATTCGCAAGCTTTTATTATCATTCATGGTCAAACAGGCAGACAGAAGCAACGGAGACAGGCAAAATCAGAGTCAAATATCCAGGCAGAAATCAGGGCAGGCAGCAAACTGTCACAAAACAAAGAATAAACAGTCCAAGATCACAACACCAGGTAAACAGTCCAATGGAGAAAACAAACACAGGAAAGAACGCCTGGGAATGTTACACATGGAAAACACAAAACCTCACGATGAGTGAGTATGTGACTGTGGTTTAAATGCACTAAAGGAACTACATTTGTGGTATGTATTGTGTAATTACAATTCAGTCTTCAAAACTGTACAGCATTGCCTACTTGTTTCACAGGCCCACACATGAAAGGTTTCCATGCTTTTTTCAAACACAAACCCTTCAGTCCTAAACTGACCTTCATTACACATGAAGCAGTTTAGAGATTCTCTGACGTTTCTGGAAATGATGTCAGTGACCCCAGCAGCTTTTAAATGGTGAAACTTCCCTCACGCTTTCTCTCAGCCAACTGGCAGCGAGTCGTATGGATGCTTTGAAATGACAAATGACTTCGTCAGCTTCGTAAATGAGAAATCACTGAACCACATCAGACAGCAGATGGAATCCGTTACTTTAAAAGCTTTTCGGAGGATTCTGCATTGAAAAGAAGTAATTGTCTGTCATTTGTGCTGTCATTAAATGGACTGTGTACGCTCGTGTGTAAGCGACAGCATGTGCCAAGACATAGATCTATGTTTTCTTTTCGTTCATTCAAGTGTTCAACCAATATTCCATCTTCATAAGCTCTTTTACCATACTAGAAGTACTGCTTTAGTCCTCTGAGCATGACACACTTTAATTCTGAGGTTTTCAAGTGGGCACTACAGGGGGTCTGCAGAAAAATTAACAGGAAAAAACTACTTTATTCTACTTTATTACTGTTTTATTGCTTTTTTAATATTAATGTATCACTAACTACTTAAAAGTGTATTGTTTACAGTTTGATTGTTTATTTCAAATTGATTTATTTTCATAAATTTTAATTAATAATATTAATATTTTTATATTTTATATATTGTTGTATATTATATAATATTCAAAAGAAAAAGAAAAGAAAAAATTATGAAAATAAATCATTTTGAATTACACTTATTAATGTTTATATATATATATATATATATATATATTTAGATTTATAGTGTGTGTGTGTGTGTGTGTGTGTGTGACAATGAGGTACGTGAGTTCAAGTGCAAAGGGAATTTATTCCAGCTCAGGGTCATACAATCAACGTCAGGACTGGCAAACAGCTTTGTAAGTGGCAGAGGCAGAAGAGTAATTGATAAACTGAGCAAAGGGTCGAAATACCAGGGTAAACAGAGTCCGTGGGGCGAGGCTAAGGCAGTAATCCAGTAACAGGTAGAAGTCAGCAACAGGTAATCCAAACAGCGAATGAAACACAGGAAAAAACACAGGGTTGACGGAAACACTGACACCATAACAGAAAGACAATGATCCATGACTAGACAAACAAACAGACTGGTATTTATACAGGTGGACTGATTGAATGATGAGCAGGCGGCGGAGACGTCTCTCTGGGCAGAGCAGGCGGTGGAGAGGCCCACTGGGGCGGCGCAGGTGGCGGAGACAACCACCAGGGCGGATCAGGCAGTGGAGAAGCCCAACGGGGCGGAACAGGCGGCGGAGACCTGAGGGTAGTGTCGCTACTCAGGGATAGAGACCGCAGTCTCTAGCAGTGCCTCGGGACATGATTCGGGGCGAGGACCCGACACTTTTGGCCGTGAAATCGAGACCGACAGGGTGAGACACGGCTCCTCAGACCGTGAAACGGGAGTGAGACCCGACCGATGCAGTTTGGTAACTGCAAGGATTTCCCTTGGCGCCTCTGATCGTGACACTGGAACTGACAAAGGGATACACAGTTCCTCGGACCGTGAAACAGGGCTGGGACCCGTTACTGGCGGACTAGAAGTCGAGAGGGTCTCTGATGACTCACTCATGGGCGCGGGCGGATCTGGCCACCAGACGTCCGGATCACAGACCGGGTCTGGAGGATCCGGCCATTCTGGATCACAGACGGGATCTGGCGGATCCGGCCACCAAAAGTCAGAGTAACAGGCCTCAAGGAGCTCGACGGGCTGGAGAACCGGGACTGACTGGCTTCAACACAACCCCTCGTATAGTGCCACGGGACTCATGAGGGCCTTCGACAGTTCATCAGGCTGTGTGACTGGGGCAAACTGGGCTGCACACGACGGAGCATCACTCAGCCCCTCTCGCTGAATGATGGTGTTTCAGGAACTACAGACGTGGTAGACAGCTCCCAAAGCTGTCGGCCAGTGACTGGTGGGGCAGCACCCTCTATGGGCGCCTCGGAAACCACCGGAGTGGCAGGCAGCTCCCCCTGCTGTCGGTTGAAACCTGGTTGAGTAACTGGGCCCAACTGTTCCTTACACAACCCCTCATGCTGTGTGATGAAGTTGGAACCCGTCATTAGCACTTTGGGGATCGCTAAGACAGGTTTCAGCCCCTCAGACTGCAGGACATGAACTGACAGAGCAAGAAACAGCGCTCCTGGCTGTTCAACGGGTACTGACCGGGCATAAAATAGTCTTTTAGGCTGCGAAAGCGGGACCAACTGAGGTTTGTACGGCTTGCCACACTGGTGAACGGGCTCAAAACACAGGAAAAAACACAGGGTTGACGGAAACACTGACACCATAACAGAAAGACAATGATCCATGACTAGACAAACAAACAGACTGGTATTTATACAGGTGAGACTGATTGAATGATGAGCAAATTAGAAACAGCTGTGGGGAGAGGTGCATACTGGGAAATGAAGTCCGGGAATGAAGACAGACACAAAACACAGAGTACATAGAAAGCTGGAGTATCACACATAATCTCTAGTTCATAGCTCCAGCTGGGCGTGACAGTGTGTATATATTATAAAAAAATCTGTATTATTAATACATTATGAGAAAAGTTAATTAAATTAATATACACACACACACACACACACACACATATATATATATATATATATATTTGTTTTTTGTTTTTTTATAACTTTAAGCAATTTAATTTGATATAATAATAAATGATATGTCAAAGATATTTCTGGCACAATTTCGGCTTTTATTGACAACCAGTGAATTGTATTATTTCCCTGCTCTCCCCTATAGTTAAAAAAGCCCTATAAAAGGCTGAGCACTGGCCATGACCTTGTCCAGCAGTTGGTGAACGAAAGAAGAGGAGAGTGTGAAAGAGTGCCTGCTCTCTCCAGGACTGCAGGTCATCTGCTGTAATTAAGGTGTCACTTTCTGACACTTGAATAAATATGTGGTGAAAGCAGAGAAAGAAAAAGTGTATGGAGGAACTGTGCTGCTTTTGACAGCTGAGAAGAATGAGTTGGATAAAGAGGTAAACAAAGCTGGAAAGGATAATGGGTGAAAGAAAAGACCTCTGGAGGAGATGTGAGACGTTCTTTATTGGATCCTGGGGGATTATTCCACACTCTTCAATACAGAAATGCTACTGGAGCAGGCATTCAGGTCTTCTGTTGGTTTATTTTTTTTGTCAGTGGTCGATGTTTACTGGTTGAGGTGAATTTTGGAGATGGTGAGCACATATGGCGTCAACTCACTTAGCACAGCATAAAATAATGGCTTATTTGACTGGTGGTGTGTTGTAGTGGTTAATGATCTGGTCTGGCTTTTGAAAGAGTGTAGGTTAAATCCATGCAAGGGTTTATCCTAAGCTTTTACTCTTGTGCCCTTTAGCAAAGTACTTAACCTCAGGTTACAGCAGTAGACCCGACCCACTAATGCATCTACTGTTAGTGACTTTAGACAAAAGTGTCTGCTTATTATTCAGTGCTTTTTATGTGCCTGCTGCTTTTCTAAAAATAAATGATTATCTTGATGGATTGATGGATGGATGGATCTGTTATTAGAGTTCAGATAAAATCTCAGATATTATAGAAGTATACTGTATGTTAAATATATGTAAAGTGACATGACATTAAAAAACACTATGCAATATAAAAAAAATCTTTATCTGCTTATTTTTAATGTTTTATTTATATTTCTACATGATATATACATATATACTATATATATATACAGTGAGGTCAATAAGTATTTGATCACCCTGTGATTTTGCAAGTTCTCTTAATTAAGAAATCATGGAGGGGTGTACAATTTTCAGCATAGGTGCATTTCCACTGTGAGACACAGAATCTAAAAAGAAAAATCCAGAAAATCACATGTGTGATTTTTTTAACAATGTATTTGGGAATTACTGTCAAATAAGTATTTGATCACTTGCTTATTAGCCAGAAGTAGTCCAGCTACACTCTGCTCATGATTCTAAATTAGTAGCACCTGCAAAACCAAAGAGCTGTCAAAAGACCTTCAAAAAGCTGGAAAGGGCTACGGGGCAATTGCCAAGCAGCTTGGTGAAAAAAGAACAACTGTTGGAGCAATTGTCAGAAAATGAAAGAGGCTAATGATTACTGTCAACGTCCCTCGGACTGTGGCCCCACGGAAGATCTCACCTCGTGGGGTATCAATGATGGTAAGAATGGTGAAGAATCAGCCCAGAACTACACAGGAGGAGCTGGTCGATGCCGTGAAGAGAGCTGAGACCTTCGTTTCCAAGGCTACTATCAATAATACACGAAGACGTCATGGTCTAAAATCTTGCATCGCACGATTTTAGACTTAAGTCAGCCCATGTTTGTCAGGGACCATCTGGATGATCCAGAGGAGTTATGGGAGAAAGTCCTGTGGTCAGATGAGACCAAAGTAGAACTTTTTGGTTTTAACTCCATTCGCCGTGTTTGGAGAAAGAAGAAGGATGAGTATCATTCCAAAAATACCATACCTACAGTGAATCATGGGGCTGGAAGCATCATGCTCTAGGGGTGTTTTTCTGCACAGGGGACAGGACAACTGCACTGTAAGGAGAGGATAAACGGGGCCACGTTTTGTGACATATTGGGCAAAAACCTCTTCCCTCAGTCAGAGCATTAAAGATGGGTCATGGACACACAGCCAGGAGTGGCTCCGTAAGAATCATATCAAGGTTCTGGAGTAGCCTAGCCAGTCTCCAGACCTAAAACCAATTAACAATCTTTGGAGGGAGCTGAAACTCAGTGTTGCTCAGTGACAGCCCAGAAACATGACCTTCTAGAAAAGATCTGTATGGAGGAGTGGGCCAAAATCAATCCTGCAGTGTGTGTGTAAACCTGGTGAAGAACTACAGGAACTGTTTGACCCCTGTAATTGTTAACAAAGGCTTCTGTACCAAATATTAACATTTTTGACTCCAGGGATCAAATATTATTTGTGTCATGCCGTAGGCGTGTCCTGTCAGTGTCTTCATGTGTTTATGTGCCTGTGTTTATCTTTACCTTTTGTCTCCCATGTGCTTTCTCTTGTTTGTAACCCCGCCCTGCTCATTAGTGTTTGATCCTCTGCCAGCCGTGTCTACCAGGTGTCTTGTGTTTTGTCTTTGATTAGTCTGTGCACTTAAACCATGTTCTGTCTAGTGTTCAATGTCAGTTGTTAAAGTATGATTGTCTGTTTGCGTGTCTGCATTGTTCTTTGCATTTTTCGTTCAGCACTTTGGTTATTTTCTTTGTTTTATTAACCGTTCTGTTTTATTTGAACTTCTGTCTCTGAGCCTGTTTGTCTGCTGAGGAAGCAAGAGCGGATGGATGTACTCATCTTTGCAAACATCCGTTCGCATTTACGGCCCCGTTCTGCAATCCGGCGGGGTCCAGCACTGAAACCGGTGCAGTATGGGGTTAGATCGGCGCCAAAACCACAGAAGAAGTTCCCGCCCCCGCGGGCTAATGACCCATGATGGCTGGGTTTTGCTGCAGATCTGTAGGTTGTTATGCCGGTCCTGCTCTCTGCCGACCCAATTCCGCCGATCTTGAAGTCAGTTCCAGTTTCACGGCCAGCAGTGTTCAGTCCTGTAGGTATCAGTTATACAGCCAGGAGAGCTGTCGAAGGCCCACACTGTTTCCAACCAATCATTAACTGGACTCAGCCCCGTAGCACGGTACAAGGGGCCGTGTTCAGACCAGTCGGTGTCGGTTGTACAGCCGGGAGAGCTGTCGCAGGCCCTCACTGTTTTCAACCAATCAGTAACATCAAATTAAAGCATGAAATCCCTGTTTTTTCTTTTTTTATTTTACTATCAGACAAATAAATACGCATGACATCTGAAATAACACATAAACTTGTGAAAATATATGACAATGCTAATTTTCTATGTAAAAACACATAATGGCATATGAGGCAAAAGGTTGTACAGAAAGCACTAAAATTAAAATTTGCGGAAAATTAAATATGTCTGAACTGAGGATCAGAACTTCTGTAAGTACTAACTGATTTCTGATCATTAAAACAAAATCAAAGTGGAATATATAGTTTTGATTGTTGAGATTTGGCTTTAAACTCTTGATAAGACCTATTAGCACAATCCCAGCGGTGTCCAGGTTCTCCAGAGATTTGTTTCCTGGCAGACTGATTAAAAACATGCACCCTGACTCTTGGAGGTTGTGTAGCAGTCTTTCAATCTGATTGGAGCATGGTGTTTTTCAGCTTTCCTGTTTGGTGAGAAATATGCACGAGATGGTCAGAGGGCAGACTGTGGGAATGGTGTTTGTGGCTGAGATCTACTACTAGGCCACTACTTTTTCTTCTTCACTTCTCCACTGAATAAAGTTTCTGTATTGTCAGCTTTTCCTAATTTTAGTCCAGTTTGTTTTCTCTTTATACATCTCCCTGAGGTTATATTAATTTAGTATAATAATTATCAGCCACATCTGAAGCCATTCACACGTATGTGTGTGTGTACTGTATTTAGAATCTGAAACCTTTGCGAAAGCTTTGTCCTTGGATGAAAAGTGAGAATGAGTTGTATGTGACAGAGAATGATGGAGCAGTGGAGAGGGAATAGTCCCTTGAAAGCTTGATTTCCCAGGGTCCTCTCTGGTTCAGCTGCTGCAACTGCTGCCTGGTTAGAGCTGAATAATGAGTCTGTTAAAACCAGAGATCCTGTGTGAAGGTGTGTGAATGGCTCGGTGGGCAGCTGGATGTTAGCTGCGCTAAATGAGAGGGTTTTATTATCATTTCATTTCCCATTTCTTTTTGAAGAATCCTTTCGCAGCATTATAAACCATTTTGACTCTCTTCTTCTGTGAGGACATCCCATTTCTCCTTTTATATCCACTCCTATAAAAGAATAGAGGAGAAATACGCTGCTTTCAAGTTGTTTTTGTTTTGTTAAATATTGACCCAAATGTCAAATCAAATGTCAAAGCTAAAAATATATTAAGTGTTCTGATGGCGTCAAGCTACAGGTGTGTGATGCTATAGGGACAAGTCGCTGTAGTATTAGAAAGTATCTATTCTGTGCACTTTACCTTTAAGAGCCATTCAAGTGAGTACTGCTGTTGAACTTAGTCACTAGTCATCTCAGTGCTGCCACTATATACTCCTGATGAAGATTTCTATCATTTGAACAGTGAATCAAGTGTTTTTCCCTCCTCGACTCATTATTGGATGATATAAGCAGTAGATATTCTGGCTTGGTTGTCTGTGTGTATGTATGTGTGTGTGTGTGCAGGTCTGTGCTAGAGAGGTTAATGAATAAACCAGTAAACATTCCCACAGGAAAATGCAAACTCTTTAGTATCTCAACTGTTCCGTCTATAGCAATCAGATAATATAGTAATGGATACCTAAATATACTATAGTATAAATATTCTGCATGCAAATATACACTTCTGTTGTAATGTGTTTGATAATATATTTGATTGTAAGTCCATTTATTAGATCAAAAATACAATAAAAACTGAAATATTGTGAAATATTATTTTCATTTAAAGATACTGTTTACTGTATGAATACATTTTAGTATGTAATTTATTCCTGCAATGGCAAAGCTGAATTTTATTCCAGCAGCATTACTCCAATCTTCAGTGTCACATGATCCTTTAAAAATCATTTTAATATGCTGATTTGATGCTAAAGAAACATTTCTTATTATTACCAGTGTTGAAATCATTATTTTTGGGGAAACCATGAATAATTTTGTGATGGTAGGTTAAAAAAAACAGCAGTTTTTACATTTCATCTGCTATATATGCAATACAAATATACAGCACATTATTAGTTTGCTGCTTATTAATAGTTAGTAAGGTAGTTGTTAAGTTTAGGTATTGGGAAGGATTTGGGATGTAGAATAAAGTCATGTAGGATCAAGCATTAATATGTGCATACTTAGAACTAATAAATGGCTAATATTCTAGTAATATGCATGCTAATTAGTAAATAATAGGTGTAATACCTTATGTTATTTTCATGGTGGCTGAAAGAGCTCAATGCTCTGCAAACTTCAGAAAACACATGCAAACAGAAAAAACGACAACACAAAGAAAACATCTTCATCAGTTTAACAACACAGGCAAACACAGAAACACGCTGCAAATAGCACTGACCACAACGGAAATGTTTTAGGGGGACCTCAAAAAGTGATGAACCCATTTGAGAGCAACTCTAGCTAACATAGCATTAAAATAATATTTCACAGTTAAGTGTATAATTCGTCAGATTAGTCTAATAATATCCAAAAGACCTTATGATCAGTTTGTTAAAATAAACACACAAAAAAACCTCACCTTTTAGTTTAGCGACAACATTTCTGCTCTGACCAAAAGCAAATAATCAGGTTCGTCACTTTTTGAGGTCCCCCTGAAACAGCCTGTTGCATTGTGAGAATTTGCAGTTTGCATGTATTTTTCTGTTTGTATTTGTTTTCTTAAGTTTGCAGCGCCACCATATATTTCCTTAGGAAGGAATGTAATTAATGAATGTGTTCACAAAAAAATTACAGCACAATTTATAGTTTAATTGTTGAAAATCCACATTTTTTCTCCTTTAAGTGAACCATCTGAGATACTGTAAGGATGAAACTTCACTCCATCAAGCCTTCTGAGCTATGAAAGTAATAAAACATTCATGTGGATCTTAGAGTTTCACGGTGATGCTGCATATAGGATGACAGTGTCTGTTAAAGGGTCATTGACAGTGCTGACAATAATGATGCTTGTGAGTTCATGCACATGTTCAGTGTGTGTGTGTGTGTGTGTGTGTGTGTGGAGACTCTTTCAGCACTAGGCAGAGTTTAGCTAAGTCGAAGGAGTCTTTCTGTCTGAATAATTTAGAGGAACAGAGAGGTTCGCTCCAAAAGGTTCTGAAGACTGACACGAGCTTTGAGGAGGTATGTGTGTGTGTGTGTGTGTGTGTGGATCTGTGCAAGCTTGTGTGTGCAGCAGGGTTGAGGAGTAACTAACTAAAAGACGAGACACTACTAACTTAACAACATCCCTCAGTAGTGTGACAGTAGTTCAGCTCAAAATACTGGCGCCCTAACAAGCTATTTTTTTTTTTAACAAGCAGCTTTTCCAGTGACAAAAACACCCCGAAGTCATTCATTTTTAATCAAAGCTGGTGACTTCCGGGGACAGAAACAATAGCGCCTGTTGCTGACTAGATGTGTGCATGTCTAGCAAGATGTGTTATATGTATATGTGCTTGTTTAATTTATGCAACCATTATCCCTTTGAAATGGTAATAATGTGAAGGATTATTACTATTTAGAATTTTTCAAATTTGTTTTCAATTTGAATATATTTTAAGATGTAATTGAATTATTTATTCCTGTGATGGCGAAGCTGAATTTTCAGCATTATTACTTCAGTCTTCAGGGTCACATGATTCTCATATGCCGATTTACTGCTCAGGATTTATACTGTTAAAATTATTTTTGTGGAATTTTGCACATTATTTCAGAATACTTTGGTGTATGTAAATTCAAAATAACATTTATTTATATGAAATATGAAATATATTTTTTGTAACATTTTATATATATATATATATATATATATATATATATGTATGTCTTCACTGTCACTTTTGATTAGTTTAATATGCTTAATATAAAAAGTAATCATTTCTTAATAAAAAAGTAACTTTATTTTAAGGTGACCTTATTACAGATTACAGGTACTTACAATTATAACACCAATAAATTATGCATAATTACCTGCAAGTTATCCTAAACCAAACCAAAAGTATTATTACTCTGTACTTAAATGTATAATTAGGGAGACCTTAAAATAAAGTGTATCCAAAAAGTCTCATTTGGTGCTGTATTGATTATGAATA
>JAUYWG010000053.1:14058109-14068812 GCA_034779775.1 Enteromius afrohamiltoni
TATATATATATAAAAGCATCGTATTATTGTATATTGTGTGTTGTTGCAATTTTATCTTTATTTTCACTTTTAGAAGAAAAGAATAAGAATTATTCTAGTCACCCTGTTGACCAGAGTACAAAGGAAAAATCTAACAATTATTATCAGCTGAACTTTTGAACTAAATACAGACAGGATATTCAGGACCCAGACATGAAGCAGAAATATTCCAGAGAGCCATGTAACGAACATGGTTTTGATGCATTTTAATCCAGTTTTGAGATATATGTCTGATGAAATACATGACTCAAGAAGGAAATATTATAAATCAACATTGACATTGCTTCTGAATCTTTCGTCACACGGAAATGGACATTTAAGTGAGATTGAGTGAACATGGGGGATGGTACTTTTATACTGCACACTTTGACTAATATAGTAAGTCACTCCGCTTTCTGTATTTTTCTCAGTGAGTGTTATGGCGGACACCCAAATTTACTATCAGTTTAGGTTTTTTTGCATCGTAGAATGTATTTTAAGACTTTATATGTACTTATTTAGACTTCAAATATGGGGTTTGTTAATACAGATAAATGTTTGAAAATTTGCTATGACGTTCTTGGAGATGTTTGGAGGTGCAGCAGTTCAGCAGAACTCATTGGTCTTTGGTCTTAATCTATTATTTGTTCAAGAGCAAATATTTTTGGCTGAGGGCAAAATTTCACCACTTTATATTTAATGTCATTTTATTGCCGTAGGCAATATCAGAGCGTTGCCTTTGTACTTGTGACTGAATTGCCTATAGCAACTTTTATTATGGCTCTTGCTGTTTATTTAATATTATTATTCAATAAATAATGTTTTGTATAAGTAAAAGTAGTATTTAATAATATTATTACAACAAATGCTCTGAGCAGCGCTGTCATCAGAAATCACCCTTTAAAGATAGTACGACAAAGATAATGATAATGTCAAAATAATGTTTTATTGTGAATATGAAATTGAGTTGAAGAATGAATGCTGTATCAGATGCAGGTAATCACACTTGCTCAGTCAATCCCTCTCTCGTAATACTACACATAATACAGTAAGCTCTTAATACAGTAATACAATTTTTAAGAATGAATTTCAATGAGTTTAAGAATGAGTTTTCAATGAAACAACTGAACAATCCTTAGTTACTAGTTCTAATTAGTAATGGAGGCTTGGTCTCAGCTGTTAAACAGAGATTTGAATTTGTGGGTTCATAAAAGACACTCGTTTGCTGTTTTTTATTTGCACAGCCATGCCATTGAACATATACTGTATATGAAGATTTTCAAGACTTATATGAATATATAAACATATGAAGAGTTTATTTGCAATATTTTTCTCTTTTTGGAAAAGTTTTTTTTTATGTTGTCATGTTTTTAATGCATTTTATTGTTTTAACTAGTTTTTTTTAGTTATTTTTTAGTATTTTTACCTAATCAAAATAACCCAAATAACAATTTTGACATTGGTTATCTGTTTTTGCAAATGACTTTTTTTTCCAGAAAAGTTTTGTACCATTCCAATGAGTTACTAAAATTCAAAATGAACAGTCAAGCTTCTACATTTCTTTAACTTCATTACATTTGTATCTTCATCCAGTGTTACTATAATTTGTCAATGAAAAAAAGTAATTTGACCCAGTGGCTTTTTTTTAACATGTGCTCTACCCATATCCAACGTGCACCTTTAGGGCACAGGTAGCTTATCGGGAGGTTTTCATATAAATTCTCTTCGCTATTAAATTGGGCAGCTCCTCTCTGATTCATCCTTCGTCTCTCTATATCTTGATTAACAAGGCCACCATAATGATGCTCACGTTGGCATTTATTGGGAACGGATGAGGAGTGATACTCTAAATTGAATCTTTTAAAAATTCCTCAGGCCCATTTCACATAACGCTGCCTCTGTAATGTGACCGTGATGATTAATCAGACGGGGCAGAGATGAGAGGCCGTGCCGGAGAGAGTGATGGATGGGACGGGTGGGCGAGCTTTAAATGGAGTAAGTTTCCCCTCCTGTTGCATGTACCTCATTTCCACATTTAACTCCACATCAACGGTGATTAGCGAAGAGGGATTGATGTGGGACGAGAGTGAGAGAAATAGAGATGAAAGAAGAGAGAAGATAAAGTGAAGGACAAGGAAAGGGACAGGAGAATTGAGGGCGAGGAAGAGAGGAAGGAAGGTGTAAGGATGATGAAATATAGAGATGCAGAGAAGTTAAAAAGAAACCAGAGAGCGATACACGTAACAAAACAGGGGTGGAGTCCACAGACGGATAAGAAAGGGTCTTTAAATGTGTGTCTGGGTGGGGACTGTTTGTAAAGAAGAAAAGAAAAGTAGGACATGAGAATGGAGACGGGAATAATGGGTTAGGGAGGACAGTTGGCATACTCTGTTGCTTTAAAGAAACAAATCAGATCTAGTCTTATTACAACTAGAAATGCCAAAAGACCTGCAACAATGAAATGGAAAATAGCCTCTGGAAATCAGCTGCTGAATGGGCAGGGGGTGGATGGATGGATGAATGAGTGAGTGAAAAAGAAAGAAAATCCATATCTTAATATTGTAGGCTAATAATAGACTTTTTTTTGGTAAGCGTGATTAGTAGAGTTGAGAACAGTAGGGTCACTCTCAGGATACAATGGCATTTGCAGTGTGTGTTTTCATGACATAATGCTGATATAATTAACAGGAAGAACTTTGTCTGTACTTTTAAACTTTCAAATAAAACATATTTCAATGTTTTTGCTTTTACAGTTTGCAGTTTGCATTGCTTCATTTATTACCCATAGTTTGTAATATGTTTTAACCTTCTATCTATCTATCTATCTATCTATCTATCTTTTTTTGTAATTGCAATAAAGATCATAAATGTCAAATGTTTTAAAGCACACTCAAACTGTATGCTATCAGTGCAAATATGATTAAAAATGCATGCACCTATTGTATAAATTCAAAGTATATGATCTCCAGATCTATTGTAGTATTGTATCTATTGAAATAATCTTTGGTTCATAACAAATCACAAAATCCATAGAAATTATTTTTGAATTGCTTTCATTTTTTACTATTTTTTTTTTTATTTCAGTGTTTTGTATAGGCTTCAAATATCCTTTAAAGCAAACCAAAACAAGGCCTAAAATTTACTCTACTAACATATTTCTACTTTTGATCAAAAGAGTCCGAGAGAAAGTGTGAATGCAAAGTTGATCATTTTTCCTGTTAAAGCAGCCTGGGTTTGGTTTATTTGAGAAAATGAACCTACACATTCCTACAAACATACACTCATTTTTAAAATAATGTTATATGATTGCAACAGAGTCAAACAAGGGCAAATTTCACCTTGACTGTTTGAAGACATTATTTCCAGTTGCACATGTTGTGAGGAGGTACAGAACAGATTCATTAGAAACTCAATGTTCTTTATTTCTCCAGTTTATTCCCATCAGCTACCAAGAGCGCACGCCCTCATCGTGCATCTCCACGGCAACTCGCAGCCAGGTTAAATCAGTTGTGAGTCTCACTGGGAGAACACACATTATCTCAAATAATTCCTCCCATCTAAAAAGCTTTTTTGTTTCGCCGTGACAGGCGCAGAATGGGTGGGAAGCGCTCCATTTGCGAGTATCAAATAATGGGAGCAAAATAAAGCTTGTCTTTTTTCATTTGTCTCCTCTGATGAACTGATAAATATGGTTTGGCCTCTGGAGTACCGTATCCATTTGGATGATTCCTGTGTTTCTCATGTTTGCATATTGACTTGTATGGAAAAATTCCTTGGAACTTGGTCACAGGTTCAAGCTGGGTAGATTAAAAGCACAAAGGAAGTAAATGTTAACCCAAAAGGAAGCAGGAAAGAGACTTCACTGGGCGTGTCTAAAATACTTAAACACCTGGGCTATCAATCTTTCTTGTTAATGTTTGATGGTATCAAAAGACCAAAACGTGCCGACTGGGTATGTGTCTGCATTACATGTACCTGAGTAGGAGAATGAGAGAGCATGGGAATGTGATAAAATGCAGAGCAGAGGGAAAAGAGCCAGGGGGACGCCTTATGGGGTGTGTTTAAAAAAAGAAAACTCTGGTTTTACTTTGAAGCATAATTGGCCACTTCGCTACAGATGCAACAACTGAGGGTCCCTTTTGCTGTTCTGTGAGCCTGCAGAAGACTGAAGATCAAAGAAGATGTGATGGACATCCTCTCCATGGAGCATGTGTGTGTGCTGCATGGGAATATATCACCATCTGTTGAATATGAAAACACAGTGCATGTGTGCTAATCGACAGATTAGAGAAATGATTTACTACTAAATCAAAAATGGACAAGGCATGAACACATGCTAAATATAACCATTTCATGTGTCATATGATGCGATTTCGTCCTCTAAAAAAAGAAGTTTTTCTTTCTTTTTACAAGCTGTTAGTGCTTAGATAAGATCCCTATAGTCTCAAAGCCAAAGACAGAATCTTTATAATGGTTGCCCACATCTTCCTAAAATGGCTTTTTTAAACATGCCACCATATCTCTACGTCACTGTGTGGGTTAATCTGCATAACACCGTCCAACTGTTCACGTAAAGAAACAAGGCAAAACTATTATTGTTATTGTTGCCGCCATGTTCTGAGTCGCTGTGAAAGTTAAACTATTTTTTCAAAAGAGCACACAACTAGAAATCAGTGACAAGTTATATTTACAACACTGTTCCAGAACAAGTCAACACAAATATCCAGCGCATTTACAGAGAACTGATTCTTGAACCTGATAGAGTAGTCTATGCTGGCTGCGCACAGAAACTATAAAGTGAGGCAGTTCCAGCTCTGCAAGAACAGTCTGGCGCTTCTGACTCACAACCTTTAAAAGTAAGTTACATGTTCTTATAAAAAGAACCTGTTACTTACTATTCAGTTTCACCAATGTAGACATGGTGTTATGTTAATGAGGTGTGATGCAACGTGATGCAAAAAAAGCGATAATTATAATTATATATAGTAACAGATAATTATAATCAGTAATTATGTTCCCACTGGATGCAGCAAATGCCTCAGTTGTAATGGTTTTTATTGTTTTTGTGTCATAGCGCTGGGACACGACATCATATTATGGTAAAGGATGTTAGATTTCCGTCATATGCTTGAGGTATTCAGCCAATCACAATGCACTGGATAGCTGGCCAATCAAAGCTCACCTTGCAATGAGCTCTGTAAACATCCATGCTTTCCAGAAACACGTGGCTTAGAGGAGCAACAATAATACATCATGTGATAAACAATGTGTTTTTTAACCTTAAACTGCATAAACACATTGCATTACAGCATATACACAAAATAAGGATATTTTTAGGAACTTCATATGACCCCTTTAATTGAAAACTCTCTTTTGGATCTTTTTTAATTGATTGTTTTTGTTTATGTTTATTTATAAGGACACTAGATTATCTAAAGAAAATTTTGGAACAGAATCTTGAGGTCCGGAGTTCAATTGCTTGGCAACAGCTTGACCACTGTGGCTCAGTGTTGCTGGTAAGCAACCACTTATCGACCACCAAGTAACATTGCTACAAGTGTAAAACAATGGGTTAAAACACTTAGAGCACCCTAACAGTGTCAAGCATATAAATTTGCAAATAAATGCACTGCATATATTTTCTCAAAACCCTTTAGCAACACCGTAAAACCACCAATAACACCTTAGCAACTGCATTGCAATGCCCTAAAACTCAGAACGCTGTAGCAATGCCTTGGCAACAACTGTCAAATCCATAACAACTGTATGCCAATGTCAGAAAAACACTTTGAACACCTTAGCAACACCCTGGCAACCACAAAGCAAAGCCGTCAGAGCAGCTTAGCAATGCCCAGAAGCCACCAAGACCGCCTAGTAACCGCATTACCATCCTGGTTATTGCATAAATATACCTTAGCAACAAAACACCCTACCAACACCCTGGCAACCATGCAGCAGTGTGCTTAAATCACTCAGACCAACTTAGTAACACCCTGACAACACCCCCACCCCTCCCCCCAATCAGAACACACAGGGGCATGCTAAAAACACTCCAAACGTCTTAGCAACACTTCGTAGCGAATGACATGGCAAGCGACACATTTTCTTCATCTTCTTATTTTTCACCCACTCCCTTTGCTCATCCTTCTCATAAGTCTGAGACTCTCATAAGTTGTGTGAGTGAGTGAGCGAGAGGGAGGGAAAGAGAGAGATTACATGTTGAGGGATAATTGGAGTCACACAGAGATACAGTGTTCATAATTGCAGCGCTTACCTCAGTACAGCAGGTTGCTCTCACACTTTCTCAGTAATACAATAATAAAGATCAGAGGGGTGTTTTCACAGGCCGAGGCCCATCGTGCGTTATGAGACCTGCACTTGTAACCCAACTATATCTCATGACCACACACAAGAATATTGCACTTTAAATTGATGCTCCGCTGTAAATCTGGACATAAGAGCAACCAATCAGACTAGCGAGGTTAGGTGCTTTTCACAGTTCACAGATCACAACACGGGTCATACTCTGATCTGTCACCCTGTTCACACACAAGCATTGTTACCAGGTAAGCCTCCCCCATTCTTTCTGTCAATATTCAACCTCTTTTTTAGGGTTGTTATATAGTTAACTAAAGCTAAAACCATAAAAATAAATAAATAATAATAAAATAATGTATTTTTATTTTAGCTATTTGCAAAAAAATTGTCATTTAGTTTAACTTGATGTACTAAAATAACTAAACTAAATATATGTACTATATATAAACTAAACATGAACTATAAGTGCATGTTTAAAAAAAGAATACTAACATTTTTAAATGATATGGGTGTCTGATCCCTGTTATGAAGCGCTACATGTTTCTTAAACACCGTTAAATTGAATATTCTGTCATTAATTTTTTATCCTCATGTCACTCCAAAACATGCATTTTTTTCAGTGGAGAAGAAAAGAATGTTTTTGAAAAATGTTGGTAGCCAAAGTTTGGACACAAAATTATGGAAGTCAGTACGACCTGAAATTTCTTTCAGAAGATTGAAATCAATACTGTTTGATTACCAGCATTCCTCAAACAATCTTATCTTGTGTTCAACAGAAGAAGGAAACTACATTAAAACAACATTGATATACTGTAGTTGACACACGCTTAAATGTGGATGCCACTAATTTGACATAAAACCATCAGGGATCTGAATTAATCTTAATGTACTTGAGTCATTCAAGGATGGTTAGTCATCTCGCTTATATCTGGCGCTGATACCATTTTTACCATTATGGTCTGCGAAATAATGCTAGTTATGCCCCATTTGCCTTTACGACTGACATTTTAAAATATATTTTCAAGAGCTTATTTAAAAATTAGGTCATGCTGTTTTTTGTTTTATGATTGTGGCACACTTTCCACTGCGATATGCCAAAATGGTGGCCAAAGCAGCACAAATAAGTGAAGATGTAACCTGCTGGCATGAACAGGTATTCGAGAGTCATAACCTTCCGGTCCAACACCTTTCATCAGCACGCTGCTGCCATCTACTGGATAATTATATTGTCCATAACAGTGTGGCACTACAAAATGAGCCTGAAGCAGTGTGCTCATAAGCACAGCAATGTGTTAACCTTCTGTGCAAACAGTTTTTCAGTAAACAAATCTTGAGGAAAAAAAGGAAAAGCCACAGTAGCATCTGCAGTTCTGTGAATACTGCAATGTATTCACACAGCCTTTTTAATCTATGGTTTATATATTGTTCTTGTCCCAATGACAAAATTGATCTCCTCTCATGCAGCACTTCCTTATATAACACCAGTCGCGGGCCTAATAGTTTTATTTTGTTCTATTGTGACAAGGGTCACTGTCTAAACAGACCCCAACACTATGTTATAAAGCCTCAATTAGTCATGATAATAGGATGACAGTTTTGCATTCCGGAAGGGTAATGGCTTGTTTTAATTGTGCATTTGCATGAGTGCGCTCTGGGTGGAGGTGAGAGGTGGGCCTCGTATGAGAAACATTTACTCAGCGCTTGATTATAAAGAATAGACACACTTAATTGTTGAGAATTGAATAATGAGTCTTTATTCGGTTTATTGGATTACGGAGCCTTTTAGCTGTCCCCTGCTGACTGTTTCAAAGGACGTTCGGGTCACTCAGGATCGTCTGGTTGGGAGGCGTCAGAGGTGAGCAGATCTTTGGAGACGTGGAATATTAATGAGCTGGATGTCTTCATTGGTCAGCTTGCACATGTAGCCATATGATCAGTCACAGAATCAATTTGTCAAATGAAAATGGGGATCTCTGTGAGGGTGAGTTTTATTACATGTAATGAAATATAATAATAATTATAAATTGTATAACTTCAATATATAGAAACACATGCCTGTATATATTTTAGAAAAATCTGTTTATATATGAAATATATTTATACATAATATACAATAATAGTAGACATGTATATACATGTCAGTATTTTATATACACAAAAAATAAACACAGTACACATACATACATTATGTAAACAAACACTTACATTTTGGATGGGAGTAATCGCGATTAATCGTTTGATAGCACTATATATATAAATATCTTCCCAGTATAAAATGAAATGCTAATGAACTGCATGACAAGGCATTTATCTGAGTATAATGGCAGCCCTAAAATCCTAAATCACAAATTAGATAAGCAGAAACTAAACTAAGACTAATAATTATAGGTCCGGTTTCATAGACAGGGCTTACCCTAAACCAGGCCATAGTTTAGTTAGGGCATTTAAGTAATTTTTATAAACATACATGGTTTTGGTCACCATTGAGTTCTTCCATAGTATTTTTTCCTACTATGGAAGTCAATGGTGATTTTTTTTTTTTTTTGTAAATATCTTCCTTTCTGTTCGCATAACTAGGAATTTCATACAGGCTTGGAATTACTTAAGGGATGAGTAAATGATGACAGACTTTTCATTTTTGACTATAATAAAGTCAAGGTTTAAGTAAAACCAGATACGTTTACGAATCAGAAAATACCATGCTATTTTCCACTGCTGCTTTTCTATTAAATCTTTATTTCCCAAGAAACATAAATGCAAAACTCAAAAGGAATTTTTAAGTTAAATGGCAGTGGATTGCACGGCGAGGCGTTTATCAGAGCGTTTTCACAGGTTATGTAGTTGCTGTGCATTTTCCTTGTGGCTTGATTAAAATTACTATCATTGTGTGAAAGCGTGTACAGTATGAAAATGGTGTATTGTTAGAGTGAAGATGTGTGATGACAGCCACCGGCTCCATCTAAGGCCCTTCCCCCTTTATCTTCTCCTGCTCAGACAAATCAATGGCGAAATTAATTCTTATGAACGTAAAGCTCACTTTTTTCCAGCAATGTCCAGCGATGGATGTTTGTCTCGCTGGCTGTAATTCGTCTGAAATCCAATTACAACCAAACCGTAATGGAAAGACGCTAAGCTGAAACGCTCTAAGATGAAAAATGAACCCGGAGAACGTTAGGCTTGCTGGAGCGGTTTGTGGCCGTCCGGACCATACTCGAGTGCAACCTCGGTTAGGTCATACTCGCTGGAAACGCGCATTACGCTGACATTAGCATAAATGGGTTATCGATTCTCATTGAAGTTAACCTTCACTTCTGTCCTGTGGAATCAGGAGCGGAGAGCTCGTGTAGGTGTGCGCGTGCGAGCGAGTGGCAGTAATGAAGATGTGACCTTTCGGGTTGATCTCTCCTGCCCTCGACGACCCTCCAACTTCTACATGTGTCACAGCGTCATCCTCTACGTTTCCAGACGCCTCGTTTTCTTTCACGAGCTGTCAGCGAACGCATCTCTCAGCATCAGCCTTCTTAAGTTCTTTGACAGGAATTTTTGAAAGCCTGTCTTAAATGAGTAAGTCGGTGAGAGTAAGGGATGGGTTGGGGAGGGGGACATGCAGCGGAGACTGACCAACGAGGAGAGGAGATCAGTAAATAACAGTCACCCCAGGGGCCGTGTCTGGGGTGCCTCCTCATCTGGCCCCCAGTCAATTTAATTTAAATGTAAATTTCAGGGATGCGTGGCGTTAAAAGGCTTATATTAGCAAAAAGGGAAAAGTTAATGAATGTATTTCAATCTCTGTAACCACACAGCCTTGCTCATTTACCTCCCGGAATATATGAACGGTGCTGCTCGAAATTGGGACCGGGGTAATATACGTGCTCTCCAACAACCCACTTAAACCAGCCTTCACAATCCCACATCCAGTCTATCATCTCTGGTTATGCGGAGACTGTGTTTGAGTTTGACTGTATATTAAAGTGATGATATCACTGCTGCATTTTTTAAATGAAAAGCTTATAGAAATGTCCGGGACAAAACCCCCAAACCAACTGTTATGAGTCTTGGATATGTTTATTTATTTATTCGTTTATTTTAATGCTGTACTTCAATTAATCGCGATTAAGGTAAATGTGTGTGTACTGTATTTATTATATAAATTCACACACATGCATGGACACATTTAAGAAAAAAACTGAATATATAGAATATAAATTATATGGATATAAATATATACCTGTAAATGCATGTAAATAGTTTCAAAATTCATACTGTATGTGTATGTCTTTATATATACACATAATAATTAGACACAGTACACACACCTATATTATAAACAAAAACTTGGATATTTTGGATGTGAATAATCATGATTA